>VXAD01000990.1:1499804-1699348 GCA_013399195.1 Dicrurus megarhynchus
TTTTTTTTTTTTTCCTTTTATGACAAAAAAGAAGAAGGATCAAAGCAGGCCATCAAGTAAGTAATCAATCATCAGACATAAAAAAAGGAGAACAGACTGATAGGTTTTTTTCACTTTGTATGCTAGAAAAAGTCTTCATTTCCAGTAGACATTTGTCTGTCTCTTCTGGAGGGAAAGGAAAGGGCTGCACCAAAACATGAACTGTGGCATCACCTGAACTAGATATTTTCTTGAGTTTAAACCACTGATCAGGAACAGACAGATTTGCTTAATTTTTCCTGAGAGGGATGGATTAGGTGACCTTTCACAGCTCTTTACAATTATGGTTTACAATTAAATATTTCATATTTTAAAATTTTAACTCTGACTCTTTTTTTCCCCCTTCCTCTTTAGTCTTATTTCCTAGCAAATGAGGCTTGTGTGACTATGCCCCCTATTTGACCATCTACCTGTCTTTGATTACATCCCTTCTCAATGACTTATTGAACTCTGTTGACCACTTCAAAATAAATTGGAAAGTGGAGAAGAAATCAGGACCTGAACAGAAGACAGAGATCAGAGCCAGGCAGGATTCATCTCCTGGTGTCTCTACACAGCAATAACGTGGCAAACCAGTTTCTGTGTTTGCCACCCAATCAGTTACCATGCATGTGGTCGCAGGGCAGCTCTAGCATGATGGTTTGGTTTGGTGACGGCATCAGAGAGGAGAGGGAAATGGAAAAGAGCAAGAGGAGCCGGGCCACTGTAGGGTGAAGGATGAAATTACAGCAGGTCATGCCCAAGCAGCCAAGTTTTAGGGTTTCACACCATTTTTCTCACCAAAACCACCCAATATTTTCTGATACGGCCCAAGAGGCTGGTGTCGGGCTCCCTGCCTGCTGGAGAGGCAGATGCTCAGGGCCATGAACAGTGCCACAGGCTGGCATGGAAAGGCTGAAACACTGCAGTTCAGAAAGTGGTAAAGATTCCTGTTCTCTGGCCCACTTTAATGAATAGCTGGTTCAGCTGGCAAGAAATGCATTTGTGATTACAAAGTAGGATCTTTACAGAAAATTACTAATTCTTTTTCTCAGAATTCAAATGTATTAGCAAAGCTGGATTCCTGATTTTGTGACAATTACGAGAATATTGAATCTCTGCTATGGGAGATCACACAGACAGCTAAACTGAACAATATAATGGTACAGGAAAATGACTGCATGCATAGAAAAAGGCCAATTATTATAGCAGAAAATTGTTTAGAGAAGCACTGTCTCAGCAGCTTAAACAATCACTTGGGAACAACTAGCTTTGCACTCTGTGAGAGGTAATTTTTCTCAGTCCAAAATGACACAGACATTGATTCGAAAAACAATTACAGCTGGAATCAACAGTTTGCTTGAATTTGGGGGCAGAAAATTATGGCATAAACCAAATCAGTAATTGTGATTCTAGTCCTGAACACAAGGAAGAAAAAAGGAAGGTAAATAATTTTGACATAAAAAAAAAACCAAACAGCATTTAAGTGTATTCTTGAGACTTACTGTTGGAACTGTATAACCAGAAAAGTTGAGATTTGGGAAGAGTGCATATCCAATTTCTTGACAAAAAGCATAGAAAAAGCTGAAAAATATTAGAATCTTTTTAGAAAGCCTGGAAAAACTAGTCATTGGCTCAAAACTTGGCTAAATGAATTCTGAAATAGAGATTAGGAAGGTCCACAAAGAAGGAGTGTCAACAGTAATAAAGTATAAGAGAAATACAGGAAAGGTAGGAAGGAATTTTTAAACAGACAGAAAGTGACAAAAAACATTACAAAATAATTTAATATAGGAGACATAGATAGTCTGAGGAGAGTAGGTGAATCCCATTAAGCAGTTGAGAATATCAGATGCAATTAGAGAGGATGAGGGCACAGAAAAAAAGAAAATAAATTATTTTAAGTACAAATTTTTGCCTCACATTATGTGGAGAAATGTCTTCCATTACCTCCTTTTCTTAGGAAATGAGATCAAAGTCTTATTACAGTTTGAGGCATCAATTGAAAAGATGCCAAAACAGACTTAATCTAGAAAAGAACATGTCACCACACCTTATACTATTTGAATCTTCTATATTATTTATTTGAATAAAATTGATATATGTCATTTTTATATCGGTCTCCTTAGAAACTGGCATAACTCTGTGAAATTTTAGAAACTAAAATCTTTATATTCCTTCCCATATTTTGTGAACAATTTCATTTACTGTTTTACTTGCTCTAAGTTCAGTGAAATATGTTACCAGGGTTCCTTAGAAAACAAAATTTCCGTTAGAAACACTTTGAAGAAAAAGTGGCATTGTGTGGAATTTTGTTATTTACGTCTTCAAGGTTTTGCCTACACGACTTGGTGGGGAGAATTTTTTTAATAGAAATACAAAGTTTTCAACATACTCTTGAAGTCCACCTCTGTACACCACTTAATAATCTTATATTCTGTTAAGTATCAACTTCTAATAAAAAAAAAAACCAAAACACCCACCACAACTGAACATTTCTACTACATTTCCTATTTTCTTATTAATATAATATAGCTGAAACATATTTAAACACATAATATAGTTCTGTAAACATAGAAAGTTGCATTGGTGTTTAACATGAGTATCACTCAGAGCTCCTTCGCAGCCAAATTAAATTAATGGAAGTACTCCACTTGATCTTAATTCACTCTGAAACACGTCTTAGTAATAGGTGCTAAATATTTATCCTTTTTTAAGTTTTCCATTACCATGATAGGGCTAAAAGCTTGATTCTGTATTCCTGTTTGAGGACTTTGATGCATAAATTTGAGTACTAAGTATGCTGGGGCTGGGATGTTCTGGAGGGAATTTAGCCACACAAAGTTGCTATCGAAGACGGTATAAGTATAAAAGCATAAAAGAACAAAAAAACCCCAAACAAACAGATTCAAGGCTAGAAAGCAGATTGCCCAATAAAATACCAATAGATTTTAAAGTGTACAATCCATAAAGGCCTTGTTTTCAGAAATTAAGAAAGACATCAGAGTTCCCAAATTTCTTTTTTTTTTGTGATAGCCTATGTGCTTGAGACTAGACCTCTTTACTACATATTATTTCTATGATTCTTGAGGAATTAAACCAACGTAATTACATTGACATAATTTTGACAATTTTCCTCTAGCAGAGGCCCTCCATGAAGGATTTTCTATGTTAGAAAATATATCTGAGTTGTATTGCATAAAACAGATTCCTGTATTAAATCACTAATAAAAAGTACTGAATCATTGTATTAAGCTGGTGTTTCTAGCAGGAAATTGACTGGAATGTAGAAATAGCACTAAAGTTAGGTTAAGCAGAAAACTAGCTATAAGGGTAAGAAAATGCTTTACATGACAGCAGAAATATCAATTTCCTTAAAAAAACTTGGATCTTTATAAATAGATCTTTATATCACTATGCATCAAAGTGTTCTTTCAGTGTTGTATCCAAAAATGCATTATCACAGTGGAATGAAAATATTTCAGTTTTCTTGCCAACCCAAATACTTGAAGAAAATTGTTTTAGACTAAATTAAACATATTTTGAACCTCAAAAGCAGAAGTTTCAGTTTAAGACTTTTCCTTACAGTATGAATAGGAATCTAGATAAATTTAGTCTTAAAACATGAAGTGAAAAATCATAATATTTCACTTATAAAATGTAGGAACAAATAGTTCCATTCTAGTTCACATAAACTTTTCTTTATTTACATCCATTTGGCTTAAAATACACTTTCAGGTGAGCAAACCATTGAGATAAAAAAAAAAAAAAAAACCTAGAATTTCCACTCTGCTAATGAAAACTTTTACATAGACGAGTTTTTAAATTTTAAGTGTTCATGAAGCTGTTCAAGGGCTTCCAGATAATGATTAAGGGTTGACATACGTGAATATTTTCCCAAAGCAGTGACTTTTTTCAGCTCAAAATTCATGACTTATTTTAAAACAGCTGAAGTATAATTTCACTGAACAAACTTCATGCAAACATTTGTATGCAATGTTTTCAAACAAATCAAGTGCAATGGCTATAATTAAATTCAATGCAGAGTAAATTGGAGATAAAAATCAATAAGTGACTCTGAAATCTCATCACTTATTGATTCATGAGTCATTTATCTCCTTCTGCCATCCACATCAAAAGCAATTATCAGCTAATGAAATCACAGAGATGCAAATCAGAAATAGGAAAAATTATTAACTGTGCCCCAAAACTGCTGCAAATATATTTCTTTACAATCTCCACAAATTAACTTAGTCAGAAAAAATGTGATCTTCTTGTGACTAGGTCTGGTTAGGAAATGTTTGATTGAATATTTGGTGGTTTTTTCCTGTCAAAAAAAAAAAACAAAAAAAACCCTAGTTCAAACAATGCTTCCTCCCTCTACCCAATCAGTGCTTTTCTGGCCACTGTAGTAGAGCTGTATAACTCACAAAATGCATCCAGGCAGAGCAGGAGATGCTCTGGTTACCTCTGGGCTTCCGCCTGCGCGAGTGCAGGTGAAGGTGGAGCAGTGGCAGGTCAGCAGGCTGCTACCTGAACCTCCCTTCGATGTCTTTGTGTGGAACAGGAGCATTTCCTCAGGGCTTGGACCTGGTTAGAAATCCCCAGCACCAGCAGTGGCAGATGCAGGTGGCAGTCCTTGGCATCCCTGGTGGCTGCAGGACCCAAGTAAATTCAGGGCTGGTTCATGCTGGGGCAATGCAGCTGCGTGCTGCTCTTTGAAGTCTGCTCATCGAGTGTGAGCCACAGGGCTAAGTCTCTTGCTGTAAGAGACAAAATTGAAAGAGACTGAATGATAGGTGATAAAATGTCATCTGAAATTCAGTGTAAATAAATATAAATTGATGCTCTGGACAAAAATCAGAGGGAAAGCATAAATGTAGTGTGTTTGAAAAGAAAAAAAAGTGAAACCAGGTTTTTCCTAGGAGGAAAGAAATGACTCTGCTGTTTCTGTACATGTGATGTGGCCCTGAGACCATTAGTAGTAAGTAAAAGTATTTGTGGTCCCAGCCAGAATTCCTGACATGCAATGAGAAGTGGATGCTTTTGCAGCTCTCATGGTGGGTCGCAGACTCCTCGCACAGTACCTCGGTTCCATGGCTGGGAACTTCAGGTTGGGTCTGACCTGGGAGATAGCTGAGCGTGTCCACCCAGGGCATGTTGCCCTTCTGGGTCAGGACAGCAGCTCTGTGACACTATTTTCAGCATGGCATCCACAGCCATTTGTTGTAGAGGTTTAACCCCAGCCGGTCACCAAGTACCACACAGCCACTCACTCTCACACTCTCCCACCAGTGGGGTTGGGGAGTAAATGGGAAGAGTAAAAGATAGAAAACTTGTATATTGGTATAAAGACAGTTTAATAGGGAAAGCAAAGGCCCTGCATGCAAGCAAGGCAAAACAAGGGATTCCTTCGCTGCTTCCCCTGGGCAGGCAGGTGTTCAGCCATCTCCAGGAGAGCAGGGCCCCATCACACGTAATGGTGACTTGGAAAGATAAACGCCATCACTCCAAATGTCCCTCCCTTCCTCTTTTTTCCCCTCACCTTATATACTGAGCATGATGCCATATAGTCTGGAAAATCCCTTTGGTCAGTTTGGGTCACCTGTCCCCACTGTGTGTCCTCCCAACCTCCCATGCATCCCCAGCCTCCTCACCCATGGGGCTGTAGGACAAGAAGCAAAGGCCTTGGAAAGAACAAAAACATTTCTATGTCATCAGCTCTGTATTCAGCACAATTCTGAAACACAGCCCCACAATAGCCACTGGGAAGAAAATTAACACTACCGTGAACCAAAACCAGCACATACATGTACTTATGTATGTGTATGTACTATGTATAGGTGTATAAGTACTATATAATGTACAAGGTACTCCAGTTAGGGTCATTATTACTTATCTAGTTATGACTGTGTTTCAAAACTGGTGTCTTTTGCAGACAGAATCACATTGAGGCAAGCAACCAACCACATGTTTGAAAATAATTGTTTTAGTCATAATATTTACACATATTTTCAAGGGTTTAGGGCATATAGTAAATAGTAAATTGTTACTGCAAGTACAAAAAAACCCCAGCAAACCTTCAACATGATGAAACATTTAAATGTTTTTAAGCTTGAAAATAAAA
This sequence comes from Dicrurus megarhynchus, assembly GCA_013399195.1. Lineage (NCBI taxonomy): Eukaryota > Metazoa > Chordata > Aves > Passeriformes > Dicruridae > Dicrurus > Dicrurus megarhynchus. Next base: position 1,505,950 of record VXAD01000990.1, read on the forward strand.
AAAAAAAAAGTGTGTCATTGCATGCCTTCTGAACCAGAAAGAGGAAACTTAACCCTGATATTTAAAACATAGCGTCTGGATATTCCAAGTAGATGCATGACAAGAATAGCAAAGAAATGAAAAGCTCCCAGAAATCTTGATCTTCTTTCTATGTCAGTGTCCTGTCTAAATATATACAGATTGTGGGCCCTTTTTTCTTCCACATTCAAATCCCACATGGCTACTTTTTTTGAAAATACAAATCAGAACCCACCATGTAACTAATCAGTTTTAACTACTGCCTGTTATATGATAGCATGATTTATTAGTAGTAGTACAGATTAAGAAAAATTAGTCTAAATTTCAATCCTTTGGAAAATCACAGCTTTAAAATTAATATTTTAAAATTAAAAATTGAATTATGGAGGTGTAGGCCACATGAAGACAGTAACATAGATCTAACTTGCATCAAAAGCTAACATTGAACTTTACTGGCAGATGTGTATGGCAAATATATTGTGGTGAAGTTATAAGCAAGAAAAAGAGAAGCTTTGGGTGGGAGACAGAAATTGGAGGGCTTGTCTTAGCAACGACCCTGAAGTATAAATAGAGCTGTACTAATTTAAAGGCACAAGATTACCTCTGCAAACTCCTCCACACAGGTAACACTTGTGAAAAATAGACACATCTTACATAGGTACCCACTGTGTACCTCCAGCCTGACACACATTCCTCAGGCCTTGCCTCCACAGCTGTTAGCAGCACAGGGCAGCAGCAGCATACAGAAAAGGGAGCCTTTAGGGCACTGTGTAAGGAAATGATAATGAAAATGCATCCATGCTTCAAACATTTGCAAATGCTTTTAGAGACTGGAGCAGAGTATTCCAAGGCCATCTACACTAGGAAGGACCCAGCTGCTGCCTATGTAAATGTCTGCTTCTGTAGCATTTTCTGACACTGTGCCCTGAATTGGGGATTGTGTTTAGAGAAGATATAGGAAAGGATGCCGTAGGTACCAAAGCGTGAACAAAGTACATCCTCATGATGGAGAAATACAGCTCTCATTTGCAGAGATTTTTGTCTCTGTATGACCCTTTTGTAGATTAAGTGTTTGTATACACCAGCTCTCAAGAAACAGAAAAATCCAGTTGATGAACAGAGAGTCTATTTTGTGCCTGAGAGCAAAGAGAAGGTGTGAGTGTAGCTCCACAGGACAACTTCATGGCATTTCCAGTGACAGCTTGCTACAGTTAAATGAAGGCAAATGGCAAATTATGTAGATGAGCTTCAGTACTGGCTCCAGGATAAACCTGGTTAATCTATCCTGGCTATGGGATCCTTAGCCCTAAGTCAAGGCAATAATGCAAATAGTACTTGAGAGGATTCAACACATCACCCAGGGTGCAGATAAGCAACGAGTGAAATTGTTACATTTGTGTTAATCTGGACTAACTCCAGCAGAACTGACAGAAAATCAGCCAAATATTTAATTCCTTATGCATCTAAATTAGGCCAGGTACTATGTGTGACTGCATTTCTGCATGTGGCATTTTCAGAACAAGGAGATTACTATTATGATCTCTGCTTCAAGACAATGAGGTTATGTGTCCAGAACAAAACAGCAACCATGGGGAATCAATCAGGCTTTTGTCCAACTATTTTTTTTCTTTTTTTTCCTCTTTATTTTCCTGTGCCTTCAAAAAAGCCATGGTTCTTAGTCAGAGAAAAAGCAAAGCAGAAAGCCAAGGTGACTGGATGGCAGTGGAAAGATGGGGCAAGGTTCTGCAGGGCCCAGACTTTCAGACCTGGGATTGTTTTGCTGCTGCATAGATCCCTCCTACCCCATACAAGAGCACCCAAACCCAGATTAAACTTTTGGAGGGCAGTCGAGAGGAATTCTTCCTTCAGGACCTTGTAGATAATCATCTGCCAATGTGCTTGAAAGTGAGTCCCAGGAGAATCAAGACTTTGAGAGCCCTGATACCTGCTTTTGAAAGGAGTGGAAGAAGTGGGAATTCTTGCATCCTCTCACTCTGTCTTGCCCCCTAGCCCCTTGCTTGAGGTGTTTCCAATTATAAAATCACAAACTTTGTGAAGTTCTTTTAAAACTTGAGTTTAGTTGAATAACAAATTCAGAATTGCTCTTTTTAGTAAAAAGCTGTAAAAGAGACAAAAAAAATATTCTTTATTCAGACTTAAAAAGAAGAGGCTTCTCTTGGGTTTTGCATACCCTGCTGCCATTGACAAACACTTCACTGTCAGCTGTTACAGAAGTACTACCGTGTCTTTGAGAAGTGTACTCTGATCTAGTTTGAAAAAAGTCCTAAAACATTTACCCATTTCGCCAGGCATGGAATGCTACTGTCACTAATAGGCCTCAGGGGACTGCAAAGCATGTAATTGTTACAGTATTGAAACCGTCTGACCTGACTGTGTGCTGAACTGACAGATTCAAGCATTTCCAAAACCCCTAAACCCCTCATCGTTACAGAGTAGGGACATTCCCCCTTCCTCCTACCCACCCCTGCCACAGTAACTTTTTTTTCTTTTAAAGCTGGAATTTGATAAATAAAGATATAAGAGGAAGTAAATCTAGTTCTTTTTTTTTCTCTATTATACTTTGGCATTATAAAATAAAGAAATAGTAAAAATCCAGCATATGAAAGCGTTTCACAGATTCACATGAGAAAACTTGCTTAGTTTCTTGAGCTCACAACGATAGTATCTAATTAAGCTCTTGACTTTAACAATATTAATAAAAATATATTAGACATCTCTAGCTGTCCATCATACAGACTTGGTCAGGCACATTGCTGATCTGCCTCTACTTAGATAGAGTTACTACTCTATCTTTTTGATATAAACTGACTGGTAAGAATTTCACAGTATTTGGTTTCCAAGGCAAAAGATATCTATGGATGAGGAAGCAGCTGCCCCTCTCCTAGGTTCCTTTTTCCTTTTCCACACACTCTGGTCCAACAGATTCTTCAGAAAGAGAGGTGTTAGATTTAACTGACAATCCAGCAGGGACAGCAGTACATTTCTTGTGCAAGTCAGCAGTTTTTCCTCAGAATTTCTGACACAGTTTGCATCCTTCTCTGTATGCATCAGTATCTAATGCAAGTTCTCTTTTTCAGTTCACATGCTGTAAATTGTGACACGTGTAAATTGTTTCTTTATGCTTTTATTGCACATTTTTTATTTAAAATGAAACCTTTCTGAGCATACATTTGACTACAGAATCACAGAAATATTTTGAAGGAATTTTGCACACTTTACTAACTCTAAGAAATATATACACTGCATTATGTTCCAATGTTTAAAAATATGATTCTAAAATAACACTCTGAATTGAACACTTTAGGATGGAGAGTTAATTAATGCATGAACTAGGATCCTTATTACCTAACGTTGGTAAAACCTAATCCAGGCTACTCATCCATCTTTCTCTCTAAACACCCACCACTTTTTATTGACTAGAAGAAGCAGCGTAGAAAATCATGTTAGATCAAGTTAATTCTTGGATTGCAAGATTAAAAGAAGATAAATTGCACTAAAAGGGACTTACATGCATAACATCAGTCACAAAACAGAGACCCACGGGAATAATCCCATATCATTTTTAATTACACAAACAAGGCTTATCAGCAGAGGCCATTGGGCTGAATCTTCAACTTGCTTGTGTGTGTCAATGAAACTGATGATTTGCCTTGCATGTGTTGCAGTTAAATGTGATTCATCAAGGGACTTAGACCTGTGACTGAGCTTAGTTGTGAAAGTAGCTTAGGGCAAGGGGCTGGAGTTTCTGAAGTCAGGTGTAGCTTTAGCTACTGCATTGAACTGGGGCCACATGCAGACCTGCACTCTACGAAAAAGTTTGTCTCTACTTGATGCAATGTCTTAAACAAAAATGGAAATGAACACGACAAGCAGGTTCAGTGATCAAATAATTGATTAAAAAGTTTTACAGTTTGAAATACTATGCCATAACTCTTAAAAGAAAAAGCAGGGACTTTCTCCAGATAAGGAGTAGAGATTTATTACTCTGCCTGAAAAAACCCCAAATACCCAACACAAAACCCCCACAAAAACTCAAACAAATCCTAGTGTAGTGAAATGGCTGAAACTGTGCTAACTGAGGATGAGGCAATCAAGATACCACAGGCAAGGTGACATGAAAATCAACCCCAGGAGAAATCTGGGGATGGACCAGGGAGAAAGACCTACAGACACCAGCAATTTAAAGGACTTTACAGGAACACTGAAAGCATTTAAGAGGAAGAATTGAAGATGATGAATTGCTGACTGTTTCAAATTCATTGCCTGGCAAGTTATTGTGTGCTGAGGCATTTCCCTCACTTACAATTTATGACACTGTATTGAGAAAAGAGATGAAGTTAAACATGGGAGTGTGCTTCAAATACATGACTAATTGCTTAGATGGACTCTCGGCTCAGTGTTTTCCAATGGAGTGAGTGCAGAATCTGCCATTTTTTCAATATGTTATTTTAATTTTTCAAAAGAAAATATGAATACTTAAGTATTTCAAAAGCTAACACTTAAAAAAATATTTACATACATTTTCATAACCCAGCACATAAAACTGCAAACAGCTGGAAACTGGCAACCTGCCACTCTGATGATTAATACAAGAATCAAATTAATAGCTGTCCCACAGCATCCAGCAATTATCTTTTTCTTTTCTTCTGTTAATGGGTTTTTTCCCTTTTATGTTTGTTGTGGGTGGATAGCTTTAGATCTATTCAACTATCCAGAGTCCTTTCTTCTCTAATTCCTCAAAAACCTTGAAAAATTAAAACAAACTAAATAAGGGAGTCCACAGAGATGCTTTTATTGAAAATAGTGAGCTTTGGAGGGGTTTTTTTAGAATATATTTAAAGTAAGCTTATTATTATCTCCACAGTAATGTATCTCCACAGCTGTATGTACAAAATTCTCTAGAATATAAAATGATGGGTTTACAATTTAAAAATGTGGAACCTCTCTTTCTCTTTCTCTTTCTCCTTCTCTTTCTCCTTTCTCTTTCTCTTTCTTTCTCTTTCTCTTTCTCTCTCTTTCTCTTTCTCTTTCTCTTTCTCTTTCTATTTTCCGTCCCCTCCCCTCCTCATCTCTCCTCTCCACATATTGTAGGGGACAGGAAATAGGGAGGATTGTAATTTCATCTGTTCTCTTTGTCTGTTACAGACCTTTACTCCACAACCAAACTTCAAGTAAATTGCAATTCTGATTTTAATCCTACACTAATAAGATATAACCCTAACCAAAACTCTGAATCAGAACAGCTTCAAGTGTTGTGAGATATGGAAAATAATTGTCACATTCAGCCTCTTGAATTTTATAGTGAGATCAACCAAATTCCTCAAGGTCATGGAAAGTACAGAATTTGGATGAAGTTTTTGGAATTTGTACAGAGTCTCTTCCGCAATTACTGACACTGCAAAGCTAGTAAAAGTACTCCAATCTATGAAGTAAAATACCAGCTCTTAACTTTTACAGGCCTCCCTACTCATCTTTCTCTTGGTATGATATGCTACTATTAGATAAAGATATTATAAAATAGATAATGTAAAAATAACATTTTGTAGCACCGAGTTCCTCTCCTCTATGATCAACTTTCCTCAGAATAATCCTGCAGTAACAGAGTGGCAGCAAAACATAATACATAAAAAATTGGAGAAAAAAAGTAACTAAAATACAATTTGATTAATATTAAGGTAGACTCTATTCTTTTCCTTCATTCTTAACTAAAAGCAAGCTCTTTAGTATCAGAAGCCCTTTTAAAAAGGCGTTTTAAGAATGTCATATGAGAATGAATTTAATGTTAAAAAATAATTAGAACAACTTAATTACCTGTAGCATATCAGCTGTCAGAACTCTAGTTGGTATGCCTAACCCTTAATTAGCAATGAGTTATGATTGATTAATGAACCCAAAGAGGTTTAAACACAGGCTGTGTGAAGTGTATTTAAAAAAATACAAGGCACCTGTACTTTCACAGCCTAGTTAACCTCTCAGACATGCAGTTTTCATTTTGATGTCTTCAGAGGTCAAAGGACATCCCAGCTGCTTTTCCGGCAGAGCTTTTTATTTAGACAACCAACAAGCAAGAAAGAGTAAGGAGAAGTTTATTAGAATCTGGTAATTAATAAAGTCTGCATATATAAATTCTCATTTGACTGAAAATTAATTTTTTGCAGAATCACGTAGTCATAATTAACATTGGATAACATTTCAAATTCTTTTAGACTTTGGGGTTTGGGGTTTTTTTTACTGTTTTCTCCTTTGAAGTTAAATTTCTGAGGCATGCATTTATTTCATAGGTTCAGAAGTATGCATGACATGGTTCTTAATTTGAGCATTAAGCCACTGACATGAGTAAATTGTGTTGTACAGCCATTTGCCCCAGTCTGGCAGTTTTCATTCTTCAAGCCCAGAAAAGAATACAGGAGGACAGTGTCTGAGTTGGTCAGTCTATCTCAAAAAAAGAAGGTGGCAGCAGCAAAAGAGGGTATAAAGTAGGCAGCAGAAATGAACAGAGGCACTAATATGGATTTGTTGGAACAGAAAATGTCCATGTAACAAAGGCCTGGTGGAGTCAATCAAACTAAGTCTGCTAGACCGAGTTTCAGGATTTACAGATAATTTTGAATTGTTGTTTCACATGTAAATCCAGGACCCCATATTTTTGGTTGTCCCAAAGAATGAATAAACAAACCAGGGATCATTACCTGTAAGTGATACGCATGTAAGGTAGAAGAGATGGCAGGATACTTAATATTTAATGTAATTTTTCCCTAAAGTCATAGTCAGCTGCTGGCTGAGAATATCTTCTGTTGCTTTCATTATTGCTAACTCTTGGTGGCAAACAGATCACCAAACCAATTTTAAAATCATCCTGTAAATAGAGGAAGACAGGCCCTAACATTGCACAAGTTAGCTTGCTTGAGGTAATAAGTTTTGCAAAGTCACACAGATATTATAACATAAGACAAATTGCAGCTGCAGTACCAGTAAAAAATCAGACCAGTGAAAACATGACTCATTACTCTGAATATTCATGATTTCATGCCTCCTATAAGCCTGTCTGCTTAAAAATCTTGGTAGAAAAAAGGCTTTGTGGAACGTAATGTTAAAACAATAAGAGTCAAATCCATATAACTAGATGTTGGTCCACTTTTATTCAACCATCGACCTTTTCACTATCCCATCACTTAGGATAAAAAAGCTTTCATTATCTCCATATGATTTCACAATTTTTTCCTTGGTTCTCTAAAACTTGGTGATTTTCATCTTTTGTCAGTGATTTGATGTTGTCCCACAGTTTCGGTTAAAATTTCTTCCATGGGTAGCTTCCGTGGGAACCTAAATATGAGGTACTGCGATTAGTACCTTTCTCTTCATCTAGGAATGTCTTTAAATGCCTTGGTGCTGGGAAAATATTTGTTTCCTGTTGTCAATATATTTTTATATATAAATCCAAGACGAAATGGAGAATTGCAAAAAGTGTCTCTCAGTGTCACTATTCACACCGTTACCACTGAGCTCTTCCTCACTTGTATTAGTTTTTTCTCAAAACTATTTTCTAGATAATTTTTTGGCCTTTGATAGATTATTAATGGCAAAATATTTTATCACTGTACTTCTGCGAGTTATTTTAGAGTCTTTTAGGCTTTGAGAATACCATACATTAGAACCTGAGATTGACTATTTTCATAGTTCCAAGTGACTTAGGCAAGTTTGCAAAACTGTTTTTCAACTAACAATTTAGGAAACTTTGAACAATGCAATTCAAAAATACACAAAGCTGCTGAAATATACCTAGTCTCAGAAGAGAAATGGTGAAGTACAAGGGTTTTTTTTTTACTTTAGAGTGGTTGTAGAAGAAATTTCTACAACTTTAATAAACACAACTCAGCACAAAGTAAACAAAGCAAGCTTGTTTCTTTAATGAGAAAATCAGGCTGCATAAGAGGATATTACATTGATTTAAATGCAGATAGCAAACCACGGGCACACATCATCAATCAATCAATAAATCTTAAGTTAGACATATTCTTAAGGCCTGAAACTTTATTTTTTAAAATAAATTAGGTAAGATCTCAAATAAAGAAATATGGCCATTGTCTCTCACCTTGCATTTGGCTACAGAGTGGTCACATTTACACAACACACAGCAAGGATGGTCACTAACATTTTGTAATACAAGAGAGACAAGATTTTGTTTGGCTGATTTCTCACAGAAAAGCTTAATAAACTCCAACTTCTGTCCCTCAGAAACGTCTTGCATTCATTTCTGAGATGAAGAGCAAAAATAAGGAAGCTAAACATCAACTTCTTATCCATGTATCTAAATTAGCATTTTTGTAGGAGAACCAAAGATATTAATACAAATATGATGCATAACGCAAACAGCTTTACACGCAAAAACTGTGGATGTATGTGAAAAATAAATATGGCCAAATTCTGACCCCAGTTAGACTCACACAGTCCCATTAAACTTAATAGTTCTCTATGTAAGTGATGGCAGGGTCTAAATTTTAACCAGAGTCCTTGTCAGTGCTCCTTAGCTGGTGGGGGATGAAATAGGGAATGTTTCCTGTGCTTGGTGAAAACTCTATGGAATAACACCTGTCTGGAAAAACAAATCCTACAGATAATTTTTAATCTTTTAATAATTTTTAATCCTTCAATCTTTGCAATAATTTTAAATTTCAACACCTTGCACATGTTTAAGCATGTCATGTCACTCTATCCCCAGCTCTCTTGATGGGAGGAGGAGTGTCCTGGGACCACGGGTGGTTCCACATTGGTGCTCAGGCATAGTCACTATTTGCAGAGCATTTTAAAATTACACTTTCAAAAAGAGTTGTTTCCTTTTGTTAGAGCAGTTTCCACTGAGAGAACTACATCTCAATAAAACACGTAAAGCTATGGATATCCTGTGGGATTTGGAAGTGTTTCTCAAGCCTAAGGCCTGGAGAGTCAATTATTTCAGTGTGGGAGGAGACTTGGATATTTGTACATGATTGGTGCCAGGGGCTCTAGGTTGAAAATTTTTGTCACTAGCACCTGTAATTAACTTTAGTAGTGAAGATATTATGGGGTATAGTTGTACAGGCAGAAACCTCCCCACCACACCATTCAGCAATTACAGTCATGTACATCTGGGTGCAGCAGGTTTGCCTAATATTTCCTTCATAACTTTATTGGCAAAGACTGTGCAGCTGTGTCTGTTCTGGTTTCTGGTTGGTAATTCTGGGTGACATCTGATCCAGCTGGAGTCTGTCCTCCCTGTCAGCTTGAAAAATGACAAGAGTGAGTGGAGACTCCCTACTGTCATTCAAGGAGATACATGGCATCTGCTCTTGTTCGTAGTCCAGTTTCTGTTTGGTACTTGTGTGCCCATCAGTTTCTGCAAAATGTCGGTGTTTTGTCTTCTAGAACAATTTGGTACTGATGCCTCATTCCTTATCTGACCTCTTAATCTGCATGTTTAGCTGACATGGTTATGCACTTGACACACGTGGTGTGATGTACCATCGATGCCTCACATAGGTGCAGAGGGGTGTTAAGGTGGGAAGTGCAGTTATAGTTTATCAGTTATAGTTTATTAGTTATAGTTTAACTGATCCTTTCAGATAGGCTGAAGTTTTCTACTCAGTCCTCTCTCTCCAGGTTGAATTAAAGCAAAACTTAAAATACAGTGTCCTTTACCAAATATGAAAATACCTGACATTTGTCCTGCTCCAAAACCCATTGGTTTTCAAACTCTAGTCTCTCAGAAGCTCAGAGAGTTGAATCTCCCTGACATATTTTGAGTAGAGCAGCTGACAATTTAAACCTTTGTTTACTCAGAAACTTATATATTTTTGCTTTATTTTTTGCTACTCTAATATATATGCATTTCTTTTCATAATCTGTCATTCAATATTTATTTATAGTTTTAAAACCAAAATATTCAAACATATTTGACATATCAATAAGAAGAAAATAAGTTTCTCTGAAATTTGCTACCATTCCAGACTTCTCTATGGACAGTTTTTCTATCTTGGTAAGCCTCTTAATTTCTCAGTTCTTTGCCTGTAAATAGGGCTGATGCATCTGTCCTCCTTCACACTGTACCTCGTTTATTTAAAATCTCAGTGTCAATGGGTACATTTTATCAGGGATTTGTACAGCCCATGGTGCAAGAGGATAGGACATTGCCTATGACGTCTAGGTAGTCTTATAATACAGGACTAAGTAATATATAAAATTTATAATATTTGTTATAAACTATTCTAGATTTTCATTACTGTAAAGCTCAGGAGGCCAATACAAAAACTGGAGAGTGCTGCAAAGCAATATGCCAGAGAAAAGAAGAGTTCTGGCAAAGCTGGTACACCCTTGAGAGAGGAGCCTCTGAGTGTGTGAGTTTTTCCATTTTGGGAGGGTAGACACATTTCAGCTGTGCTGTCATTGTTATGATTCCCATTCGAAGCCAAGGAATATTGGAATGACTAATAATATATATGTATATATATATACATATTTAGCATCTTGAACCAAATTTAAAGAGGATTAATCTTATGTCATTAATCCCAAGTCCCTTTGCCTGTCAGTAAAGCTATTGTGGAGAGACCATCCAGTGGTTGAATCGGGCTGCTGATATTGGTACTTTGTTCAGGGAATTCCAACCACCATGTGAATGGATTTCACCCCATTTTTTTATTTGTATATATTTTTTTTTCCAGGGGGGAAGAACAATTTATGCATGTGTGTGACAAATTGCATGCTGTGCTGAAAAGCAGCCCACTGAGACATTTGGTATCGCAACGGGGAAAGCAGAGAAGAGAGATCTAAAACACAGAGACTGAAAGGCTGTGTAATTGAAAGTAAGATGAAGAATGAAGAGAAGAGCAAATAATGCATATTTGGAATACAGCCATAAAGCTCATCTGGAAAGGGAGGGGGGAACAGAAAATCAAGGGATAAGATATAGCTGAGCCTTAAGAATTCAGGTATGATTAGCTCCTGAGCATCCTGAGCACCAAAAAAGAAGCAGGAGTGATATGGAGGAAGGCATTCAGCAACTGTTTACCTCTCTAGCTGTCTTAGGACCTGAGATATCAATATGAAGAGAAATGCAGCAGTGGCACAGAGAGCCCTGCTCCTCTACCCTCTCCCAGAAGCTGTGGGATGGATTCTGCAGCTGCAAGGGCAGGAGTCAGCAGAGCATTACGGGCTCACTCTTCTCCAGCAAAACAAAGAGATACAAAGCAACGCAAAGGGGGTAATAAAACTGCTATTTACAGCTATTTAAAAAACTGCTGCCCAAATGATATTTGTCTCATACAGATGTAAATAGAATGCTGACTTACATCATGCTGCACTGAAGAAGGCAATGCAAACAATCCCATGTAGTTGCTAACTCTAAGTTGAAACACTCTATACCATAAATTCTGTCCATTTCTACTGCAGTTACTGGGTGTGCTGATGCTGACCACATTTTCCAGGGTTCTGTTTGTATTAAGGTTCCCCCCTGGATTTCACTGAATTATGTGGCTAACACAGTTTTGAGAGCACCATTACTTGAGTGCTTGGAGGCATCAGTTAATTTTTGAAGTCTGTCATAGGGATAAAAAATACTAAATAATCATGGAACATTCTATTTGATTTTAAGAAGGTAATTTCTCCCTTCTCTGAAACAATGTGCTTGTATTCCTCTTTTCTGTTAGACATATAAATGACTTATCCCAGGCTGACCCTCATAAAATTTCTTTAATATTCACAGTAAAATCTCTGATGGCATATCACCTCCCTTCTCAGCAGTTCCATGAGTACCAGTGCTGAGGAGACTTTGCCCATCAGTACCAGGATGCAGCCATGAAAGGCTGAATCTGAAGACCTCTGAGCATCCTCAGCTCCTGCTGGGCTTCACAGAAGATTTTGTTGTGTTTATCCCTTTGGATTCAGGATCTTTCTCTGCACAGAGAATTCTCATGGAAGTCAGTGTGAGCTATTCACTGACACACTGAAAGCCCGTCTCTTCACTTACCTGATGGTAAAGTGTAAGGTACCACACTGAAGCCTGTGAGCTACATGAGCTTAGATAGAGAGTAGGTAGAAATGTGCTTAGAAGTGGGATTCCTGGGACTGTTAGCAAGATGCAATCATAATACTTCTTAAAAGCAGACTTCTGGTATTTACATATTTATTCAACTTCAGATGTACAATAGTGAAGGAAAAGTAAGTTTTACTACTATGGACAAACTGCTGTTAAGTGCTGTAACTACTTCAATATATCTGATAAGAATTCTGGTGGTTTGCTTCCAGAACTGCATGTAGTTAGATTAAGGCATGTCTCTCATTTGGCAATAATGTGTGAAATTGTTCATGATAACCTCTGCAGGGACTTCAGAGAACAGAACGGCTGCAGCTTACAGGAGTCTATTGAGTTGCCAGGAAAATTTACTTCCTCCAAAGAAGTTTTGCTGAGGTGTTTTGTCTGATAAAATATGTATCTTTTACAGTACACTCCCACCCCCATATGAACATCTTTGTCACTATAGCAATGGAATATAAAACTTTCTGTACATCCTGTAATCAGTGTAATTTATTTATTTGACAAAAATCAATGCTGATTTATAGCTGTTGAGTATCTGACATTTTTCTTTTGTACAAATATTGTAGAGTTTCAATTAACCATAATAACTACCGTTGCTTCCCCTCTTTCATTTCCTTTGGCATCTTTCCTCTTCCTTCCCCCCCCCTGGAAAGCAAACACACATATCAAGAAACAGAAATGGTAGTTATTAGACATGGGGCACAGATTTCTGTGTCACAGAGCTCTCACACTTCCAATAGATGTTCTCCTGTAGTTGTTTACATCCTGAATGTTCCCTTTGTAAGAACACATAAACAGCAGTGGTTTTGTTGTGTGTGTGTGTGTGTGAACAACATAGAACAGTACTTACGTTAAAATAAAAGAAAAAGCAAAATGATAAAGAACATCACAGACTTAGAGTAGACAATAATAGGTTATCAGTATTTCCCAAAGAGTAAGTTTGAGGAAATCAGATAAGTAACATTTTAATAATTTTCTGGAAGTGGAACATAAGCAAATACTTCTCTATGTATACCCACGGACTGTCCCCACCCCACACAGTATCCCTCTCTGATAATGAAACAAAAGATTGTTTCTTAAATGCTCTTCCCAAGCCGAGACCTTGTGACTCAGTACTTCAGTGTTTTTCTATCTTGTGTTCAACCATGAAGCAGATTGTGGTGTAACTCCATGAATTCTTACTGTCTTTTAGATCTTTTACAGATTTTATTGATCTGCTGTGTAATATCCCTCACATCCATATCTCTGTGAAAGACTAAACAGGAAATTGCTAATAGAAATTTGAAGGATAGCAGTGCACATATAAATGAAATGACTAGTTTTATTGGACAATTAAGGTTGAATAAATACACTGAATATTTTTCTTAAAAAATAGGTAAAGAAATTATTATATAACAAACATTACCCTACCTTATATACAGAAATACGAGACAAACTGGCCTTAAATGCACATATTTATGTAGGAACCCAAAGCTAATAATATTTTAGTGTTTTTGACAGAGTTTTCAGGGATGGTGAAATCCATATTTCACCACAATTTCATCTTTTTGTCATTTGACCCTAAGCTCTGTCTAGGTAGTTTCAGCCTTTACTCGTGTTTACCATGTTCAGGTTCTGCTGGATGGTTGCAGGGGTGAGCAACAGGCAGTATCCCTGCAGGCTGCTGACTGGGTACACACCTGAAGACACCTCCAAAACTGTTTGTGAGGTAGTGATAGGAAGCAACGCATCCTGAAGTGATGGCAGATTATCTTACAAACACAGACAGGAGCTGCCTATCCAACAATGTGTATGCTTGCAAAGGAGAATTCAACAGTGACTTAACAGATTTTGCTCTAATGACATTATTTTCTTTGCTTGAAAATTTTGTACTGTCACAATTTTCTCATTAAATATTTCATTTCAATGGTATTAATATAAGGTTGATTTATCAGCAGTTTTGTATTGATAAAGAATTTCCAAAAGTTCTATTTTACTTCTGAGGAAGACTTTTTGTTTTGAAAATTGATTTTCACTGGTTTTGAAGTAACACTGGAAGTAGTGTATTTATAATATTCAAAGTGTATCATTTAAGCAGATTTGAAAGTTTTTATTATATTGAGGAATATATGAGATTATTAGTTGCATATAATGAAACACTTAGGCGTTTCTCCCTTGGTTTAGGTAGAAATAAAACTGGATTACTTAAAAATCTAATTAGACCAGAAAATAGAAACAATACCAAGAGAAGTGGATAAATAATTGAAGTACATAGTAGGACTGATTTTCTTTCTATGAAGAAAATGTAGATATAATAGTCTAAATGAATAAAATTAATTAATATATGTTTCATTTAATTGCTTTTAATATTAATAGAAAGGTCTAATTGGAAAATTTCAAATGAAAAAAAGCCAACTGAAAGAAGATTGGGTAGAAAGAAAAGAAAGTGTTTCAAGAAACATAAAACTTTCCTTTTAAAAGACTAGTAAAAACACTGACAATCATATGGTCTTCACATTTTGTTTAAACCTCTTTTCAAGGAGCTTGAAAATCTAAAATATTGCTCTAAAAATGAAGAATATTTTCATTTGTTCAGGCACTTCATTCTGTTCAGCTTAGTTTTTGCTGAATTTTCTTCTATGTACAAAAGTACTATGAAGATGATATAAAAAACCTATCAAATCAAAAGAGATAACAGAAAAAATGTTCTCTTAGGTATATTGAATTGTAACAAATGCCTATAAAAGATGCATATCACTATAGGAAAGAAAGAATTGTTTATTATGCCTGCCATTTTTGCATCATCAGAGGGCCTATGCCCCATAAATCATATTATCTGCAACATTTGCACATTGATCAGTCATGTCCAGAAAATGCTGCCATGTACAGGTTGGAAAGATAATTTTCTACTGCTTTTTATTAATCCTTGCATGATAGCCTGTTACTTGTTATAATTCCACCAGAACAAATCCTTCATCTATTATTGATGCCAATATAATTTCTACCCTTTGTACATTTCTTCCTCAGAATTTGAAAGAATATGTGCCTAGCTTGCAACACCCCTAGTTATTGGATAATATTAACTAGGGAGTAATAGTGCTGCCAGAATGCTGCAATAATGGTCTGGTTGAAGATACAGGAATAATGACTGTGGCACTTGGCTGCTGACAATAATTGCAAATCTGAAAAGCAAATTTACTACTACGAGGAGACATTCGTGCTAATCCATCTGAAAGACACTTCATGAGATGGAGTTTTAAATGTATTCCTTCATCTATTTTTACTGCAGTCCTCGAAGTAAGCCTGTGATTTCTTCTGGGCATTATTTTTTAAAGCTTGCCCAGAAAGACAGGCAGATATTAACCATATTTTTTGTAGGGAAAAAAATAATAACACCCTAAAATTATTTTAACCAAAAAGGTCTAATTGAGCACACAATGTTTTCTATTTTACTTTACTTATCTACTGCCTTTTTTTTTAAAAACCACATACAACAATTAGTATTTTGTTTAATTTTGGGGGGGAAATGTTAGACAAATACATATTAAATCAAAGACTCCAAAACACTACTATGTCTAAAAAACATGTTTCTGAGAAAGATATTGCACTGCTAGAATAACTTTGTGGCAATAACAGTGCTGGCTTAATGGGATTCAGTGGTCTTAAAGGTCATTTTCCATCTAAATGATTCTATGATTCTACATCTTGCCCAGGTCAAATATGCAGATGTTGATTCTAACATAAGGAATGCCTGGTGGCACTGTGTATGGTGCCATTATTAGAAAAAAATGCAGGGAAAATTGTTCTCTGCAGGAAGGCAGTTTACTTTATTCTCTGCATTAAGTTACAAGGATATGAATCTGTCATCACTGAGAATTCCTCCTAACAGGTGATTTGACTGCATACTTAAATCTACACTCTTTGTGCAAAGAAATTGGAAGTACTTCTACAAACCACAGAGCAAATACTTAAATTCATCAGTCAGCTTCTGTTCAGTTCCTGCTCAGGCATATCTTGCATTTAAATTGATTTTGTTGAATGAGTGACTAGAATTGACCACAGAATTCAAGGTAGTTCTATCCCAGAGTGGATTTCAGGAATGCTCTTAAATTAAAGCAAAACTGATTAGGTGACATCACAGACCATGGGTTTTTGATATCATTCCTGCAAAATGAAAGAAAGTATGCACTGACATGAAATGATGGTTGTAAATTAAAACACAGTTCCATGTGTCTGAGTTAGATGAAAATACACTTTTTTTTTTCTGAAGTGAATGTGGTTTATCCAGGGATTAACATGAACCATAAACAACAATAAAAAAATCCTCTACTGAGTGGATTGCTGCTACTGAGTGAATGTCAACACCCAATGAATCTGTTGCTCCTCGTACATTTCCATGCTTAATGTAATGACAAGTGAAGGATAAGACTAAATACATCTAGTTACCAATGAGAAAAGATATTGGAAGTTTTGCCAAAATGAGGGAGAAAAGAAATACAGAAATGAATATATAAACCCAAACCAAACTATGATCTTTTTCTTTATTTTAGTGATGTTCTGTGAATCTGTGGTGGTGTCATAAAGGCTTAGCATTATGTAGCCTGTAACATGATGTGCTGGAATCTTAATCTCTGTCACCACCCACTTTGTATAGGATTCAGTGGATGAAGAATGAATGGAAAAAAATAATTACAAAATTATATACAAAATATTACAAAATAAAAGCCTTGGTAGTCTCACATTAAAAAACTTGGTCCTCCAGACAACTGCTATTGTCTTCTTAACTTACAATTTCAGCTACCATTTAATCTCCAAACCATTTAAGATAGTGACATTTGAATACAGTTTGAGTTGCTCCTGCAGATATGGCTTCAAAGAAAACCTAGTGTCTATGTCAAAAGCAAGTAGTATGAATACAACTTGCAAACTTGATGCTCAAAGAAGGAAATAGTATGGTGCGTTTGGCCAAATTAAAGCTCTGGAAACTTTGCATTTACAGTGTTACTTTGAGATAGAACTGATATTTCAGAAGTTTCTAACCAGATCAAAGTGTTCTAAACCAAGCAGGATTTCATCTTTTTTTAACCAACTGGAAAATGACTGCACTTTGTTTTTACAGGTGTGTTTCTTATGACATTAACCTGTGGGGAAGAATGGGTTAAAAGTTGAAGACTGGTAAGTAGGATTGTAAATATGCTCAAGTGTAGCTGGGAGTAATCCTTGATAAACAGGTGTGGGCAGCAGGCCAGTGATCCTCTAGCAGGAATTGAGTTTAACAGGGCTTGTATTTTCAATGCTGCCATGGTGTTTCTTTGGGGATCCCATGCTTAGCCCAGTAATGGCAATAAATTCACTCTGTGTGAAGAGGTCGCCTGTCTGTGGTGACTCGCACACACCCCAAAATAGTTTTATGCCTTTATTTTCATTTACATAAAATACTAGCATAAATATTATAGGTTACAGAAAAACATTGAAATTAAAGGGTTATTTTCAACACAAAAATTCCATTTTGTTGAAAAAGCTAATTTTTGCAGGAGGAAGCTGTGACTTTATTTGACTAGAATGCACTATGCCAGCTTATACATAATTTTCAGCATTGGTCTGTCTAAAGCGCTGGATTTAGATTGAGATGCTGAAGGTGTATTTTGCACAAGATAGATCTACTCACTTTAAGTTTAATTGTAAATGTTTTATCTCTTAAGAATTGGAGATATTCAGCCTTTGCCTTAGCACACAGCAAAAACACAAACGAAATATATTTGGCTCTGCATAATGCCCAGCCATCCCATACAGACCTGGAAAAGGTAATGCTCAAAAGCTAAACATTTTTGTTTAGACTAGCAGTATGTGTGCAGTAGTAACATTGGTATGGCATGGATAGCATGAATCTTACTCCAATATCTTGAAACTGGAGAGAATTTATCTGAATGTATTTAGTGACAAACAAACATCATAATTGTCAGATCTTCTTATAAAAGCCCAATCTAACTATTCTGTGCCTATACCTTCAAGGAACAAATGAGAATTAATCCAATATTCAGCTACAGAGTATATGGAAAGTAGTCAGGGATGTTAAAATTGATTCAATCAGGTGTAATAAAAGAGAAGAATTGCACAAAATTAGGTGGTTGGCCAAACAATCAGGTCTGCTTAGCCAGTTTTCAGATGCAGACTGAATCAAGAATAAATATCATTCTACACCAGAAAGGAACAAAATCTTAAAAAGATATGCCACTGAACTAAATTTGTGGTGTACTGCTGCAGTGTCATGACCTGCAGCTGCCAGAAATCTACCATATTCCATTGCAAGAAGGTATGCATGGACAGGTATGTGAAAACAATGTTTATTTACCATTTCTATATCAAGCAGCATTAAATAGGCGATGTTTATGTCAGTCTACTCAGTCACTCCATTTGAAAGGCAAAATAACAATTGAAACAAATGTTCTTTATTGGTTTTAACATCTGTTTGCTGTTTCAGAGAGAATAATAAATAGCCAAGGAAAAAATGCTTTTATCTATGAAGCCCTGTTACGTACATGACTGCTGAAATAACACCATAGTGGTGTTACTATTACACCTATTACAACTGAAAACACCACTTGTGCTTTGGAATAATTTCTTCCTCCAGAGTATATTGGAAAAAGCTACACAAGACGGAAAGGTTTAATGTAGGCTTGTCTGGGAGACACTAATTTTTCTTACAGTTTTAGAGGTTTGTGGAGGGGAGGAAGGGAAAAAAAAGAGAAAAGAAAAAAAATCCATAAAGCTTTTATTGAACTGAACAGAAATATTCCTCATTGGGTTCAAGTTGGACTATATACTTCAATCTCTGCAGGTTAAGTAGACTTGGCCCATGACCCATATTTGATGGAAGACTGGGAAGCAATACAGAACTTAGCACTGAACTAAGTAAAGAAGCTATACATTATGCATCTAGGACTCAAAAAGGGAGCAAGAAGCTGCTAGACATCAAAGGGGAAAAGAATCCAGTTATCTAATCATCTAAAAGGTGAATCTGTGTCTTGCATTTCAAGCATGTTAGAGAGATGTCACTAAAGTAGCCCAGAAGTGCATTTTTGCTTTACTCTCAAATGACATTGCCTGAAATATTACTGACCTGTGAAATATTAATAAAGTTACCAACATGATGTCCGTTTCAGACAAGACTGCAAGGGAAGGATAGAAAGCATTATCCTAGTGTCTCTAATCAGGAATTTAGGAGTGGCTATTTTACATTTTACATGTTCCTTTAGCCTGGCATAATGTGCTGTGTGGGTTTTTCAGGTTTTTGGCTTGAAAAGAGTCCCCAATGGACTGTTTGTTCTGCACAAGCAGAACTAGTAGATTAAATGCAGTCTGGGGCCAGAATATGTGTGTGTGTTCTGCAAAGTTGAAGAAAGTAGACTCTTTCCCTGTTCCTCCGTACAGAGCCCTGGCAGACTGGATTTCTTTGCAACAAGGGCATCTCTGCGGCCCCTGCCCCTGCCTGTGCTAACATTTGTGGCTGGAAGATGTTTAAGATAGGGACATGAGGTCAGGCTAACCACAAATGACTGAAGATAGAAGGATTGCTGGCTTTTCCCTCTTTAAAGCTAATGTTCTGGCTCTAGATCTTGGGAGAACTGGAAAAGTCTATGTTTTGAGTCTCTATACTGAGTCTAACACAAGGATGTTGAAAAAAGTAACTTTTCACAGAGTTTAAAGATTAATTTCTTTAAGCTTAATTAACATTCTAAAACTTCAAAGTAGACCTGGCATCTGGACTCCTGTAGAGCATGCAAAAATGCCAGACTAATGATACCCTTCTGAACACTTTCAGCACTTTCAGAAAATTTCTGGGTTTTTTCAGTCAAATTCTTCCCCACACGCAGTGAAAAATCACCTAAAATGCTTTTAGACAAGTCTTCTGTATTCCAGATGATGTTTACCTCTGTTCTTCAAATATTCCTGAGACATTACAGTTGGTATCACACTAATTATCATTCCCTAACTTTCACTCTAAGCAGTTTTCCAAAGCACCATTTCATATATTGTAAATTGAAGGAACTAGGAGATTTTCAGGTCTTCCAGCCAAAACCTTTACCATTCTTGGATGGGAATTTTCTATGCATCTAAATATTTCACTCCAGTCCTGAAGAATGTGAAGAATCTCTTGCCTTGAATTGGTACAATTCTCTGCAAGATTTCTGTAAGCGATATGATACAAATTCATGAAATTTCAGGTTTGTGGCTTACAGACAGAGAAAATAAGACTAACAAAAAGTGAAGCCAAGGAAAAAGTCTCATGAGGTAACAATTTGGAAAGATTGCTAAATGGCGTCATTATCTCCCATAGCTGTAGCTAACCAGACAATTGGATGCAGCTTCCATGGTGGCTTAAAACCAAGAGAAAAGGGTTGACTGGTAACGAGGATGGAGATTTTGCATACCAATTTCAGGCCTATAGAAATAGTCATGCTGGTGGTCGTCAGAAGGGAGCTTGTAGCATCCAGAAAAAAAAATGTATTCCAAAACGAGGAAAAAGTGAGCTGAGGCATCGTTTTCTTCTAAGGGAGACATGGATGCAATAGATCTGACAGAGAAGAAGTCCAGCCCAAAGCTAGCTGCTGGCCCACCCAATGCGGGAATTAGGGTTGCTACCTTTGAGCAGCCAACTAACTGCAGGAAAAGAGAGGATAAGCTTCACTAAAAGCACCAGTTCACCAAAAGAACTCAAGGGTCAGAGAAAAGCAAGACAGAACCTGTCTGAGCCCCTTTGTCTGAGTAGTTATCAGTAGAGGTTCCTCCTGAAGGACTTTGTCCCAGGTGTGGACAAGGAATCCATGTCGGTGTTGAGGCACGAAGATGGAGAGGGTCTGCATTAATATGTCTCATGTCCTTCAGCAGTCTGTCATCAGATTTCTGTCTCCAATTTCAGGACATCTGCAGCTTGAGAAAAAGCCACCTGTTCTGCACAGGACAGATCCTATTTTCTCTCTCACCGGGACAATTCTAAGAACTCAGAACTGTGATTTCTGCCTAACTTTTAACTCCCAGAGGTTTGTTTTTTTTTTTAATTTGCCTTTTTTTTTTCTTTC
The DNA here is from genome assembly GCA_013399195.1 of Dicrurus megarhynchus. Taxonomy (NCBI): domain Eukaryota; kingdom Metazoa; phylum Chordata; class Aves; order Passeriformes; family Dicruridae; genus Dicrurus; species Dicrurus megarhynchus. The sequence continues at coordinate 1,527,115 of VXAD01000990.1, forward strand.
TTTCTTTACTATCCAGATCTATTTAGTAAGGAGAGCTACTGACAACAGATGGATCACAAAAGCTTATGTGCCTTCTAATGAAACCAATCCTTCTAATTTACTTTTCCCTGCAGAATATTTTTATGTTTCTCTCATTTCTTTGGAGTGCAACTCTCAAAATCATCTGTTTGACCATGTTCCCAGGGTGGTATTTGTGATATAATAAAATATAAACATAAAAAAAGATAGTTATGCTTGGTTTAAAAGTCAGACAGGTTTCACAGGTGTTGGTTAAGAGCCTTCTTTTATGTAGAAGTGACACAATAGCATCACAATTACTGTTACCTTGGATGAATATTCATGAATGCATTAGATCTGCAGTAGTACTGAGTGGGGTTCAAAAGGTCTAGAGTTAAGTTTTGATGCAAAGAAGTATTCAAATGTTTGGATGCTTATCTGGAACAAATAACTTGTATCGAGGCATGAATATGAGAGGTCTGAAATCAGTGCAAGTTTGACCTCTGACAGAGAGAGTTAGGTTTAAGTCACTGAATAATTAATAAAAAAAAAATTTGGCTGTAAACCATAGAAAAATAAATCCCGGAAAGAAATCCCTTTGAAGCACACTACACCAGTTTTCAAGTCTTCACAGTGCTGTTGTTTGAAGCCCTGTTTGAACATTTCAATCATAATGAAAAATTTACTACAGTCACAACAGAAATTTTTGGACTTCCTCTCTACTGTCAGCTCTCAGCCATCTTGAAGAGATAAGTCAATAATATACATTTCTTCATCCAGCATTGAATTGCTTGCCTGGACTTGGTAGAACCAAAGATCTGTTTTACCCAGAAAAATCAGTTCATGAAAAATAGCTGACATAGGATGACTGGGGGGGGAAAAAAAAGCAAAATTGCAAAATTTCACCAATTTAATGTAACTTCAATGCAATGGCAAAGGGCAGCTATTATTTGTCTTTGAAGCTACAGCAATAAAGATGTAATCCCGTTTAAACATCCTCTAAGCCTGGGAAGTTTTTATGGATGCGTCCTAATGTGGTCAGAGCATCAGAATGTTAGTGGAGTCTTCGCTACGAGCTACCTCCTTGGCAAATGGGAAAGCAGATGTGCTTCTACTGAAAGCTCTTTAGATTTCGTAATGAGAAGCTCTAGGAGATATCACAGCTCACTAGAAATAAGTCCTTGCTGAGGTTTCCTGCATTAAACAACCTTTGCCCATGCCAGACTAGCTTTAAGCTATTTAATTAATTCAGTAAAGTATGGTGACTGAACATTAGCCAAAGGTTTTTAACTTCAGTCTTTGATATCAGACATATTCCTTTGATTTTGCCCAGAATTTTTCCAGAAGTCAGCTGTTTTTTTTTGCCGGAAGTTCCTGAACCTTCTTTATTTACTCTGGATTTTCAAGTGGGACAAACCTCCTCTAGTTTTTTTTTTCTAAAATAATTTCTTTTGTCAGACAGGAATTGATTCTTCTTCTTCAAAAAGCCATGGGACAATAAAAAACCCATTAATTTTCTCAGTTTTGCAGCTTAAGAAAGGAGGAAGTTCAGAATTATCCTCTACCTTTCAGTAAGTGACTAACATCCTAAAAAAATTGGATCTTAAAATTATCAGCTGAAATCTCTTCTCTGGTGGCTATATGTCAGATTAGACCTGTAAAGAGGAATTCACTGTTAAAAGGAGTACCTTAAACTTTCCAAATACACACTGAAGAAATGGGAAACTGGTCACAGTTTTTTTGAAATGTGAATACTAAAGTGCATTCACTCTTGTCAGAATAAGATTTTTCAGTCCTTTAACCCATTAAAAAAACCACTCCAAACCTGAAATATAAGGCTTTTGTTCATGCACAGACAGACAAATAAAAATTTGTGCAAATTGCTGGGGATAGAATCTGAATTTTCTTCCAGTACAGTAGTGTCACAGTTGTTTCACCTCAGTCAAAGGAACAGCTCTGAACTGACATACAAGGAAAGCAAGATGTGGATCTCACCCATGGTGAAAGATGCATTTTCAACCTGAAGAGATGCAATATGAACTGACAGCAATTTTCTCAGACGAAAACAGATAAACTCATTGAACTTTCTGTCAAGGCTTCACTGTTGCATCATTTATGCATATCACTTTGTTATTCATTGGAAAACTAGTAAATGCTTAAAAATGAAAAAATGCCATCTCTCCAAAGAAAATTTAATATACTACACATGATCATAAAGAGGAGAAAAATTATCAGGGTGTTTTTTGCTGCTTTGATGAGATGCTAGATTGACACAAAATTTCTGAAGTCTGTGCATCACAAGTCCAGTGAGGAAGTTGAACCCTAAGTCCCCTGGAGATCCTGTGCACCTTGTAGAAATCCTTCAGCTAAGGAGAGGAAGCATGTGTACCTCCCTTATGCATCTCAACCTAAAGAAATTTCCTTATAATTTCCAGCACGCGTAACATTCTTTCTAAGGAGTCTGCCCTTCAAATAAGAACCATGACCTTTTCATGACATGATGTGACTTTATAGCTATATATTTCATCAGAATGATTTATTTTACAGTTTCTTGGATACAGCAAGACAGTGATTTCTACATTTACAGTATTGTGCTTTTTTATAACCAGGAATAAGAACATCTCTGCCATCCCACTTGTTCATGCCAGTCTCTCTTAAACTTAGCCACCCTATCCCACTGTTCTTTACATTTCACTGTATTTCCACGTGCTGTCTTGAGCATTGCATGTGTTCTGGGAGAGCCTAGTAAATTCTGTGGTTCTCCTGTGGGATGTGAGAGGGCCCATCTCCTCCAGGGCTGAGGGAGAAATTTCACAGCTTGCATTTCGGTGATGCATTCACTGGAGTGACCTTGACAAGACTCAATTGGAAAGTGTTTGACTTTTCACAAGGTATCAAAGGCTCACTGCACCCTATCAGATAAGACAGCAGAGGAGTGACACCTGCAGATTAACATTTTTTTTTTTCCTTACGTGCATTCAGTTTGAAGAGGGGTGCAGAAAACATTTGTGATGTGCAGGCCATTCCAGGCAAGCAGTTAGAAGCAATGAAAGAAAGGGGTAGAGGAAATAGAGACTATTAATGATTTCAGTTGAAACAGAAATAAGTGGAAACTAAAACTGAAATAAAAATACCATCTCAGTCAGAAAGTAAGATAGAAAGTACTTTGCATGTAAGCATAAAGAGTTGAGGTCCAATGTTTGGCTTACAATCATGCTTTTCATTTATAAACCATTTTCTTTGGCCCCAGAAAGTTCATGAGCTATTTTTAAGAAAAAAAAAATGTAGAAAAAGAGACCCAAGTCAGTGAGCTTAAATTTACTGCAGAGTAGCCTACGGTTTCACTGTGTCCCATTTTGAGACCAGTTGGGAGGAATGTCCGAGCTGAACGTCCTCTGATAGAAGGCAGGTTACAGCCACCCCTCCCCCACCAGGTTTGGAAAGGATTTTCCTTGGAGGAAAGTGAAAAAAAATATTATTTATTTAACAAGCAGAGTGCATGCAGGCACAGGAGAAAAAAAAGAAAATAATGCTAAATAATAAAACCTCTCACTGTGGAGACAGCCTGGGTAAAATTCAAAGTCCTTCTGGATGTGGCTTTCTCCAGTCTGGAGCTGGGGTTTGGCGTGGGTCCCTCTGGATGAAGGTGTAGGGCCTCCTGATGATGTTCTGGTCTTGCTGAACAGTCCAGAAGAGGAGAAGGAGAAGAAGCCAAAGTCTCAGGGCTCCATATTTTAGCCAATGAACAAGAAACTAGCTAAAAAGCAAAAGGAATATAACTCTCTTCCCTGCTGCAGAGAGCTGAGAGTTGAGGAAAAAAAACCCAGGAAGATGCTTTCCTTGGCTCCGCAGCAGCAGAATGCAGTGGAGTATTTGTCCTTGAGCACAAACTGCTTTTAAAAGTTCACCTGGCTCCTCTCCCCCCTCTCCTGAGAAACAGCTCAAAGACACAGAAAGGCAGAGGATCCATGTCTAGCATAGAGCAGACGATAGGGAATACAGTATCATACAGTCACCCCAGGACACACTGGAACTTTTGTTTTTCTTTTTTGGATGCAAACCAAAGATTAAAAGCCACTGGTTCAGTGGTATCTTTTGAGTATCAAAACTATGGTCATATGGTGTCTTAATACTACAACATTACCTTGAGAAGAAGCTGGGTAAATTGCTCCATTTCAATTGTGTTAGCTGGCCTCACATCTCAGAGCCTGCACCCTGAACACTTTGCATTTCATGGGGAAGAGTTCTGGTGAAGAGTTCCTTGGGCCTTCAACCAGTAGATATAGAAAAGTGTATTCTTTCAGAGAATGGGAAAGTGGAAGGCAAGGCCGATTACAAGAGAGGAGTCAGTGTTGTAGGATTTAGTGGGGTTATTTTGTTTTTTCCTGAACAATTTACAAAGTAGGTGAAGATAATTGTTGGCTGAATTCTGTGAATAAAGAGTAAAAATTGCCAAAAAAGAAACATGCCTCTTTTTTGTATTTCACCTGGAGTAATTTTGAAGTGATTTACAAGTACTTTGAACCTGAAGTTTCCTGGTTAAATCATAGATCTTTCCGCAGCAATTAGCAGAACACCTCTGAACTCAGGCTGAGACCTTCAAGTTTTCTGAGTTAAAGGCAAGCTACTCATGCAGATGCAGATGAAGGTACACCAGAGCAATGAACATTATTAGATGACAAAGAGCAGATTTAGAATAAACATGTACCTGTGTGCAGTGATTCTGCAGAAAGAATATTAAATTGTTCGTGGGGTTGTTTTGAGAGGTTTTCGGTATTTTGTTTTCTTGTGGGTTTTGTACGTTTGGGGTTTTTTTCTTTAAGAAGGGACAGGAATGGAGGCAATATAAACGAAAATATTTTCTAAATTTAAGGATACATGAGTGGGCAAACTCACAGAAGAATTCTAGAATTCTGTATCTCTATTTCTAATTTTATCTCTCTTGGATCCCTTCTGATATGTGTGCCACTGGAGATTGCTGTGATAGAGCAAAATGGAACTGCCTTGCAACCCTGTGGTCCTGCGTATTTATCACAAGTTAAAGGTCCATTGTATTTGTCAGTAATAATGCTTTATACATTCTACACATAGGTTGGTTTTCCTATTAAAAGAGAAGACACATATTTGTTTTCTGAAGAAAATACCTGATTAAATAACATTTATTCATTAATATTATATACACAGTGCATGTTGATATTTAAAGCAATCAGATCTTCAAGGGAAATTCTCTCCTATCTGTTGGTGCAACTACACCTAAGACAGACATACACAGTGCTTCTTTTGCAGGAAAAGTCCTGATGAAAATCCCAATTTTGATGAAGCAGTGAGGAATTTGGGGTTTTCTAGAGCACAGATCCCAGTTGAAATACCCTCTGCTGTATATCAGGGAGGTTGGGAAGACGGGTTGCTCTTCTTTGTCTTACTACAAGACACTTTTAGGGAAGGCAGGGGAGTAGGAAGACAGTTGTTTCACATTCCACAAGCTTTGCTTTCTTTCCCGTCCAAAGTAAAATGGAGACCTTAAAAATCATGGAACCAAAACCAAACTAACTCTAAACCCAAGATATTACAGCCAGAGAGTAGTCAATGACTTCATGCAGCTGTGTGATGACTAGGACACAGAACATGAATATGGATCTCCTATATTATTTCCAAGTTATAGATGAGAATGCACTGCCTGTCTCCTCTCTCTCCAGAAAGTCTGTTGGGATCTCAGGAACTCAAGGAAACTTCTATTGAAAAAAAATAGTTTCAGTGTCACATAAAAATATTGAATTGGAGGGAAAAAAAGCTGATTTCTTTTAGATTAGTCTCAAGAGACCCTCAGCATGTTAAAAAAGAAAACCAACAAAAACCCACATGAGCTATTAACACAGGTAATAGTAAGAAACTGCTTGGAAAGACTGTGTTTGATGCAGGCTCACAGTAAAGGGCTACTATTTATAGAGCAATTGTTCAGGTTTCTAAGTTGTCAGCCACATCTCTTCATATGCAGCAGAGAACACAAAAGATGATACCATTGTCTTTACACATATACAATTCCAGTTTCTGAACCCTAGCAAAGAGAAAGGTTTGCTACACCAATGACACAGAGTGACTCTAAAGAGAAGACAAGGCAGTTCTCCTTTTGCTTCAGGAAGCACCTTGTCAAAGCACAGCTTTGGGGTGAACTCAGATCACCAAACACCACCCTATGCTTCATGGTGCTGAACTCTAACAGGGGACTGAAGGGCAAATTTGTCAGAGGACCTAGACCACTGAGATCTCAAAGTGCTTTTAAAAAGCAGTGACAGGGAGACTTTTGAGTTACTTAGGTCTGTTTTAAACCCCAGCTCTACAACTAATGCTCTTTAAATACATGAACACAATGCATCATACACATATAGATGTGTCCTTGTATATATTTTAATGTAGAGCAATGAAAAAAGGAATATAACCTCCAACCTGGAGGCTAATTATTCTTTTTTGTTCAAGAGAGAAAAAAACAATAATGGGCTTTCATATTTGAATATTTTTCTCTGTACTTTTGTATCCTCAGCCCTACACTGCTATGAAATCCTTATGCAATTACATTAAATTTTGATGGTAACTGAACACTATTTTTCCTTGGTTACATGCTTTAAATTAATATGTAATTTCACTGGAGGCTAAGCAAAGATGTCTCTTCATGTACCTTGGTGCACCCAGGCTGAGAGGTAGGGCACACCAAACAAATAGGACAAATTTGCAGGTGCAATACAAGATATTTCTTAGAAATAAATGCAACCTTTAACACAGAATTAAATAATGAGAGATTATTTGGAGAATATCATGTATGTTTTCTTCATTTTTTAAAGTATTTCCAAACACATTACTATGCTTTCACATGTGTAATTCCTGTTTTAGGAAGTATGAACATCATTATAAATTCCTGAAAGAGTAATGCCAGATTAACCCTTGGGAGCACTGCCAGCCAGATGAAGATCCCAAACACAACCTCATTAACACTCCATGTGTACTTTGTGTGTTTGCATGCAATAGCCACACAAGATACATATCAAAACATGGCTTATTTTGGTACATATACTGGACACAGCTGCAAGGAAGATATGGGGAAAGACTAGGACAATTTTGGGAAATAAACTCCTGCAAACTTCTTGCAGAGGTTTTCCACATGAACAAAGTCATGCATGCCCAGCACTTCACACCCTCTTCCCCACTCACGTTGCCGCTGTAACTGATAGCAGAATTCAGTCAATTGCTTTTTGAACATTGAACATAGTGAACTGTGTTTTCTTATGTTGGATCAGAGTTTATTTTCTTTCTGCTGGCACTTAATATCCATGGATATTAGACAGTAGAGATAGGATAACCTCTTGGGCAACATACTGTGTCTACCTGCACTACTAAAATTTGGTTTCCATAATTTCCTACACAATCCCCATTAATTTACCCAGATTACATGCAAGGATACTGATTCTGTACCTTCCTTCCTGTGACTTTATTATAATGTATTATTTACAATGCTGCTTCATGATCTATGGCATGGCACAATCAAAGCAGGAACACAGCACTGCCACAGAAAGCCCTAACAAACACAGCAGGTACCGACACTGCCTCAGCACAGCAGGAGAAATGCAGGGTGCCCACATGCTGCGACAGCTTGAACCTACTCCTGTCCCAGGCTGTGAAGTGTATCTGTTTTGTTTTGTTTTGTTTTGTTGTGGGTTTTGTTTGTTTGGATGCTTTGTGGCTTCAGACAACAGCTTGATCAGCTAGCCCTGACTTTCTTGTTTTGTTTGGGTTTTTTCCACATCTGCTTAATTTTCAGCATCCGATTGTCTCTTTTAATTCTGGGTTGAAACACACAGTGGGGACCAAAAGCAGCACCTACTGCCAGGCCAAATCCCAGGTGCACACAAGTCTGAGGAATATGTAAAAACATGCAGTGATAGACATTCCCCTGATCAGTGGTTGGGAATCCTCCAAGGGATCCAAAACTGTCTGTCTCCACAGAGGTGTTCTGAAGTCCAGCCTGCCCCCCTTCTCAGATCTCGGGTGTCAGCCTGTAGCTGGCTCATATTTGGCCAAGGTTCTTCTCCAGACCTGGGATCCTTTTTCTGACACAAAGCCCTGTGTCATGCTCGTGGTAAGGCACCAAGACACAATGTATGTTTTTTATAGCTGTGTTTTAGACCTGATTGATTCCTAGGTGATAAGAGTAAAATTCAGGGAATTCCCCTCTTACCAAATTATCTGAATTCCCCTACATATATCACTATCACATTTTTCCACCTATTGTGTCTTTGAAGGTAAGGTTAAAATTCCTTTCTTTAGCTCTTTATACAGAGTCATAAGTCCTACCACAGTGAAAATATGATGGACTGCTGACAAGGCCAGAAACCTTTTTAACTTTGGAGACTATCTGCTCAGGAATCAGTTTGAGAGATATGTGGAGGCTTGTTGAACATCTAAGTCATCTGTTTCAGACTCAAGCAGCCCTAAGGTAGGCTTAAGAATGTCTGTAGTGGAGAGCAAAGAAATAGGGACAGAAAAACAACTTACATCAAGTAGGAAGGAGGCAAGGAATACACAATAGTATAGTTGGATCCAGATCTAGGAATAACTTTATCATTGAGGCCAGATTTAAGATTAAGGTTCTCCATTCTTTAGAGGAGTTTTGCTAACTGCATCTTAGTATTTGTGCTTTCAGGCAATGATTTGCACCTGAGTTTTGTACCACTGATGAAGCCAGCATTGATACACTAAAACTGGCTAAAAACCTCACAGCCATTATGAAACTTGTCTGGGTTAACATCAGCATAAACTTGTTCCTGATTACCTTACAGAATTTCTCATTACCTTACAGAATCAACAGTCTCAAATGTGACATTAATTACCTTTTCCCCACAGTTTTAAACTAATGAAATATATAAGTAATAAGATTACATGATGATTCCTTGTTTCTGACACCTCCCTCTGGCATTTCTTACCTTTTCATAAGAGCTTTCCAGGTTTAACTAGTAATTATTCTAAATGCTTAAGAGTTTTGAAATGCCTGGGCTCAGCATTCCCGCAATTTATTTGCTCATCCAGACCTCACAAGCTGTATAGTTTATAAGCATTTAAATAATTAAAGTTTGAACCTGCAGGGCTTTTCTTGCTGATTTTTGAAAAGAAGGATAATTTACTGGGAGATCAACTTTAATTGTATTATCTTAAATGGAAAAATGATTTGTCAATGTGCATTACCAGGTTTTATTTGGCAACAAAAATTCTTTCAGTGAAAAGATTGTGTTGACTGATTTAACTAGGCACACTGCAACAAAGATTAATAACTTCAGAAACAGATAATGTAATCATCTTACATTATTGACACAACAGCTTTTCATGCTTTGTTGATACTAAAGGGGCAAATGTAAACTCAGAACTCTCAGCTATCACTATTTTGTGATATTTTTGTCAGACAGAATTGCACTGTTATTTCGGCATCACCTACATCAACCTAGAAACTCAGGTAATTAGACTTCAAATGTAGTTTCACAGAAGTCTCAGATGAAAATCTAATCCCATGGGGTTTTGTGAAAGCCCACTGCATTTTTTAACTTCATTGCTGTGTTTAGTTAATGTCATCATGCCTATGGTAAAATGTAAACTGAAGCCTCTCTAGAGTTCATTTTATGAAATGCCGTTTTCGGTCTACCCTATTGCTGAAAGGGAACAGTTGGACAGGAACTATATATCTTAGCAGACATTAACTCCTGGGAAATTAATAGCAAAAGTGTTTTCCTGGTTCTCTGTCACTTCAGCGGAGGAGAGCCCAAGTATTGTCATCCCATGGTTTAAGGAGCTATAAAACCAGAAAAAGAAGCACTTTTGCAAATGCCTACGCTGGGGATTAGAGGGGAACATGAAAAAAACCACACACCTCCCAAAAAAACCCCCAAAACTAAATAAAAAGCCCCACAAACTGGAAACAGATCAAAGCTGGAAGAAAATAAGAGAATATTAAGGTAAATTAGTTTAAGCAGACAGGCACAATCATGCTAATTCTTTATGTACCCCATACACAGGAAATTGCCACAAGCTACTACCTGTTCTTATTCTGAGATACCTAACTGCAAAATAAATCAGCCAAGCTACACTGATGTCATTGTTTGCATTCTGATACATGTCAGCCAAGAGCATGGCCATCTTTACAACTCTCACCCACTTGTTCTCCCTCTGGTTTGAAGTATTTTATTGTCTTTAACGAAATTATCCAGTATAAGTATATGGAATATCATAGAATGGAATCACAAAATCATAGAATGTTTAGAGTTGAAAGGATCCTTAAATATTATTTAGTTCTAACTCCCCTGCCATGGGCAGGAACACCTTCCAGTAGACCAGGTTATTGAGAGCCCCATCTAGCCTGATCCTGAACACTTCCAGGAATAATGAGTTCACAATCTGTCTGGGCAACCTGTTCCAGTGCCTTGCCACCCTCACGGTAATGAATTTCTTCCTAATACCTAATCTAAATCTACCCTCCTTCATCTTAACGCCATTCGCCCTTGTCCTGTCACTACATGCCGTTCTAAACGTCCTTCTCCAGCTCTCCTGTAGGTCCCCTCTAGGTACTGAAAAGCTGCAACAAGGCCTCCCCAGAGCCCTCTCTTCTCCAGGCTGAACAACCCCAGCTTTCTCGGTCTGCCTGCAGAGGAGAGGTGCTCTGGTCCTCTGATCAGCTTAGTGGTTCTTCTCTGGACTTGTTCCAACAGGTCAAAGTCTTTCCTGTGTATCTTTAACACCAGTGTAAACTTCAAAGTAACTCAAATATTTAGAGTACAAATGGCAAGTTTATTTTTATAAAGAATAAGTTTTCCTACCTAAAAAAAATTAAGTTTCAGTCTTAATGATGCNTTATTTAGTTCTAACTCCCCTGCCATGGGCAGGAACACCTTCCAGTAGACCAGGTTATTGAGAGCCCCATCTAGCCTGATCCTGAACACTTCCAGGAATAATGAGTTCACAATCTGTCTGGGCAACCTGTTCCAGTGCCTTGCCACCCTCACGGTAATGAATTTCTTCCTAATACCTAATCTAAATCTACCCTCCTTCATCTTAACGCCATTCGCCCTTGTCCTGTCACTACATGCCGTTCTAAACGTCCTTCTCCAGCTCTCCTGTAGGTCCCCTCTAGGTACTGAAAAGCTGCAACAAGGCCTCCCCAGAGCCCTCTCTTCTCCAGGCTGAACAACCCCAGCTTTCTCAGTCTGCCTGCAGAGGAGAGGTGCTCTGGTCCTCTGATCAGCTTAGTGGTTCTTCTCTGGACTTGTTCCAACAGGTCAAAGTCTTTCCTGTGTATCTTTAACACCAGTGTAAACTTCAAAGTAACTCAAATATTTAGAGTACAAATGGCAAGTTTATTTTTATAAAGAATAAGTTTTCCTACCTAAAAAAAATTAAGTTTCAGTCTTAATGATGCCAGGATGGCTTTTACACTTACACAAGAGAAGATGAAATGTCACATTTAAATTAGCAAGGATAATCATGTCAATCAAACGTCCCTTTTTTTTTTTTTTATTTAGTCTACCAAAGATATTTTGAAAAAAGAGGAAATTTATGAAGATAAAAGTCAAGAAATCTGTGGGTTTAAATTGTAAGCTGTCCCAGAAGATTATTTTTGTATCATAGTGGAATTGCAGTTATAGAAAAAACACTATCTTTCCTCACTAATATTTCTGAACTCCTGCTTTAGGAGTAAATCACATCTGCCTCCAGAGAATCTGTTTTTAACTGCATACAAATTATTCACTTAAGTGCTTATGCTAGAAGATAATTTTTCTTAAGCTTGAAAATTGCCTGGAAGTTATGTTATGAAGTGGGTTTTACTGGCATAGATAGAAATTGTGTAGCTATAGAATATACAGACAGATGTGATTCTGCACAAACACTTCATATGAAATCACATCTGGCACAAATCATATCTCAATCACATCAGAAGGACACTCGTGTCCTGTCAGTGACACAAACATAACAGTACGATAAGTGGTTTTGCCATTGCTGTTGAAAATATTGCAAACATAAACATGATGAGAGGGGACTTATATACCCTCATTAAAGTGCTAACATGCAGTTGTGGAGGTGCTTTTATCAAAATATGTTTGAGTTGGTTTTATTTAATCAAAAATTTTTGTCTCTGGAATAGAAAAGCTTAGGAAAGAGTCAAGAGCTCTGATAATTTTTCCATTTCAAAAGCATTTGAAGCAAAAATTTTGGAAAAAGAGACTGACAAAATTCAAATGTGGTACACCTTGTTATATCTGAGGGAGTAATACAGGAAGCTGACCTGCTAACATTGCATAAATCTTAATGCCTGAAATATGGCATAAGACTTTTCTAGACACCCACATGTAGCTATTCATGTAGAGTCACTTGTACTCTGCCCAGGACACATAGGCCCTAAATTCAAGCCAAGATTTGATGTGTTCTGGAAGTCAGGTATCCCTCTGTCTAAATCACAGAATTATCATAGAACGATTTGGGTTGGAAGGGCAACCTAAAAAAGAGCATCTAGCTCTAACCCCCCTGCCATGGGCAGGGACACCTTTCACTAGACCAGGTTGCTCCAAGCCCAATCCAGCCTGGTCTTGGATACTTCCAGGGATGGGGCATCCACAATTTATCTAGACAATCTGTTCCAGCATCTCATCACCCTCATAATAAAGAATTTCTTCCTAATATCTAACCTAAATTTATCCTTCTTCAACTTTAATCCATTCCCCCTTGTCCAGTCACTACATGCCCTTGTCCAAAGCCCCCTTCCAGCTCTCTTGTAGGCCCCCTTTAGGTACTGGAAGGCAGCAATAAGGTCATCTCAGAGCCTTCTCTTCTCCAGACTGAACAACCCCAATTCTCTCAGTCTGCCTCCACAGGAGAGGGTCTCAAGCTGGGTCCAATGCTTTGTTTATGCACAAACTGACGCGGTGGTGATTTCATACTCTCTCCTGTGCTTGCAAGCAAAGGACTGATACTAGATGGCAGTCTGCTCAGCACAAACTTCTTGGATTATCTTTCAGGGCAACCCTGCTCTATCTGCTAAATTCACTGGGAATTCAACTGATCAGCTCTGGCAGTCCAGACTGAGACCAGGTATCTGTATTTTAGACTTCGTTACACCTAAACAGAGGGCCACTGACATATGTTTGTGTCTGAAATATTTGTTGTTGGCATTAAAAAATTGGATGAACAGTTAGAATGAACTTATCTTTTTAAACCGATGTTAATTTACAGTTTTACACCCCCCCACATAGTCATTTTTTTGATCCAATCTACATTTTTTTTTAGATGGAAAAAGTAAAGATGCCTTTTTTGCTAGTGCAGCTCAGGAGAGAAATTGTGGAGGTGGATTTATAATGCAACATATTTTCACTGTCTCCCCCACATTTGTATACACACTAGGAAGAACAAGACTTTACTAAGAGCCCTTTTCCCAGTGCTTTTGGAGCGCTTGTTTACGAAGGGGGAAAAATTCCAGTTCAATATATGACACTAGATGTGTCACTTATTTTAAATCACTATCTCCTGAAATCTACACAAAACATAGCACTGTTCCCTAAAATCAGAAAGTCCTAAACAGTTCAAAATATGAAACTCATGAAAAAAAAAAAAAAAGCTCAAACTAAATAATTCACTCCAGCTATTCAGTTCCCTTGGCCATGGGCAGTGTTTCAAACTTTTATCTGTGTTTCAGGCAACTCCTCAAGAACCTGTGTTTTTCCTAAAGGTTTGAGCAGCTAACCCAGGACAAGAACTTATACAGCCTGATAAAAATCTCATTAAAGAAATTTCAGAGGTTTGTTGGTTTTTTTTGTTTGTTTGTTTGTTTTCAAGGAAAGATAAATAATATGAATTTAATTATGTTTATTACCAGACTGGCTAGATGCAGTCAATCAGCAAGTTCAGTCCTCCACTAGTTCATTTAAGCATATTAATAGCTTCAGTTCAGCCTGTACAAGAGCCCTGAAACAATTTCATATTCATAAATTGCAAATATCCAAAACTTGGAGCAATACAGAGCATATAGAAGAAGATAATCTGAAAAAGGACACAGTATCTGTGTAGCTTAATCCATACCCCCGGTTCATTTGCTAAACTACGTAATTTTAATCTTCATCACATAGTTTTCCACTGCCTTTATGTTTATCTTCAGAATCTAGGTGGTAATGAGGAAGACATATGAATTTTATAAGTTCAGGATTTTCAGGAGGCATGTTTTCTGGAAATATTTCTGTGTTGTGAAAATTCCCATTTCAGGAACTCATAAAAACTTCTGTTTTCTTCCCACATCTCTCTGGGGAGTGCAAGCAAAAAATCCAGGTGAACTGACATGAATTTCTGTTTCCTTTCCCTACCAAATGCATTGTTATGTTATACCAATCTTTTTATACTTTTTGATACTATTTCCACTTTTAGGGGAATAAAACACTAATTTTGTGTAGGTTTACAATATAAGCAAAGAAAGGCAGAATTATCTTTATGTCAAAATCATAACAATAACCATGACTACTTTCTGCCTCTGACTTCACCTGCCATGAGCAGAAGAGCTTTTGATGTGTCAATACAAAGGAAAAAGGAGCTTCTTGAAGAAAAGACCTTGCATGCACCTCTTCCAGCTGCCACACCACCTTTGAAGTGGAGTTAGAGATGCTGCATAGGAGCATGTGGACTTGAGGAGCTCATACTGACAGTTCACGCTACCAGTCACGTTTGGCTCTTAGTGATGCCCAGTTGAAACCCACAGAGGCTCTGAAATTTACTTCACTTCAGATGTAAATAGTGATCTCAGAGCAGCAGTGGAGGTTACAAAGCACTTGAAATAACTCTGCTGCCGAGCAGTGACAGGAGGAAAACGGGTGATGAACATTATCTTGACAACTCTGCCAATACTTAAGCCAAAATCTTGTTGACAGTGTTTCTTTACAAGACTCCTCCTGAGTTTTGAAGAAGTCTTATTGTCATTTACACCTCTGCAGCTTCCTTGAAGCCAGCAACCTGAAACTGTGTTTACTCAATATTTAATCTCAACCTCACAGCAGTGCCAGGGGTTATACTCTCCTTGATTGCAAATGAGCTGGTCTGCTGAGGAGTCACAGGAGCACAAGCACTTTGTAGTAGCACCTTGCCACCCCCCTAAATGAGGCTAAACAAGTAATCAGCTTTTCCCCCCAAGGACTTCTTTTGTTTTCAAGGCCAGATTCTGTCCTCCTGTATACCTCTTCATCCAGTGAAGGTAAATAGAACAGAATTAAGTCCTCAATATAGATAGCAACTGACTCAAAAAGGAGTTGTCAACTCTGTTTTACCAGATGGAGTTAAAACTGTTCAGCCAACAGAGTCATCAGCTGGCTCAGCTAATAAGAAAAGGTGATGGGCTCTGAGTGCTAATGAAGCACAATAGTCATTCAGAGCACACTGAGAAATGGCAGCAAGCTAGGCTGGTACTGTTTAGGATGAACCATGGGCCCCAGGCAGCACATTTTCCAACTGGAGATAGAAGCAATAAGTATTAAATTGCTACAACAGAATTATAAGGTAGTTAAGACACACAGTTATCATTAGACTAGTCCTTTTGTCTTTTGCCTTTAGAAAAATCCTAAGAAAAGGTGTCTAATGGAAGATCCCTAATCAGTGTTAAGGGCTTAGTCTTGGACTTTGTGGTTCAAAACACTTCAAGTGACATCACCTGTATCCTGGCATCAGTGGAGATGCAGAGATAGAAGGAGGAGTTTACATTTTTAAGTACCCTATTTTTAACTAAACTAACTCTTTCCAGCTGATTCCTGTATCTACTAATGTAATAGTCACTCCCCTGAGTTTTGTGAAAAATTTCTTCAGAATTTATCCTACCAATTTAAAGTGGCTGAATTTAATTTTAACACTACCATAGGAGCCACCATCTTTCTGTAGCAATATATACCTTAACAAATACTAGTGAGAACATTCACTTTTCAAATTAAATTATAAGTAAGTAGAGCTTGAAACAATAAGCAAATATATGCTTGTCAATATAAGTACATGGTTAGACAAAAAATTTATAGGTGTATATCATGTCCTGCCCTAATCTACCTTCTCAAATTTGTGTACTGCAGTAATAGGTTTAAAGGTCAAAGTTAATAACTTCACTTTTTACAATCAATCAAGAGTAATTAAATATCACATAAGCCACAGCATACCTAAGCTAGGATGTTTGAGAAATTAAATTTAAGTTTTTAATATTTTTTTCTTCTATACTTTCCTATGTTGGTTTTGTTGCAAAAAACATGAACAGAGAGAGAGTAAACAGAAAAATAGAAAGACATATTTTGGCAGAGAAATAACTGACAAAATATTTGAATTTCAAGTTCTAATATCAGAACCCCTTCTCCAAATGATTCTATTGGTTTTGGTTGGGCTTTGTTTGTTTGCTTGTCATTTCTCAATGTAGATTTTTATAAGAGTCAAAGATCAGATTATTTCTAATTATAGAAACTTAGAATTTTAAAATATTTTGTAGCACCCATTCTGTTAACTATCCTGATAAATAGCAAAGCACAAAATAACATCAATAATTCTTTAAAGAATCATCAATAAATATTGCAAAAGGGTAAAGCCTGTTTACCAAGGTGATTTTCCAAAACATTTCTGAAAGAATTTATCTGTGGTGCAATTCATACCAAATGCTCAGAGAAATGGTAGCTCACTGAAGCCCTGTGAATACCAGAAGAGTATGCATAGGACATTTTTCTTAGAAAGGAATAGCCCTTACTCCTCGGGAAAAGTCAATGTTTTTGTTTTCTTTTGCTTAGAAGCTTGTCTAGCTGTCGCTTGAAGGTGTAGTTTGGCAGTAGCTAACAAAGTTTGCTTTAGCCTCTGTTTTTTGAGTAGCCCAGGAACTCCATAGCTTCAGGCATGAAAAACTTTTCTGTCTCTAATCACAATGGGACTGACAGAGGTAAAAGCCTTAGAAAGCTGAGCATGAGCAGTACAAGAAACAGAAAAACAATGGAGGTTGTACGGAGAGAAGTGGATAAAGGCATGTATAAAGCCTAAGTTGGGATATTTGGGTTATATTGTTACCAAAATTAAGGATGAGAAAAGATTGTAGGAAAAATCATGAGGACAGGAATAATTTAATCTTAAAATTACTGTTCAGTAAATGGTCACCAAAAGCTCATGAATACATTTAGGCCGGGAACTTTCTGAATATTGCAGCAGTCCTGCCTGGACCCAGCTGCTTTGCAATAGCTTTTCCATGTGCATGGGGGACAAGAGAATAGCTCTGCAATTTTAAGATAACATTTGAGCAGATTGTGAAAGAAATTATTTAGTTTAGTTACATGTAGCAGCAAGATGTTGGTCAGGACGGTAGAGCATCCCTTAAGTTGCAAGTTTCTAATCAAATGCCCACCATATTTTATACACACATGTAAATCAGAGATTTTGAGACATGCATCTTAATGTATTCATGATATTGCTTCATGGCCATATGTATTCTCTTTTACTAGGGATTATTAAAATAGTGTGTCTGTCTTTCTATGACATGTCTAAATCCTTTATTCTGGCCTTTCTCCATTCTCTGGCTTAGGTGGCTGAAGCCATCCACAGCTTTTTCTCTTGACCTCTGCTAATGTTGTTAACATGTGTTTTGACCTGCTGAGTAGAGTGAAACTCACTAGTGACCATTTGTCCCTGCTACCTGTGTAGTGGTTTGGTTCAAAATACCCATTACTTACTTATTTTCCTTGTGTGAGATAAGAATTAGGAGAAATCAAAGCAGGCACAAAACTTAAACCTTCAAAGAATAAAGAAGTTTGTTAACAGAACAAAAAACCAGGAAAAAAAAGTTAGACTAAACCTTCAGAACACTTCTCCTTCCCCCACCTTCTTCCCTCCTCCCACCGACAACATAAGAAAAAGCAACCCTCGAGATTTTTCAGTCAGTTTACCATCTCTATAATAACCTTTTTCAGTCCACTTAGGGGGAGGAGTCTCTCTTGCTCATGCTATGGAGATATCTCCACAAGAAAACAGTTAAACAGTTCTCTTGTGGCTTCAGCATCACAGCAAGGCAGCCGCCCGGGATGGTTTCTNCTTCTTCGCTGACTTTGGTGTCTCTGTGCTGTTTATTTCACATGCCATCATCTGTCCTTTTCCTCTGACTCAGGAGAGGACTGATGTCTGCAGGCTTCATCTGTTCTGGAGAAATCTTACAGCACTAAAAGAGTTAATCTCACCCGGCCTTGCAGCTGGAATTCGCTTATCTCTCCTTGCCGGGTTGCTGCTGCCCGCAGTGGGTGAAGGTGGGGCATGGCCCGCCCGGAGCAGCTGAGGCCGGAGCAGGGCTGGGGCCGGAGCAGGGCGGGGGGATCCCGGGCCGGGCCGCAGATGGAACAGGGCCGCTCCAGGGTGGTCTCCTGGCCGGCCCGGCTGGGCCGTGCTGAGCAGGACCTGGCCCCGCAGGGCCATGCCCTGGGCGCTCCCCCCAGTTGCCTGTCCGAAAGCCGGAAGACAAAGGGAGCTTCCCGGCCTTTGTTCATTCTTAAATGTGTATCACAGAGGCGTATCAAGCTTCTTAAGTGGCTTAAAGAAGGTGTCAGTATTCAAACTAGCTAGTTGATTGGTTCTGTCAGGTCTAGAGAAAGCTGTAAGCACCTCTTTGCAAAAAGATCACTTCCGAGGCTGAAGGAATCTTCCATAAAAACTCAAACTATGCTAATCCATGACAACCTGAAAGGAGGTTTTCGTTTTATATGAGTAGTCCATCCCATTCTAAAGCAATTAATTAATCACATTCTTAATGCATTTCATTCCTTCTCCACATTACCAGGCTACCCGAAATATGCTTTCATTTTGTTGTAAATAACTCAGAACAGGATTTGCCTGCTGAAAATACCTTACACTTGTAATTAAAGTGCTGTTAATTACTCTGTCATTTTCATGTGTTCTGTTTTGCTGCCCCCAAAAGAGGCTGGCAGGTTTTCTGTGTTGCACAACCCAGCACAATCATCCTGCTCATTAAGTGCGATAATAATGTAAGAGTGGTCAGAGTGATCCAGTGGCTGGTCCCATTTGTACTGAAGAGCAGCTCCTCCGATTCATTCTGACTTCTTACTAAGACTAGGAAATTCTGGCTTTTTTTGTTGTACACTGGGATGGTCCTATGCTTTACCTTCTCCTTGGCACAAGCAACTTAATTTAAAAACATGCACCATAACAGCAGTCAGTTCCATTCCATCAGAGGGAATTGCAGGCTAATCTTCCTGCAAGTGTTCACTGAAATTCTACCCTTCACTCTCTGGGGACAAAATCATGGCACGATTAATGCAGGAGAGAATTTTGCCATAGAGTTCAGTGGAGCAGGGCTTTCTAACTTCATTTTAACCTACTCACAGAACTGCCGTAAAGTCTCATGAGTAATTTTAAAAATGGATTGCATTGAGCTGTGAGAATAACTGGCACAATTTGACTTTTTTGGGGCATGAGTTTTACACTGGAAAGATCCACAAGCAGACACTTTCTGTAAGCAAGCATAAGAGAGAAATTCAAAGCTCCATGAATAGAAAAATTACAGAGACCATTGGGATTTCCTGGCGGTTGTTGTTGTGAGTGCACCAGTGTTTAGGGTAATAGCAGAAACTTCCCACTGATGTAACTTCCACTTTGTGCCTTTCTTTGGACAGAACTTTCCATAAACTTGTGAGCGGTTTTAGGATCTCACTACTATATCAAATTTAGATAACCCTTGCTAGTGGCTTCAAAAGTTGGTTTTTTGGTTTTTTTTTTATGTCCATCTCAATTTTAAGTCCACGCACAGAGAAAAATGACAATGTATGATACTTAGGAAACCAAGTTATAGAACTCTGGAAAAACATTAATTTTACTTCTAATTATCTAGTTAAAACTCTAGAAATTCAGAAAACCATTCAGACAAGAAAGGTTAAAAATGTATTCTAATTAATTAAAAAAGAAACAATACTTCAAAATGCATGAAAGGAAAAACAAGATTAATTTATTTCATTACAAGTTTGAAAATAGACAATATTGTGAACTGTGTCTGAGTATGTATAATTGTTCCAGAATTGTGCAGATAGACAAAGAAACAACAGAGATCAAAATCTATTATACACCTAGGTCATAATCAATTTTAAAATGCTCTGTAAATTTAATTCAGCCAATCAGCTGCACTATCCCCAAGGGAATCAACAAATCCACTCAAATATAAAGTAACCTCCAGTCAGAGACGTCCAGCTGCTTTTTTCAGTCATGTAAATAAAACACATCAACTCCATTTTTTTGGGATAAGGATTCTCTGGGAGAGTATATTTTCACTGATGAAACAGAATAGAAATTCTCAACTTAACTCTGAAAAAAAATGAATCAGTAAAGTATTTGTTTTTCTGGCTGTCTTTCAATTTTTCTTTTTTTACCTTAAGGTCATGTTTTCTGGATACAATCAATAGCAAGGCTGGTGCATTGTCTGGCAATGCAATGAGAGGCATAATCCCTCTGAGGCTTCTGAGATATGCAGAGATTGTGCACATCACTGCTCCACAGCTTCATGGCTTCGTCTCTTCCTGACCACAAAGAAAATGGAAAGGAAATCATGGAGTGCATGGATTCCAATTATATCTGTTCTTTGCAAAGCCTAAAGCTCATCATCTCCTCTGTTCCAAACTACACACCAGTTTAAAAATTAGGGAGGAAATTGCCCTTGGTTAGAAGAAATACTGTGGTTGAATCTTCTGGAGCAGAACTTGGGATGAATACAGAAGCAGATATTTGGAGAAGGACAGCCAATAAGTAATCACCGGGCAATCTGCACTTAAATTTTGCATCTCAATTATAACCTGTGTACTATATCTGGGATTCGCACTCTTAACAGGTGGCATGTTCCTTCTCTGTTGGAACACTGCTGTTACGTCCTGGGGTACCTGAAGCTTTAGAGCTGACCCCAAATGTTAATTCCTGTGACCTCGATACATGTGTTGCACTTCAGGCTCACCTATAGTATTAGGTCTGATAATAATATTATCAGGCTGAAGCTGGATAAAATGTTTTGGATTAAGAAAATTGGGGTTTGTTTGAAAATAAAGATCCTTCCATATGGATTATATTCTGTGGATAAATGTCAAATACCACTCTTTCCTTACTTACTACACCCTCATTTCATCAGGAAAGCTAAGTTTTTTTCAAAAAACTCCAAACCTACATTTTAAAATGGTTTTAAATGCCTCAAGAAGCTTCAAAAGACCAGAGACGCCACAGATGTACCTCCTGTATGCAACTGTTGCCAAGTTCGACAGGCGTGCTTTCCCAGCTGTATGGCTCCCTGCACCATATCATCCCCTGCTGCTTTACAAGGGTGGCAGGGATGTGCTGTTATGAGTGGAGACAATGACAAATGAGTCTTTTGTTTTATTTTACTGTCATTCTTGCTGTTCTCAGGTTTGGCGAAAATGAAAAGTAGAGACAGCGATGAGACCTAATGCCAGTGCTCTTCAGAAGGCAACCTGCTTCCACAAAATCCACAGCATGTCCAGCCAAGTAAGGTAGAGAGCTGTTTCTTATAAATTCTTTTTTTGTTTGTTTTTGTTAGTATGTTTTACTATTTTCTTGCTCATCATCTATAAATCTTTGAAAATAATTGCTCAAAAGGAAATTTCCTTGTGGTTCTTAAGTGGATACAGCATCTCAGAGGATGAGAGAGACCAAAGACAACAAGAGGAAAATGAAGAAAACATCCACAGAATAACATCGAAAAATGCATTCCAATGTACCATTGGAATTCTGATTCTTCTAAACATTTAAGGACACCACTGCTTAACAAAGCTACGTCCAAAGGTGCTTCAGGCTTTCAAAATGCAGACACAAATATGGGAGGATATACTGCATTTCTAATAATCTGAAAAATAACTGACTACTAGTTGTTTAAGTATTTGAGAAGCTGGATCATGTTGCTTGAGTTCTGCATGATAAAATGTAATATCAGAGAAATTTTGTTTTCCACAATGTATGCTTAAGAGAAAAGGAGGGAGAAGAAAGGAAGATAAAGAAGTTAAAGTAAGAGGGTTTTTTCCTAATCTGCAAATACATTCCAGTCTGGGGAAATAATTCTTGTACATGTATTAGATCAAAAACAATATGTAAGCAAAGAAAAGGAAAGAATCTCTGCTGAAAGTATAAATCATAGACCATCAAATATAATTTTTGTTACCAGACGGGAAGAGAGGTTTTTTGTTTGTTTATTTGCTATTCTTTCTTAAATACAAGAACATTTTAAACTAAGGGAATATTTTAAAGCAGTACCCCATTCCTCTGGGGTAAATAACAGTACATTGCTTAGCAACCTTTTATGATTCAAAGACCAAAATATCTTAATATATGAAATACTACTGTGAAAAATGGTCAGCCAACAGCCAAGTGGCTGGATGACTTGAATGATTCATTAGATTAAGATTTATTAACAGGCTTTCTCTTTGGAAATCCAACTGTAAAATGAGTAATGAAGCACAGCAATCATGTAGGGATCATAGAGGCAAATAGGCAATGATAGTTTTCTCTGAAAAGAGGAGGAATCAGCACTACTGTGCTCAAGGGCTTTATGTACATTAGACCAGAAGAAACTGCTGTGTAGCTATTATGTGATGGGGTTACTAACTGCAGCTGAAGCTGCCCTGGCAGGAATTGCTGATGGAGATGGAGTACAAGGGAACTCTCTCTATTTTGCTCTCACTTTCACCTGTAAGGACTGGAACCATCTCAAGGTCTGGCTGCACAGGGCCTGGCTCAGATGGGATCAGCTTCACTGGCTATTGAGAACAGAGCCTTTCTATTTTCATTAACAGACAGCATCCAGAAGAAGAAAAAGGTGGAAAAAGGAAAGGAAAATCAAACTGTGGACTTCTTGCCTGCTGGATGGATACCAAGAAACCAGACAGGTACGGAGCAGGAAGAATTCTAGTTTCCCTTGCAAGCTATGGGGTATTTCAGGCTAAGACTAGACTTAACACTTGCATAGGTGGATAATTTTTCATCAGGACAAGCTAGGTACTTGCACATGTGCAAATATATTTTTCTGTGTGTTTTGAAACATACTTCCATTTGAATGTTGAATTCTGTATTTGAGCTATTTTTCTCATTCAGGTTTTTGCCTTTCTGTAAGGCACTGATCAAAGTCCTGGAGCCTGAATGTTATGAGTGAATACACAGACCTAAGCACCAATAAAACAGCACCAGACCAAGGAGAGCTTCACCACACACCAAATAACAGAAACATGCTCCCAGCAGCTGCTGTGAGACACTTGCTACAGAAGTAGATCTGGCATTTCTTATTTTTCTTCTCCTAGAAATTGTCACCCACAGAGCTAAGCTGGCTGTGTGGCCTTATGTCCTGGACCTCCATGAGCCTTCTGAGGTTACTTGCCCTCCTACTCCCTACTCTTCTTAAAAAGGCAGGAGGAACCCTAATGCAATGCACAAGGTTGTTTCCAAAATTATCATTGCATTTTTAAAAATATTTTCTTCACAGGATAAAACAATGAGGGAAAGATTCACCCATAAAGCATTCAGACATTATAATAGCACTTTGGTTGGATTTTTTGGTAATGGAAAAGCTTATTTTTACAGCACAATAATTTCTAATAACCCAATGATCATGTGGCCACTGGAAATTCCCCTTAACGATATTTCTGCATGACAAGACTGGACACTTCCTTGAGAATTTGCTAGATTAATTATATTCCATATAATTGCCTAAGGACAGCGATGATGTTTCCAGATTTGTGTTTAGGGCTGAAGGATGCTAACTAACCATGGGATAGATGTGAGCAGCACAATACAAAGACTGAAAGCACAGTTAGGGGTTTAATTTGCTTTCACAATAGCCTCCACTGGAAACATCACTTCTCCATCCATGCAGCTAACCTCTCCAGGAAAGACACTGCAGGGAGCAGAAGCAAAACCAAGGATGAAAGTAATCATTCATCTTCTTTATTTTCCTTTGAAGACTGTTGAAAAGGTAGAATCTGGTGCTGAATTATAGACTGTTTAAGAATAGATACAGTAGAGGAGATGCAGGAGAGTTTTGAGCTTGGTGGGGTTTTAAATTAATTTTTAGTATCTGTTACAGGAGGTTTTGCTGATGTCAGTGAGAGGGTATCTTTCCATAGTGCAGGATGAGCTTCCAGAGAAGTACCAAGTTTGAAGGAAGAAGTAGAGTGTTTCACTCCTTGTTTTTGATGGTGAGCCTACATTATGAGCTCAGCTCAAGTGCAGATCCTATTCTTTATATATTCACAGCATGCACAGTTTTAGTTGTATAACAAGGTTACCTGAAATGTCTTCATTGGTACATATTCTTCCTAATATATCAGGGACCAGTTTCTTCGCTTCTGTGGTAAGTACTTTAAAATCTGACAATAAGACACTTTTTCAGTCCTTCACATCTTCCTCCACATCTACCTCCACATTAAGCTTTCTTTAAATAAGTCTTAAGAGCAAACACAAAATGTTGGAGTCCAGAATGCAGAGAATATCTCTCTGCCTGTTTTTAAGTATAAAAAACCCCCTGTACATCAGCATTTCTGACCTTTGTCCATGGAGAAATCTATATACTCTCAGGGAAGAATTAAAATTTACACTGGTGTGAACTAGGTGATGGNACCTGACAACAAAAGAAGATATATTCCAAAAAATAATATCTAAATTATTTGCTGCATGTGAACTTAATGTTTTCAAAAACACTGTATCAGACACAATTAGCATCCCATATTGAAAAATTTTCTAAATTACCTTATTACTATTACTATTACCTAAATTGCTAGAAAACCTATCATCTGTGTAGAGAAATCAGCAAGACTCTTTCTCTTGATTTTAATGTGTCTTCTAGAAGGTTTCAGTTTAACAGCAGACCAGTCCTTTTTTTCCCCTGGTATTTTTCTTAAATTCATTTTCATGTTTGACATCAAAAGTAAGTGTCCAGACTTGTGAAATGAAAAGTGGCAGTGCTCCTGAACTAATGGGAGTATAGAAACAAAACAAACACAACTAATAACTTTTGGATTAGCATTTGATGTAACCTAGATCAAAGACAATTTTGGTACCTTGAAATACATTGGATAAACCTTGAAAAATATAGCATACTTCTTAAAACTATCTGGGAATATTTTGCTTTAAAATAGAATTTGTAGAGTAGGAAGGCCTTATCATAGACTATAAGGACACACATTAAATCTTTAACAATAAGTGAAGGAGGTAGAACAGAGGCATCACACATCAGCTTCTTTGCAGACACACAGCCAGGTCAAGGTGGTGACACAGTAAATTCTGATTTGCTCTGATGATGGTCAAGTGCCTCTGAGAAAGGTAACAATCCTCCTCTCCCTCTCCTCTTTTTCCAAGCAGAAAAAAATTCCTCATTAGTCAAATGGTTTTGAAAATTAGCCACCTAATTTTCTGCACACATTTCCACATACATTGTTTTATAAGACAGCCAGGGAGGTATAGCTGCACAAAGCTGGAGGGGTGACACCTTAATAGAAAAATAAACACTAAACCAAGCATCTTCATAAGAGAGCTTCTAAATGGCAGAGATGGCAGAGCTGAGGTGCCAGTAAGAGAGCCAGAGTACCTAATTCAGAGGGGAACTGTAGAAATCTCTTAATAAATGTTCTTATAAATATGTGTGTGTGTATATATATATATATATTTAATATAAGGAATATACTGGGGAAATGTTTCTGTATTTATTTTTCTGTTTCTAATTTAATTTTTCTGTTCTCTATCTATTAAGTGAGTGCAGGAAATATGGCATCTAGAGCAAGAAGAGAGAACTATCAGACCCATCATCTTTTCAGAGAGACCTACATGTTACAATAGCTTCTCAGAAGAATGAACTCCAAATTCTTATCTTAACTGTCATTTTACTCTAATGAAACCTGTGACCCTGATGTCAACCTCCACAAGAGAAATCCTATAATAATGAAAAATAATGTAATAAAATCTGCTCTTAAAAGGTAAATAGCAAGAGTGTTAGAAAATAGCTGACTGTGTTTAATCATGTAGGATGCAGCCATGATGCCTCTGTTCTCCCAAATGCTTTTATATGTTTGTAAACTTATGAAGGACATGAATCAGGGTATTCACATCTTGTGTTCCATTTAATAAAAAAATGGCACTGGTTGGCTTTGCATTATTCCACATGTGCATGCCTTCTTATGGCCTTTTGCTTTCATTTCAAGTAATTACAAGTACAGAGGATGCAAGTTGCCCAGTGTTCATTCGAAGAACTACATGCTTTAGATAAGAAAATAGGTGCATGGTGTAGATTATTGCATCTGAAGTTTTCAGCAGATTTTTTATATTTTTGGGTTGTTTTGTTTAAAGAAAACTGGGTCAGAAAACAGCAGCCTGAGCAAAACAATCAAACAATATTTTTTTAAAAATCTATACTTCCTCTGTCTTGCTCATTTGCCAATTCTCCTTCAGACTGCTGATTCCTCATGGATTTAAGAACATTTCTGGGGCCTCGACCTCTGAAGTCAAATGGGAAGACTTCTGCTTCCCTAGTGATGCCTTAATTAGGTTTTGTAAGAGACGTATTAATGCAACCACAATTCCCTTGCATAATTTATATTGCTAGTTATAACCACAAAGTAAAATCAGCATGAAAAAAGAAATTCTACTGCAAAATTGCTTGGATTTCTCAAGGATCACACCTTTAAAGACAAAAGCTCTTCCATTATCTATTTACCAAATTTGAACACAATATTTTGAAGAAAGCATAATTTGTTACACATTAGCAAAAATAAACCCCAAAATCTTTCTAAACCCGACATGAAAGAAGGTAAAAAGTTTATAATGGTCAAGTTTGGCAAATAATTTATCTTATAACTTTGAAGATAAGTGTACATGGCAAGCAGTACAAAGAAAACTTAAAGTACCAAGTATTATAGCAAGTCAACAAATGTAGATGAGCACACCCTCTAAGGCTAGCAGACTATAGGTTATTACAACAAGCACTGTGCCAAAACAAAATTAAAATCCCAGAGAGCTAAGGAAAAGCAGGAAAGAGCCAATTATTTCACATGCATTATGAACACCTGAATAGTAAATTATCTTTTCCTTGTATCTGATTTTTTTTTTTTTTTGTACCTTGATGAGATTAAGATTGAATGCCTGAAAAAAATAACATTTTAACCAAGTGTGTCTCCTTCCTGGATTTTCTGATGAGACATTGAAGGGCATCATGAAATTTGTAAACACATGCTGTCAGTGCAGGATGGGGATTTTCTGTTTTTAAAGCATAGATTTTTACTGACATAAAACCACAGAAGGAATGTGTGAATACTTAAACAGCCTTAAGAAAAGAAAAATCTGATAGGCAGTTGTAAGAGTTAGGGAGCAGATCCACAAGTGTGCACTGATCAGCTTTTATGTAGCTACCTTAATTTTTCTAATTTCAATCTAGATGAGACATGCCTTGTGGACTTAACTGGGGTCAAACCATGGAGTTACACATGGATCATTTCCAACAGGAATCTTTACACTGGCATCCTCTTCATAAATCTGGCCCTGATTAAACACAGCTACTCCCTTCAACCAAACACTAAACCAACCTATTTTCCTCAGACTCCTTGACTACAAAAAAGGACTTAAAAATAAATGTTCACCTGGTTTTCATGATAAAGGATCAAATCAGATGATTAGCTGGCCTAAAGAATGCATTCAACTGAGATGAGTGGTAACTCTACCATGAAAAACAACTAATAAATATTAAATTAGTTTCATCTAAAACCTCAGGGCACAAAGTTATTTACTGTATTTGGTGGACTTTTAGCAAAGTGGAAAAGGCTGCAGGTTAACTTTTAATGTGTACATAAATGAAAATTTTTTGGCCTTTGTACTGCTTTTATTACAGCCACATGGCAAATCAAGTTATGCTGATGCACTCACTAACTAATGTTTAACTTCTCATAAAAATAACACTCTTCCCTACAGACACAAAAACGAGAACAGTTAGCAAGAAAACGTGCATGACTTTCATCTGATTACTAAGCTGTTCATTCCTGGGTATTTGAAATAGAAGGCTTTAGCAGAAGCTTAAATCATTTGAGCAAATGGCTTTGAAAGTTGGTCTTGAAGTCTGTCAAATTACACAACCACAGCATGAAGCTCAAAGTTTTACATCTACATGGAAACTTAGAAATGAGGACAAGGATCAGTAGAGACAGAAAGACATATGAAAAAAAGGATCAGAATTTTAAGCCCTTAGTGTGCCATCTTAGCTGAATACACAGCTGTGTATTCAGCTTAATTTAAATTGCCTAGAAGTGCTTTCCATATACAAGTGCATCTTTTCTCAAATTTTAATAATACATGAATATATTAATTAGTAACGCTCCATGTTGCAAAAATGAGATGTAAGCAGACAAAGAACCACTAGTAAAGCATAAAAGTTCTTTCCTACTACTTGAAAGAGCAATTTTCCATCACTGGGAATCATACATTTGTTCAAAGGACCAAACTAGGCTTGATTTTCCTTCAAATCTTACTGCTTTGGGGGAGTGCTGAGTCTCTGCACACACTGTGACTTCTTTGGCATTTCAAAGACCTTGACTTTGAGAAGGTAAGGTGCCATTAACCACATTTAGACTAGGCGATTTTTGCAGGTCCCTTCCAGCTGAAAAACTTAAACTAATCTGTTCTGTTCTATTCTATTCAGTGCCTCCAGTATCCACTTGGAAAGCTTTGTCTGAGCCTGCTCATGGTGGAGAGGCAGCTGCACTGTCCCTCAGACTGCAATCATTTTAGCAACAGCTTAAGCTGTAGAATAGCCATTTCACAGCCCAGCAAGGAGAACTACCCCAGGGAGTAGGCTGCAAAGAGCTTATTAGGCAGGCATGTCACATGTGTGGCATTCACCCCTCCCAGGACAGCTTATTCCCCACTGATACCCTGCAAGGAGAACAGAATCTGACTGCAGGCTCTGCAGAGGTCACTGCATGATGGCAAATGTCACTTCACAGAACTGAGAGATGGTATTTTTCTGGCCCATTAAACAGTACAATCCACTGTACTCATTTTCATCAGCAAATCCTGATAAATCTCTGCATTTAACAGAAATGTTTATAAAGAGAAAGGCCTAAGGAGGGAAGGTGAAACATTTGTTTCGGTAGCTGTTCCAGGAACAAAGTTTTCAGACAACAAATCACTAGAATCACAGAAAATGTCTTTGTCAAGTTTCCGGGTTTCCAGAATAAGACAGTAAATATGCTCAACACCATTTTAATCAAACAGAAACAGGTTTCTTCTTTCCTTTCAGCAATTAATCGTATGCTAGCTGAAGAGAAATTTACCCCAAAAAAAGCAATGGAAAAAGCTCCTCACTGCTCTGGAGCAGTCATGTTTAAGGAAGCAAACCCAGTTTTCAGAATCATAAGCTTCTTTTTTCAGGTTCATTTTGCCTTGGTGAAAACTGGAGAAACATATTTTTTTCCTCTAGATACAAAATATTTCCTTTACCTCTCCTTTCCTTATAATGTGGTCCTTATCACCATCTCAGCAAAACAGAAGGATTAAAAAATAACAAAGCCCACTTCTTTGGAAAAAAAAAAAAATCTGCAGACAATAAAGATGGGAGAAAGCTCTGTAAGCAATTCTAAATTCTTCTGCTATCTGACGTGGCTGATCAAGGCTTTTCTGCAGGTGAAACTTTTTCATATTGAAAGTGAAATACTGCCTTTCTAGCCCATTCAGATCCCAGCTGTAGCCTTCAGGAAAATTCAGTATTCAACTATTACATCTCTTAATATTTTATTTTCTTCTTATCTTTATTAAGATCTCTGTCAAGAGTTTTGAAGAGTTCCAATTGAAACTATAATTTTCTCTTGTCAAAATATTTTCATATCCAGCTGCAGAAATCATGGTTCCTCTGCACTTCTCAATGAGAAACCTGCTGGATGTGCTTATCCTAATGCATGGCTCCAGTGCTGGTTTTGGTTTTTTGTTTGTTTGTTTGTTTGTTTGAAGCATGGTAACATGGTAACATGGAAGTCAGAACAGAGACTCTGGGGCTTTAAAGAAGGGGGCAGTCTGTTACCAAGAACTGAGATGGGAAATCCAACCTGATGAAAAACCCTCTGCTGCAGCAGCACTGAGTTGTAGTCACCAGCACAGAATAAAAAGGCTTTTTACTTCCTAAAAGTCCAAGCTGTGAAGTTACTCGAGTTAAGACTAGTGAAAAGTCTATGCAAAGCAAAATTTTGCATAGAGTATTAAGTTTAATGCTTATTCATGTTCCTGGAGTAAAATAAACAGTGATTAATATATGATGTGATTTCCATACTAGTGTATTAATACACTGGACATTAAACAGTAAAGCCATGGAATTCACACTGCTTGGGGCATTTATGGGTTACCCAAAGCAAGATATTTAGTGCATGACAGACATGATTTATCACTCCACTACTTTTGCATTTCTGTCCATGTATTATAGCAAAGTTGCACACAGTAGAAAACGAGTAAAATGGCCGAGTTAGTACTTAGGCGTATTAAATTTGAGACAGAGCAGAACAATTTTAAGTAGCATCATTGTGAGAGATGGATAGCTAAGAGAAATACTGTGGTTAAAATGTATAATGAAGTGAGGCAGTGGAGAGGAGGTTATGTGTCTGGACACATCTAGTTAATACATCCTATAGAACATTCACTCCCATTTGAATCAGTCAGCCACACTGGAGAGACAGCTTTGAACTAGAATAAAGACTAGAGGGTCTAAAATACATTTGAAAACAACCCTAAAGCTCTACCCCTCTATACTCTGAAGAGGAAGATTGAGGCTCTGGGCTCCTATGCCAGCATTAGCTGCAGGGGAATAGCCGGTGCTGCAAAGCTGATGTAGTGCAGAGCTGTACAAAGCCAGCGAACTACAGCCATAAACTTGCTAAATGCTTTTTCATTGTTCCTAATGAATGCTGCAATGGTTTGGCATTTAATTTCCATTTATGAAAATTTTTAAAAGGATGATTCATACCAGATTCAGGTCATGGGAAAAGAATACGTCATTTTTTAATGCCAAATCTATGTAAGCGTTTTTGCCTAAAGGTAAAGCTCGTGATATTTACATCTACAAAAGCTTCAACCTCCACACAAAACATGCACTTCTGCATTTGTAAATGTTTTAGGATGGCCTCTTAAAACAAGATTTCATGTCTATATATACACCACTATTTCTATATTATAATAAAGTTTGTCATACTTTATAAGCTTATAAGAAGAAGGCACAAAGACTTCCATTCCTCCTCCATTTCCCCATAGTTATAAAACTCATCCATGTGGTGTCCCACTCTCAAGGGGTAGGGAGTCCCACAGTTTTCCAATTGCAGTTTTTCTGCTGTTTTTATACTCAAAACTACTCTTTGTTCAACTGGAAATGGCCAAAAGATAGTAAGTTGTCTCATTATGGATGCAATATATTTACAAGTTCCCTTCCTTTTTTCAGTGCCTCATACATCTTTCATAAAGCACTCATTAAACATTTCCAGACAAAAGGTAATTTATTTATTGAGATTAGTCCAAAAGTTGCCAAATTGAAGGAAGCTAAGTTATTAAAGGTTAAATCTTGCAGAAGTATCTGAATAGAAATTTAAGTAGATAGCTTTAGAGTTGAGGGTTGGGTGGTTTTGGTCTTTAGTTTTTGTTTTTTTCAATATTGATGAAAAAAGCTTGTGTACAGAAGCTCTTTCTTGGAAACAAATACAAAAATCACTTTATTACATGAAGAAAAAATGCCTGCCACATACTTGAAAGGCATCCGCTTGGAGACTCATCTTGACTCTCTTTATATTAAAAAAACATACATTTTCTCTTTTTCTGTTTAGTGCCCCCCACTCTCTTCCTCCTTTTGAAGGATGCCCAGCAAGATGATAGCATTATTCTCAGAATATTATTTAAGAATAAGAAAGAGTATGATGCTTGTATTTCTTACAGATAAATTCTCTTCTCCAGACAATTTTCCTAATTCTCAGAACTCCCCTGGTGTCATGGCATGCTGTTGCTAATGTCACATCTAGCTGTATCTAATCTGTAATCTTATAAAATAACATTGAGCCCATTTGTTTTCCACACTCAAAGTGTTCAACTTCCAGGAACAAACTACTGACCTAGGCATTCCTCTGCTCTGCCCCAAACACTGGCATTTCTTCCAGTATTAGGGAAGTCTCTGATGAATATTGAGGATTTATTCTGGTCTGATCTAGTGGAAGGTATCCATGCCTATGGCAAGTGGGTTGGAACTAAATGATCTTTAAGGTCCCTTCCAACACAAAACATAATAGATTCTATGATTTAGGAACATTCTTTCTCTAATGCCCACTCCTACAATTAGTACTTGAATAATTCAGTAACCATAAGGAGTTGTTAAGCCCTTTTAGTAACTAAGTTTATCTTTTATCTGCAAAATATTCGTGTTATGTTTGAAACACCAGGGTGGATATGCATGCTGTGTTCCTGTCTTTCCTGGAATTTTCTCTGCATGTATACCCTCTGCTTTTTCTCTAAACAGTGGGAACACAGTGATTTATGGTGGCTGCTTGCCCTTCTGTACTATGCCAGTCTGCCAGTAGCTGCCATCAGCCAGGGGCAAGTGGGTTTTCTTAGAAGTCTTAGAATCACTAAAAATTGTGAACAATCACATCCATGGTGTATAGGGGAACAGATTATAACCATGTGCCTCTGTGTAAACAACAGATTTGGTGTTCAGCAGTAAACTTCTGTATTGGAAAAACAATGAGTGGTCATGCCCAGATTATGCAACAAAATTGCTGAAAAGAGTGCAGAAACAAATGAATTCTGTTTAGGTTAATCTTATTCATAAAATCACACGTAATTTAAATAGTATTAAAGAGAAAGGTGGGAAGGGGATCTCCTGGGTCAGCCTCTCAGTAGCTGACCTCAATGAGGTTTGTGCAATTCTCCTTTCCCAGGAGGACAGCCATGGGTATACAGGATTTCATGACCAAAAGCCTCTAGTAAATTACAATTAAAGAAAATAAAGTATGTGTTTGAGTGAATGGTTTCTGAGGAAAACTCAGTTTTTACCTGGAGTTTATAGCCTACTCTACTCTTTGTTTTTTGGGCTTTTTTTTTCTTTCCTCTTTCAACACACTTCCTGGAGTCTAAATACCATTTTTTTTCTTTTGTGGATCTATGTCTTTTCAACCAATGCAATTATATTTTCCTATGAACAGATTTTCTTTGCTGTCAGTTGGTAAAATGAAAGTCCCTTGCAAGAGATAATATAGTAATGTCTTCCTCATCACAACAGGCTACAGGCAAAATACAGACAAGCAGTTCTCCTGCTGTCTTAGATATACCAGGCTTACCACAATCACTAAGCAGTCAACAAAATAATAAGTCAAAAATATGCTGTAAGAGTCTGTATCTCTGTGTGTGTATAATAGAATCAATAGTGCCTGGAAGAAAAGCCTTTCTTGTTGGAAAAACAATGACTGTTTTTACATGAAGTACAGAAGAAAATTACTTCCTGTTAAGATAATCATATTGATACATATTATGTCTAATTTGCTTAGTCTAAATCTAAGAGGAAAAGAAAGAAGAGGGGGAGTTCTTTTTCTCATTTAATTGCCTAATGAAGTCCTTGAAAGTATATAATTAATAGAGATTGGACTAATTGATTTTAAATGAAGGCTCTGTTTTATGAAGAGATTATTTACGGTTTGCTTCTTGTGCCTCCTTCAGGACAACCACTGGGATGAAAAGATTTTGTCTGTACTGAGGTATGTTTTTTTGAGTCTAAATTCTGTTGGTATCCCTCACTTCCAATTAGTTGTCAGGCTGTTGGTCAGACATTTGCAATTTAGAATGAGAAACTTCAGATGAAACGCACAAGAAAAATGCATTGAAGCATCTATTGCATAAAAGAAGGAAAAGGTAAAGAAAAAAAGAAAAAGAAAAAAAAGAAAAATAAGAAAAAGGAAAAACTTTTCTGTGTTAAAGTCCGCAGTAGTTTCTATATACATTTAAAAATGCTATATGTTAAAAAAACCTAAAATAAATTAATAAATTCTCCATATATGAATGCCATCCTAAAATAGATCATAGGATTCAGTGGTATTATGAAAAGAATTCTGATGCATTTAGTCACAAGACCTGTGAAAGTCATTATCTTCAGGTTTAGAAATTAGTTTGTAACAAAAATTGTTAGGAACTTAATTTTTTATCTCAGTTCTTCTCATACGTTGTTGAGAAGTATCAGGATATATCTGATAAGTGGCCCAGTCACAGAGGGAATCAGAAATGCCATCTGGAAAGAACAGCTCCAGTGAGGTGCTGACCCACAGCAGAGGGAGGGAAGCAGGAGGTGCAGAGGGTAATTTCAATCATAAGAGGAGGTGATAAGAATGTTTTTCTTTTAAGGAAGAGTTTGAAACAGATTGAAATTATCTGCAGAATCACTGATTCTACTATTATGTCCTTGAGCTTTACATGACTTGCTCACTTGGAATATTCTTGATATTTAAAAAGCTTGCAGAAATACTTTAAAAAGGAGGATAACATCCCCAAAGAAGAGAGCTCAGGCTAAGACACAGAAAGGTGAGAAACTTCCCAATGGTCACCTAAAGGAATATCATCAGACTCTGGAATATGACATACGTCTCCTGAGTGTCACCATGGTTCTTCATCAACCACATTATACATCCCATCAGATTACATCTACTAAATAGATTCTGAGACAAGAAAACAAAGAAACTGAACACGGGATTTTCCTAGAATGAGAAAAATTTGGAACTTGAATAGCAAAATTATTTGGACTCATTCATATCATTAATAATTTTCCAGAACACTTCCACTGCAATGCATTAACAGAGCTGGGAAACGTTGATAGAATCTCACTTCTATCAAGAGCATATTTTAGAAAAATTAAATACATAACACATATGTTCACAGAGATATTCTACCAGCAGAACTTGACATCCAATTTCTAGAGCTGATAGGCTGCTTACTAATTGGTTTACTTCTGCTCTCTGAGTCTTTAATGCTTTTCTTTTTATTGTTTCTCCCATCTTACATGAACTGTGATAAAATTCTTTGCTAGAATTTCTCTGTGAGGACTTTCAAAGCTGAAATATTTGATTTTATTTCATCTGAAGAAAACAAACTATATTCTGCCTGACATTTAGAACAGGTGAGTTAACTTGTGATGTTCTGTACAGTAATGGATTCTTCCCCAGGAGAAAGAATGGGACAATTTTCATTGAAGATTTAACAAACTTCCTGAGTGCAATAAAAAACAAGAGTGGGTTAATAGAGTCTGATTTGTAAGAAGCTGTTAAAAAATTTTAAAAATTACATGAAAATAAATTAATGTCATGGATGAATGGATAACAGAAATAGAGAACTGAGGTGGCCAATACGAAAGACATTATGAGCTGACTACTGAAATACTGAAATTCACTAAAAGGAAAGAAAAAGCATTGGAGCTAAGGTATCATCGTCTCAAAACTGTGTGAGAAAAATTAATTCCCACAGCATTAGATTGCTAAGAGAGAAGAGTGAGAGAAGATGCAAGAAACTCTTCAAGGAATATTTCAGAGAGGTTTACTTGAGGACTTGCCTTAGTTTAGCTGTGGCTCCCCAGGTGTGCAGCACAGGGAACCAGCAGAGAAGTTATCTCAACTCTGTTCATGCCCTCTTGCCTCAGTCCAACAAGAGTCTGTCTAGGGACACATATGACTTAGAGAAGTGAAAATAGCTTTATCAAACCCCTTCTGCTGATTAACTTTCAGCTTTCTATATTTCAGCAGCTGCTTCTTGAAGGACCCTGAGCAGGAAAGCAGAGAGGGGTGCAGGCTCTTGGGGCTCTTGGAAGGTCCAGGGGCCAAGTGGTCCCCAGGCCAAGCATCATGGGCCAACCAACCCCTCCTGCTGCTGCTTGGTTTGGGGCACTAAGTACTCTACAGTCTGAGGCATCCTTCAGCAGGGCAGTGCATGCCCACATGTGCGGACCAGCCTGAAGCTGGCCAACCACTCCATTGGAAAGCAGAGAACACAAGACCAGCCCTCCCTCAAAAAAACAATCCATCTCTCAGTGAGCTGTACCTGAGAGCAGGATATTGCTCCTTGCCAGTGGCTGGAAGGCACTGATGGACTCTCCTGTCAGCAATGACACTGTGACCTTTTTGAAGATGCTCTGTACCTTTGGAGGAGGCACAATTTATTTTACAGCTGCAGTTTTCCAATGAGAGTATGCACTTTATAGACCTGAAACAAGACAATTATAATTACCTAAGAATGAGTGACCTCAATTTAATATTTATTTGCGCATGGAAAACTTTAAAAAAAAAGGTCTACAAAATATTTTCTGATGCATCAAGCAGAGAAACTATTAATGAGGTAGTCCCAAGAGGGACATCCACCATGAGCTGTCTCTGGAGTCTTTTGCTTTATGTTTTCATACCAGTAGAAATTGAAGCAAGAATTCATAGCAGTATGCCAAATCCAAACTATTTTCCATTATTTACATTCTGCTTGTAAAGGGGGTAAGTCACTACGCAAGGTATTAGATGGCTAAATTTCCAATATGTCAACAATGTGTTTGCATGGAACTGTTTAATCTGATAGCAGGTTAATAATCTGAACTGTTTAATCTGATAGCAGGAAATTCATTGGATTTTTCTTCAGTATTGGCCCATTTTTGCAATTACAGAAGAAGCTGAGAAGCCACAGAAGTTAATTTCAGATTCATTTATCCACTGAAATTCAATTTTCATGTGTTTCCCATCTACTGTGCACCCACCTTCCTCAACACGGAACGTCATTAAGGGCCACCCTTGAGATCTCATTTTTCACATCTATTTTTCCCTGTCTGGGTGAGTGAACATCATTCCTTCCATTCACAGAGCTTTGTATGGGACAAGTCACTTCAGGCTTTTTGTCACTTAACTTCATCCACTGCCCAAGCTTCAAAATTTCTCACACAGCCTAATTGGGCTGACAGTGTGCTCTCAGGGGCTTTTCCAACCAAAGCACACTTTCAGTCTCATCTGTCTTGCAGTATTCCTTGAAGAGCTGAAAAACAGCTATTGGAATAAAAATCCTGAAGCCTAATGAAATTTCTTTTCTTTTTTTTAGGGAAGACATTTCTCAAGAGTAAGATTTGTTGAAAGCATGACAGGTTTTTTAGTTAAAGCTGCTGGGGTTTGCCTCATGCTAGTTTTCTCTGGCAAGTCATTGCGACACTGATAAAAACACTGTGTCTGCACCTGTACTATGTTGTTCATAGGTGGATCTGATCAACAAAGCCAGACACCTTGCTTTTTTTCAGCACAGCAGCAATCCTACAGAGTTGAATAACCAACACAGGGATGAATTTCCAGGATACAGCTTACCTTTTTCAAAGTTATATATGAATGCATATGTCTGAAAGATTTTCTAGTTTTCTGACCCTTCTGGGGGTTGGGGGAGCCTCAGCCTGCTTCATGAGGCTTGAAATGCTCTACAAAGCAGCTGGCTGAGTTTTTTATCACAGTTTCTTTTCACTTGCATAGATACTTGGAGCATCAGTCCTTTGTAGTGTTTGGATGCCACCACTCTTTTCTTCTTGAAACATTTGTCTCATGTCTCAAAAGCTGCAGGTTCTCCTTGCTTTGCACACCCCTTGGGTGCTGGACAGGCACACAAAGGGCTCTTCTGACCCCAGCACAACATTTTTTTTAAGAGACCTGGACACAGACTCTGTACAGCAGGGCAGACAGCTATCCTGGCAACCACAAGACATCAAAGCAGAGAGACACATGCTCTGTTGCCACTTATCAAAGACGTGTCTTTATTGCTGACCCAGTTTCAGGATACATTAAATTAACTGTGCATGAGCAGTGATGGTGAAATGCTTTATGGGTTGGTGAAGCAAGGTTTGGTGACACCTTATTTATTATTGAAGGGGAATCTTGGTGTTTGTGGTGCTGGCACTGTTCCTTGATGGAACTGTCTCTGCTCCCTTCTGTCCACTATTCTGTCCCCAGCTCCACTCTAGAGGCTCTGTTGGACCCTGCAGACCTTTCCTCTGCTCAGCCAGGGGCTTCAGTCTTCTCTTACATCCCACATCCTCCTGCTTCCTGCTGAGCAAGAATTGCCTCAATCTAGTTTATGTTACCACTCACTTCAATGCATATCACACATCTTTCATTACAGTCAGTGTCTTCACATTTCTTCAGTTGCCATCACATCAGTCTTTGTTTTGTGGGTCTAGGATGAAAATAGAAATAGTTAATATTTTCAATTTTATTCTACATTTTTTTTTAAAAATATGAGATTCTCAATATATGTTAATGAATGTTTTAAATTACTTTCACTATACCAATATAGTTTTGTTCTACAACAGTGTTCATCTTTTCAGTCTTTATATTCTTTCAGTAAAATAGTCATGGCTGTGTTTGGGGTGAAAATATTAATTAAAGAGATTATCTACTGAAAAGGTCCAAAGTTTTCCTCTACGAACTGCTTGAAGAAATCTAAGTTTTAACTCACATTTAGTTAGTTACAAAACAGCTGTTCCAATTAGCAATTTATCTTTCTAACGTTATTCTATCTTATGCCACCACTTTCCCTCAACTGTAGACATTTTTACATTGGCAATAAACACAGCGTTGTCTATGTGCACATATTGCCTATGTGTCTTGTACAGTGATCAAGGATTTAAAGCACCACAAGGAAAGCAGAGTTCTTTGCTCTCCAGGGAGTCCTTTATCTGCAATGAATAAATAAAAGTTTGATCAACAAGATCTTCCTTCATATTTTCTGTTTCTGTCACAGAAAGATGTAACATGCCATCCAGACACCCAGCTGAATGATTTAAGAAGAATGTTTCCAGTTTTAGCATTAGGATATGAAGTTGTAAGTTTCGTCCTCTATCTGATTTAAATGAAAATAAAAAGTTCAGCCTCTTTCCACTGAGGGAGATCAAGCCTCCCTGTATAACAGCACTAATTAGAGCCAGATGTATTTTTTCAGCCAAACAAACTTTTGAAACGCATTTAATGTGCACTTAATGCTGATTGATTTTTTTCCTTGTAAAATTGTGAGAGTTTAAATTGTTTCAAAACTCTTTACCCCCATTAATATCTTTCTAGATAGCTGTTCATGAAATATTCCTCAATCTTTTAAAGTATCTGGCTATGCCTTTCTCTACTGCAAAATTCATATGTGTGGGAGGTAGAGAAATTTGGTACCAAATACCTATTTTCCTCCCGCTGGAAATTCTTTATTTTAAAAGAAAAAAAACCCAAAATTTTGTGTTCAGAATCATGAAACATATAGTAAATTAATTCCAATTTTGAACTGAATGGAATTTTAATGTCACTGCTAATAATATAATTATTTTCTCTTAGTTTTAAATAATATGTTTACACATATATGTACATAAAATTGGTCCAGGCTACAGACGAAAATTAATGAAAAAAAAGGAAGTTTCTGCTCCTACTGGAAAAGAAACATAGAATCAATACTGTAGCAAACACAAAGGTGCCCTACAATTTTACTCTGGTATAATTCTGTGTAAAGCTTTCAGTTGCATCCTCTTGCATTACTTTGTAGCCTGCTTTTGTTAAGGTAGAAACTTGCTCTCATGAATATATTTACAGGAAGGTGGGAGAGTAATGAGAAGCATGAAGTAAGTTACCTTGACAAAATATGTTATCTTGTCCTTGAAAGACTGTGGGAAATGAGAAGGACAACAGCAGGTATTTCAAATCTAGGCTGTAATGTACCAGCCCACATCCTTCTGCCATCCCAGTCCTCTGATGTCTGATCTCACTGTGCAGCCTCTGCCCCTTCTGCCTTTGCTCCCCAGGCACTGTGTCCCAACAGGCTGGGAATCACGTGTTTTGGTCCACAGAGGGAGTGAAGAATTCACATACAAAAGAAGCAGTCAAAGAGGGAAACTCTCAAAATGCCTTTTTGTTCACTTAAAAAAAAAAAAAAAAAGTCTAGTTGAATAGGCCTCTATCTCTTCCTTTGTTACTGGAAACAGTAATCTCAAATTTAGACAGAAGATGAGTTCCCAAGAGAGCAGGATACAAGCTTTTCTGGCTTTCATTCCCAAACCCCACAGCTCTGGGAGATGTGGAGCTGACTTCACCGACTGGAAATGTTGGTTATCTGCACAAGTTCAATCCAGCTTTGACAAAGCCGACTCAATATCTCACTGGAGGCAGCCTCTGCTGCAGTGCTGCAATTCCCTCATGACCTGGATGAAGTGCCCAGAGTTTTTGGCACACACCTCTATGGGAAAGCACCTGAAAATTCACAAGCCCCCTTTCCCCCTTCATCCCTTCTCCCTCTGCTGCCCTGGCTCCCGGCATCTTTTTCCACAGGATGGTCCTGGCAAGCTTGTGCACTTCAAATCCTAGGAGGCAGCACAAGCATTCTTTCTCACATCTCCATGGCTCTTGAGGTCCCATATCTGTAGGCAAAGACTGACTCTCCAAGGGGCAAAGGGGTATTTTGAACCAAAAAGGTACAAGACCTAAAACCTTGTTTGATCAGAAGAGTCATCAAAACCAATATAGTTTGGCATGCCTTTTTACAAGTTGGTCCTTAAAATGAAAATTTCCTTGGATGATATTTTTTTTCCTCAATTTGTTCTACTTTGTGGCACTGCATTTTTGAAGGATAAGTCAGCTTGGAAATCTCAAAAAAATAGCTTCCCAAAGAGAGACTGGGTGACCTAACTCCTTGCAACTTAGATGCAACTGAGTGAACTCAGTCAGAAAGGTCTTCCCTAAGCATCACAACACTCTACAAATAAGGGCAAGTGGAAAACTGTCATCACTGTGGATGTGATTGATGGATATTCTGGGTAAAAAAAGGGTACTTTTTAAAGGTTTTCTGTATATTCAGCATTGTACTTACTTGATCATTTGTGAAAAGAGCAAACCACTGTTGACATTCATCCACAGAGAAAAGTTTAAATTTTATACACTGCTGCACCCATTATAGCTCCAGCAAAGTTCATGCTCTCAAGGCCACCCTTCTTTGTAATTCAGTCAACAAAATTTACTTTTTGTCTTGCTCTTCTGTCTTGGGGGTTTTTTTGAATAGAGCTCAAAATTAGTGTAGTGAATGTGGCTGCGGGAGTGAATTAAGATAGCAATTTGCTCTTTTTTTGCTCAAGAAAAAAAGATGCAGAGATGGGAAAGATTAAATAGAAGAGCTAAAGTGGATGAATCTGCTGAAGTAATAATAAAAAATACATATTTGCTATACTCTTTTCTCTTGCCATGAACCCAAATTTACAACTCTTAACACCTTTAGCAACAGCAGCACTGCTACATCATTAACAGGTCTACTTATTATAAAATAGTGGATTACATTTTTAAAAGCAATCAGTAACTGTTATCTTGTCTTTTAAGTCTGGACCCTGATTTTCAAAAAGCAACACACAGACACTACAAAAATGTTGTCACTTTGGAAGGCATTTTCTATGGTAGGGCTTTTTTCTCTACGGTATTTTTTTCTCAGTTGTATTCTTCTTGATTTTGCTAGTGCATAAGTTATTTTATGAATACCAGAAAAATAATAATATGAAGGTTCACCTTCTCATAAATAAAGGTGATTTATGAAGGAAAATTAAGAACAAAATAGGCAGAGCTTGCTTAAATAAATTTGTAGTAGCTGACAAATGCAAAACCAGTGAAAAGCAAAGATAAC
The DNA here is from genome assembly GCA_013399195.1 of Dicrurus megarhynchus. Taxonomy (NCBI): domain Eukaryota; kingdom Metazoa; phylum Chordata; class Aves; order Passeriformes; family Dicruridae; genus Dicrurus; species Dicrurus megarhynchus. Next base: position 1,568,842 of record VXAD01000990.1, read on the forward strand.
AATTGCTCAAGATACTACAGCAAACTGCAAAACGAAATCCAGTAAAGTATTTTTTAAAACAAGATTCTTTGAAAATTACCTTAGTAAAGCAGATTGATTAGACTGAGAAACAGTGTCTTAGCCGAAAAATCTCAATTATGATAAAGCATTGGAGAACTTACTGCAGAGAAAAATCCTGCTTTGTCAGGGTGATATTCAAAAGTCACCAGTAGCTTTTTTCATCTCCACAGCTTTTTTGATACTGCTTCCTGTGAGCCTTTGATATATTAATTGATGTTTCTTACCAAATGCATTTTGAAAGGATTCTAAAGATTCATCATCCTGCATTTAACATCTGTGCAAAGGTTGTCCACCTGACCAATTATGTCCCAAGGCGGCTTTTTAATCAAAAGTCACTGAGCTGGAGTTTTGCTTCCTCGACCAGCAGACACACTTGTACCTGGGAAGAGACTCTCTCGAGCATCCCTGAGACTTTAACTCATGATCCAGAACACATGGAGTAGTAGTCGTAGGGGCCAGTAACAGGCAGTGCAATAGAGCAGCACATCTTCCAGTTATATAATTTCATGTTGTGGGGTTTCAGGAGGGTGAATAGGAGAAATAGAAAGTCAAATAGTGTGCCACACTGACTGTTTCAATTTTCCCCTAGGAAAGTCAAAGCAGAATTCAAAGCAGAAGGCTTTCTGGGAAGCAATTTTTGACATGGCCTGACGGGTCCCTTCGCTACTTACCATGATTGTCCCAGGTGAACACAAAACCTCACTGTGAATTTCAAGTCTTCTTAGCAAAAAGAGGTTTCAAGCTAGTTAAAACTACCTGGAAATGACAGCTATATAACTTGAGTGAAAAGGCAAATAAATGAAGACATGGTTGCTCACATGAAAATAATTAATTTATACTTTGCAATAGATCTGCACTGACCGCAGAGAGCAAAATAGCAGGGTAGTTAATATGTCCCAGAAAGAAAGCAAAAGGGGAAAAATATATATTTAATAGTATAGGATTAAATCTATCACAATATAAAAAGAGAAAGATTCAACAGAATTAAGAGAAATGTTTTCTCCTCACAGAAATCAAAAACTGAAGGCATTAATAAAATTTTATTAGGATTGGAAGACTTTCATTTATTTGAACAAATATTGTACTAGTCTTTTATAGAACCAAATAAAAACAGAGAAATTGTGGACATATAACTTTGTTTCCTCAGTTAAGCTTTCCACCAACTTCTTAATTTATTTATTAACCTTTAATACCTGAACATACAGATATATATATAATATGCTTCTAATTCTTTTAGAAGCAAAACATCTCTTAAAATATCTTCTTAAAAATATTAATTTTGTGATTACTGATTGTCAAAAAGTTATACTGATTCTGGCACATTCACAGTCTTACTGTAAAAATGTCTACAACTGGACTTTCACTGAGGGCTGCATTTTAGAATACTCCAACCTTGTATCTGGGGGAGATTTCTAACTTCAATAAAATTATCCTGTAATGTTCTTAGAACTGAAAAATATACAATTTTTTTTAATTGAATTCCTAATTTTGATGGTTTGAAAACAGTAACTGTCTCGAACTTCTCTTGCCTCACATATTTATGAGATTTCTTGTTATTAGTTCTTTTCAATTTAAAGAATAGAACTACTGGATCTTTTTGAAGTTATTTCATCCAAGGTGAAAATGGAAAAAAGTAGAAAAGGATGAAGCTTTTCTTCTCTAAGAAAAGGGAGATCAAAATTTCATTCCATGCTGTCAATTTGTTAAGAGAAGGATAATGTAAAAAAGAACACGGTCTCTAAAATATAATAAACTTTTTGTCAGTATTTTAATTTTTTTACATGATATCTACTTTCAAAATTCTTCAAAACATCATACCAAAACAGTCCTTATAGATAGACAACATTTTTTGAACAATAAAAATAAAAGAAAAAATGAGCTTGGATCCTCTTCAGCAATTTGACAAGCTAAAATACTGAAGCTTAAAAAGATTTCTCACTCAACATGTAAAGCTTATTTTGAAAGGGATAAGATTTAAAGCTAATTTTGAGAACCAAAACTAAAAATATTTTCAATCTCTTGCTAATACTTTGTGCCTAAGATAACATTTACAGCTGCAGAAACAGCCCCCAGAGCCCCAAGGAACTGTCAGCCCCAGGAAGCCCAGCAGGAATGGGGAGCACAGTCTCCCTTTCAGACTCCTCACGCTGCTGCTCTCACCCTCACTTTATACCCAGCACTGACTATAGAATTTGGTTTAGGCTCTTTGTCCCAGGAGTTAGCCCAGAACAGAGGGAAGCAGGGAATTCCTGCTTGTTTGCTTGTATGGATGAGAAATAAAGGTTGAATCTCAGTGGTCTTTGGCTTGCAAGAACCCAGATCAGAGCAAGACTACTCCAGCAGACATGCCAGCATTGACCCCAGCTACACCATCAACCTCCCAAAGCCCAGGGAGGAGGAGAAGAAATAAACTGATTCAACTGAGTTGCAAGTAAGAACAGAGTCTTTTAGACATTTGCTTGATGTTTCATTTTTGAGACCTCTGTATCATCTTGGAAGTGCACTTTGAGTTGCTGCCTTCAATCCTGCATACCCTGATTTAAACATTGAAGACACAGGCATTGGCATCTATTACAGGAGCTGTTTGACACTTTCCACTTCCTAGAACTCTGTTTTCTGCAGCTCAAAACTTCATAAATATTATGATTTTATGTTGACCTTTCCATTTCTGGTATCTGTCTTGGGCTGTGTTGTGGTTTCGTTTTCTTTTTAAAATATTTCAGCCAAAATTAAGTTTCTGAGAGTATATTTAAGGAAAAAACTCACATCATTCTGCCCAAGCAGAATGAAAAAAAACCAACCAAATCAAACCAACCACCAAATATTAAATAAACAATTCAAAACAGTGATAAAGCAAAAAAAAAACCAAGAAAGCCAAACTGGGGGGAGTGGCTGATACACCTGAAGGCTGTGCTGACATTCAGCAGGACTTTGATAGACTGGAGAGGTGGGCGGAAAGAAATGTGGTGAGGTCCAACAAGGGCAAGAGCAGGGTCCTTCCAGAAAGGAATAACCCCAAGTGCCAGCACAGACCGGGGACTGACCTGCTGGAGAGCAGCTCTGTGGAGAAGGACCTGGGGGTCCTGGTGGGTGACAAGTTGTCCATGAGCCAGCAGTGCCCTCATGGCCAGGAGGGCCAATGGTGTCCTGGGGTGCATCAGGAGCAGTGTGGCCAGCAGATCAAGGGAGGTGATCCTGCCCCTCAGCCCTGGTGAGGCCACCTCTGGAATGCTGTGTCCAGTTCTGGGCTCCTCAGGATAGGAAAGACAAGGAGCTCCTGGAGAGGGTGCAGCAGAGGCCACAAAGATGTTGAGGGGCCTGGAGCATTTGTCTTACGAGGAGAGACTGCGGGAGCTGGGCCTGCTCAGTCTGGAGAAGACTCAGAGGGGATCTCATTAATGCACATAAATATCTCAAAGGAGGGTGCCAAGAGGATGGTGCCAGACTCTTTTCAGTGATGCCCAGTGACAGGACAAGGAGAAATAGCCATAACTAAAACACAAGAAGTTTCACCTCAATATGAGGAAGAACATTTTTACATTGAAGGCAGCAGAGCACTGGAACAGGCTGCCCAGTTCATGGAGTCTTCCTCTCTGGAGACATTCAAAACCCACCTGGACATGGTCCTCTGTAACCTGCTCTAGGTGACCCTGCTTTGGCAGGGGAGCTGGACTTGAAAAACTTGGAAAACGCCCCAGGATTAATGGTGTGGAGCAGGAGGCTGCTTGGTAGGTTAGGCCAGGACAGGCAGGTACATCCCCCTGGATTCCCTGACTGAGATTGGTGCAATGAGCTCAGTGTTTCCTGCCAGCATGTTGCATAGGAAAAAGTCAGGACACTGTTTCAGGTCTCTTGCTGGATTTAAGGATTACATAGTCAAGGGGAAGCATATTGAGCCTACAAGGAGTATATGGGGGTGGCAGGGATGGAGGAAAGGTAAAAGCAGTTTTCTCTAGCAGAAACCACCTCTCCTGGACAGAGGCTCCCTGTTCCCAGCTGGGAGACCCTGCAGATCAAAAAAGTTTCCCTTGTAAAGAGCCAGAGGAGAAGCAACACTTTCCTACACACATTTTGGCAGGACCTGAGTTTGCCTGCCTTGGAATGTGGCACAGACAAGCCTTTCAGCATGCAGGAGTGCTGAGCACCACTGCCCTGAGGAAGGCATACTCAGGGGAGCCCACCCCTCCTGAAAGTACAGGTATGGTTTTATTTATTTTATGAATTATTTATATGATTATTTATTTTATGAATTTATTGAAACATTGAAACATTGAAATTATATATAGTTGGTCTGACTGGAGCCCATCATGCATAAATAAAAACTAAGAGGATAAAAATTTGGGGTTGCAAAGGCAAGTTCTCAAAATTAAGAAGCAGTCCTAACAAAGGCAGCCTGTACATGCTTATTGCAGCTGCTTTAAGTGTACCAGTTCTTTGATCTAAGAAGCATCACATCCAGCCACAGCAATGTGACAAAGTCCATTCAGTTCTCCCACGTCTTTGGCAAGATTACCAACCCCAGGATGTCTAAGGAAAGGATAATGCTAAAGTACAGTGAATGCTCCACTGGAACACAGAGAACACAGTTTCAACAGGATTCAAGTGGATTCAACAGGCAGGATGAAAAATCCTACTGTGCATGCCTTAGAGAAGCAGTAACTGACAGAGAGAGAAGATTCCATTGCTTTCCCAGAAAGCAAGAAAAAGGTGTAGTCTCAGCTCCCTTCTCCTCAGCCAGGAATAGTAGGGCACTCTGACTTCATGGTGCTAATTAAAGATCAGATGTGTTTTCAGACTTTGGGGATTCCTTCAGCACATAGATCATTCATTCCTAAGTAACCCAGGTTGCTTCTTCTTCACTGAGCTCTTTGTTGGAATTTCTTTTTTTTGGACCTTTGATCCAAATATTCAACTGGTATAAATTGGTACTGCTCCCTAGACACTTAGTTTTTAAAGATGAAAGAAAAATGCTTTTTAAAAGCACTGCTTTGTCATTCTGATGGTGAAAAGATTAAGAATATCTTCTGCTTGCAGTACACAACTGGTTTTCCTCGTCATGGTGCAACTGCAGTAATTACCAGTTCTGTAACAGCATGTTTCCCTTTGTTACACACGAAAACACACTGTGAATAAATAAAAAAAAAATGTTTCATGGTACATTTTCTGCTAGAGTCAGTTTTTAGCTATTTATGTTATTTGGAGGCACAGTCACTGATATGTTTTTCTTCTGGTGTAAGCTTTGTCATTTTTTATATGTGTTCTACATATGCCTAGGTAGTCAAGACTAGCAGTTTTAGATGTACAAATGCACTTCCAAATCCAGAGAGGAATGGTAAGCCATCATATTGAGATTTAGAAGAATGAAGACTACTTTCCACGACCTAGGGTGTTGCAGATTTACCAGATTTCCCAGAAAACTTTTAGGAAATTTGCATTCCATGGGAAGTACATAGCCTAAATGGGTGTTCTTAGATTTGGTATATCAATTTAAGATATGTGAGACTTCTCTCTTTGTCCTCACATTTCACTGTTCATAGATTTGTCCTACCTGTTACTCCTTCTTTGAAGGCTCCCAAACAACTTTATGTTGTTGGTTTGTTGTTGGCATTTTTTTGGGGGGGAGTGGGGGAGGAAGGTGGGACTTGTTTGTTTCAGTTTGTTTGGTTGTCTTTTTTAATTATAAAGAGAAGTTTCTATCTTCACTTGAAGTCTTGACCTAAAGCAGATCTCCTTGTGTGCTCTGGCACTGTCTCCATCAGGGGTTCTCCCTGTTCTCCTTGCAGTCCAAGTCTCTCCCCCGCAGTGTTTCCGACAGAGCCACCCAGTCAGCTCTTTCAGCAGCAGAGTTACATGACTATCCAGCAAAGAGCTTTTGGAGAAAAAAACCTTTCCTCTGATCCATTCCAGTGATGGGAAAAAGAAGAACACTGTCAGCAGTTGTGTTAAGGTCCAAATATTGAGCAAAGAGCTCAAAAAGAGAATTAACTACGGGCAGGGTGCAGGAAAGACACGTGGGGGTGTGTGTGTGTGTGTGTGTGTGTGTGTGTGTGTGTGTGTTTATGGATGGAGGTATTATGACTATATTAACAGTACTAATGTTCTCAAGGGGTGGAGTGCTGCAGACTAACAGCTTACTCAGCACTTCCATGAAATGTGTTTTTTCTCACCTTAGGTCACAGAAAACCCCATTTTGAAACAGGTGCCTGATACACCTTGTGCTAGAGCAAACTAACAAGTATTATATAACCTATCTCAGAAATAAAAGCAAACTTTGCTAATGTCATTTGAATTTTGTTTTTCTTTTCCTATGGTGTCTCAAGGGAATTGAAACTAGTCAAAAAGAACAGTTACATACAAATAGTGCTGACAAAGTTGCAAACACACAGTACATTTATATTCCCAGGGTACCAGTGGAGAGTTTTTCCTCGTTTAGAGATGCTCTAGAAAGGGATTAAACCAAAGCAGCACTGAGGCCCTTTCTATAACCACAGCTATATGTTGCATCAATTGTTCTGTTGAAATCAATGCTTTAATACATAATATTTTTGCATTTAAACTGAAAATTATGTCTTAAATACCAATTTTCCTAGTCAAAGGTGGTAGAATCCTAGAGTTCCAGCTGCTGCTTCTATGTGTCTTCTACAGTTGCTCTTCATCTTCCTTGCTCTCACTTCAGTATTGTGATGTTTATCTTTCTTGGCCCTGACACAACGTGGAAGGAGAGTGTTGCCCTTCTTTGCAGCATCATAGCTGGGGGATCACAGAAGACCTGGAGAAATAGGTTTGAGCCTTACCAGTGTCTTCATATCCTGAGCATGTGTGCTCACAATTTTATTAATATAAACATGTGAGCTTACTGTTCATCTGAAAAAGACTAAAAATCAAACTCTGTACTGAAGAACACAAATGACAGATTTTGGGCTGTCTTGTGCCTTGGATCATAGCATACTCTTACTATGTCACACATTTCCAGTTAGAACCCCTGACTAGAAACAGTGGTTTCTTCACCACAGACAAATCCAAACTGAAGTACATGTTCATTTAATTCATAAATTCCCTTCTGTCCTGTGCAGAATGAATCAACGCATTCCCGCATGTCTTCCTAATGGAGAACCTTACATTAGGAACCAATAATAAAGTACCTCTGGGAAGATTTACCCACCATATTCCTTGGCATAATTTGAATAAATATCAAGGAACTGTGTGCAGGCTGGAATTAATGGAAACTGTTCTTTCATTAAATAAAATCATTACTTCCCAGTTATCCTATTTTAATAATAAAGTCCCCTCTAGGCATAGGTTTATTTCATAAAAGATTTATTTAAATAGGCAAAATTGTTGTGCTTATACTGTTAGTTAACCAATTTCTACATATAAAATGAAGGATATAATTAATATGCAGTGCCTGAAAGACATTATTACAGATCTACTCAGAAAAAAAAATTCACTTTGTCAATAGAAATATTTCCAAAAACAAATTCAAGTGAAAATTACCAAAGAAAATGTTCTTTAACATACTTTTGCCTCTGCTTTATTTGGAAAGATTAACTCCTACACATTCCATTTTATTGCCCTATAGTTACATACAGGAAAATGTATCACCTATTTTAACTTTAGTTATCATGAAATTTTTGCTCTAAGGAGCAGGTAACAGTCTTAAAATATCCTGTTTTAAAATTATCTTCACTTTCTGCTGTTATCCCAGAAATAATATCATATTAAACATGCATTTTTCAAGTATCCATTAGAATAAGAATGTCAAGTGAGTAATTCTTTCAACATAATGGCAAGATACGGTTATTTTTATTTGATGAAATTGTAATTATTTGGATAAACAACCCTATCACTCGTGGTTCAAGAAAAATTACTTAAGATGTGATGGCGATATTAGACAGACTGATTAAATACAGCAATATTTTAGAATCATAGAATAATTTTGTTTGAAAGGAACCTTAAAGATCCTCTAGTTCCAACACCCCTGCCATGGGCAGAGACACCTTCCACCAGACCACCAAACCCACATCCAACCTGGTGTTGGACACTTCCAGTAGTGAGGCATCCAGAGATTCTCTGGGCAAACAGTTCCAGTATCTCACCATCCCCATAGTAAAGAATTTATTCCTAATACCTAATATAAACCTACTTTCTTGTGGTTTAAAGCCATTTGCCCTTGTCCTATTACTATATGTTTTTGTAAGTCCCTCTCCAGCTCTCTTGCAGGCTCCCTTCAGGTGCTGGAAGGCTGCTATAGGGTCTCACCAGAGCCTTTTCTTCTCCAGGCTGAACAACCCCAACTCTCTCAGCCTGTCTCCATATAGAGGTGCTCCAGGCCTCTGATGATTTTCATGGTCCTCCACTGCACTTGCTCCATCAGATCCACGTCCTTCCTCTGTTGGGGGCCCAAGAACTGAACATGTAACTGCAGCTGAGGATTCAAAGAGCAGAGCAAAGGGGCAGAATCACCTCCTTTGACCTGCTGGTCATGCTGCTTTTGATGCAGCCCAGGACAAGGCTGGCTTTCTGTGCTGTGACTGCACATTGTCCAGTGATGTTGACGTTCTTGTCTACCAAGACCCTCAGGTCCTTCTGCACAAGGCTGCTCTCAACCCCTTCTCTCCCAAGCCTGTGTTTGTGCTTGGGATTGGCCCAAGCCAAATGCAGGGACCTTATGCTTGGCCTTGTTGAACTCCATGAGTTTCACACAGGCCCACCTCTTAAGCCTGCTAAGTGCCCTAGAAGTGTCAAAAAAAATGTGTGGATGTGACACTTGAGGACACGGTTTAGTGATGAACATGATAGTGGTGCTGGTTTGATGGTTGGACTAGATGATCTTAAAGGTCTGTTCCAACCTTTATGATTCTGTGATTCTGTGACATGTGCGGCAGTGTCAGATGTGTTGCACAAGTCCAAATAGAGCTACTATAGCAGAGTCAGCCAGTAAGTCAGAACAATGTACTGTAGATGATGAAAATCTTGTTCTAATTACATGGTATTTGTGACACAAAAAATAGACAACCTTGCTCATGACACTGACAGCAATTTCAGTTTACAGATGGTTCAGTTTTCTGGGTGAGGTAACAGCTTCTCAGCAGATTCAACGGATCCCCTGAGAGGCACCAGTGAACACCATATCAATTTTTTCTCAGTTCTTCTAAAAATTACAAATTAATTAATAATTCGGAGGTAAGATTATACTTGTCCCTGAAAGTGATAACAATACTGTAGCTGCTGACAGTCATAAAGGCAGAAACAGCAAAACCACTCTCCCGAATCATTACATTGATATCTTTTTTGAGTGTACTACTGTAAGTGATCTAATAACTGCATGACAGAGACTGTATTACCTTTGCTCTGGTTTTTCAGTGGTTTTAATGGAAGGAAAAAACAATAACATAAATTTTAATTATACCAAACATTCTTAGTAATTTTTTCATGGAGCTGTAGGGCATAGTGCATGCAAATACAGATCCTCCAGGATCTGTTCCTTCTCCTCCTTTATAGAAGACTTTTCTTCCTTATAGAAATAAAAGGCATGAAACCCTCCTTGACATGCATTGGCTTGTAAGTTTTAGATATCTGTACTCTATTAGAAAAAATAAGCTGACGGCAATCATTTTCCTGCATTGAAGGTAGTATGTCAAGCACGGCACATCAATTCCCCTTCCAGTGTTTCTCATTGTATTTAGGAATTAGGGGAGAAGACTGGTTAATTGCCACTACGGGTCTGATACATTATTAGATATGTATGTATAGGGTAGTATTTCTTAGATCAGTACCTGTAGTCAAGATTTTGATGAAGAACATCATTGGGATAGTCTAGGAGAAGAAGACATATATTAAAAGCATCTCCCTCAGAAACAAGAAAAGACTTTGCTTTGCAATACATAATTTTCGCAAACTTTATGTAAGTGTAGTAAAATGGCCTGTCATTATTAAAAAAGAAAGAAAAAGAGATTAATTTACTCTTGCAAATGACACTAAAATACCAAAAAGAAAAATTCCCAAATAGAAAGCTTGCCTAGATCATACAGTACTGTGAAAATGCTCTAATGTTATTTTTTTACTGCTCATGAGACCCAAGCTTTTCCCCTGTGCTTTGAGGGAGTGAATCTTCCCTCACGCTGAGGGGCAGGGCCAGTGCCCACAGAGGTGGAACAGGTAGAAAGGGGGAAGTAAGCAGCACCTTCTACATTTATTCTTTGGATGTAGCTCACCCCCACCCTGCAACCTCCGCAGGTGAGCTAGCATGCCTTCATCCCTGCCACATCACAAAGGCAGTTTCAAGGGTTTAATACTTTTATGTGGTTAGGTCATCCACCTGGACTTTGATCTGAGCTAAACGCACTATGAAATTGAATTCAGGGCTGCCGTTTTGCATGGCAGCTATGGCGTGGTCCTGGGTAGAATTTATGCTGCGTGTCTGCAGCTGTAACCCTCTACAGCTGCCCACGAATGCGTACAGGGTCCCAAGGGACAGAGTCAGAGCTCTGTGAGACTCATCATGGTGGCAAAGGAGCCCCTAATAGCAGAGTGCCTGTGAATCCCTGCCTTGCTTCCCAGTGTTCAGACAAAGGGAGTTGCCTTCTCTTTTCTTGCCTGTTTTTATTCTGTCCTGAAGAAGTGCTGTGCAAGAGAATTCACTGGTGGCATCATTAACATGATAGCATCATGCAGCAGTTCCTTTCACCTCCAAAGTCCTTTACAAGCATTAGTTTAATTGATCTTTTGCATGAATTGAGATAAAAGAGTATTTTATTCCCATTGTCTGAACATAACCAAGACTTCCTCTTTTTGATAAGCTGTTACTGAATACTTCTGAGATTTTTCTGCTCACAGATCTTTTTCTAGCTTGTATATATAAGGATAGCTTTCAAGGACTTACTCAGAACATTAAAATCTTAACTATTGACTGTGGCTTGCATTGATTTTAATGGGTTTGTTCCTGGCAGTGTGGTTTTCATAGCTTTGGTATTTGTTCTCTTTATTTATTTATATTCAAGGCTTTATTTTTTGGATAGCTGAGGTGGCATTGCAAATTATTTTTGAATATTTTGCTTTAAGTGGTCATGTCCTAGTGTCAGTTAAGAGCATACAGTCTAGCCTGAAGGTTCTGTGACTGCTGAGCTATCAAATTCACTTCAGTGTATACTGCCCAGTGAATACATAGGTGAACTTCAATGACCCAGTGGGAGCACACTTGCTAATCTTTAGGAGCTCCACGTGAAGTACCATGGCATCTCTTCACACGTTTATGAACTCCCAATAAACATGATGCTTTAAAAATGAAGTGCAGAAATACCTGTAATTAAACTTAAAAAAAAAAAGGCACATATTACCATAAAGATGATTAAAAAAAGTGGTTGATATCCATAAAATATGTTTTGAGATTCCTTTCTTATTTCCTAGTCAAGGAGATACATTGTCCTATTTCCTATATCAAGGTATTCTCCTTGTTCCTATGGCATTGCTATTACTGTTTGTGCTACTGTAGAATTTCAGGATTGAGATTTCAGGACACAAAGCTTCACCATGTAAGAACACAATAAAGTAAAGCTCCCTATCCCAAGTAATTTAACATATGGGAAAAACCAGGCAGATGTACCAAACAGATAGAGGCATAACAAGATAGCAATTTTTTAGCACACCGCTGTAAACAATGGTCATCACATATGCCATCCTTTCAGAGAGTTATTAGCTCTAGAAATTGATGTGATTAATAGGGTTCAGAGTAATATCATACCTCTCCATTAATTTTCTATTTCATATCCTCAGTAAATTCATATTTATCAATTAACTGAATATTTAGTTCTCCATTTTAGTCCTCCAGGGTCTGAGGAAATGAACTGCTAAGGAATTTTACTGAGAAGTAACCAGATGCATTTCCAATATTGATTTAATTTCTGATATTGAACTTCTTGCTTCCCTAAATTACAGAAGCAGATGGGAAATGACTGTGTGTGACCTACAGGAAAATTCCAGTATATTGAAAACCAAACATCCCAAATATGAATATAAAAGAAATATATGAATGAAAATTAAAAATTACTGGTACCAGTGCCTAAAGTTCATTGTTACTTCTGAACAGCAGCAAATTACCTACCTATCTAAATGAGGTTGCTTAGTATGTGGAGACATTATGTTATAGCTAGATCTTTTTTCCAATTTTCAATTTTTTTTTATATTCTATTTCAGACACAGGCAAAATCAAGATTGGTGAGCTGGTTTTATATGCTATCAATAATACTTCCTATGTGATTTCTTTAAAAGTGATGTAAAGAAACTGCACAATCTCTGATTGAGACTGAAAAGTGTTATTATTTAGATTGAGCCTTTTGTTATGCAAATTGCATGCTACTGCATTTCAAGAGGAGAAGTAATCATGGACAGTGAAATGAAGAGGAAAGAAATGAAAAGATGGACAGCAAAGGAATTTTATTTATTTGACTAAAGACTGAAAATACACAAAAGCAGGTAGGTACAAGGATAGGACAAGCCTGACATTTCAGATAAACACAGACTGAAATTAAGAAAAAAGGAAAGTAAAACAAGCAAAAATATTTAATGCTGTGTTCAAAGAACATATTAAAGAGTTTGGCACTTTTTCATTTTTTTTTTAATCAGACAAGTCTTTCTTGTAGCATAATGAGACAGTGATAAGAAACTTTTTCACCTTTCCTTCATTATCTATTTCAACTGGTACTGACCCATTTGCTCACTATAATGTCATCTAAGACTTAACAACTTGGTAATTGCTGACTTTCTTCGTTGCCTAAGAATAAATTGCTACTTTAATTTCAATGCAGTGTCCATTTCTACTCATAGATAATGACCAGTATTGCTGAATTTGTTATTCTAATTGTTGTATCTATGTAGAACATAATAGTCCTCAGCCTCTAAAAAACCCCACATTTATAGTGTTTTACTAACTTGTCTCCTCCTCCCAGGTGTGTGTGAAAAAGTTGAAATTCACTGTGAAATGTTAAGTCTTTCTGGCCTTTTGTAGGATATTCAGTGGAACATTGGACTCTACACTGATCCACATGAGAGATGTGCAGGGAGACATTTACAGATAGAAGAAAAATAGGAATCTTTCAGCTTAAGGCCTGATGGCCGTTTTCCTAAGCTGCCCCTGCTAGAAAGCTTACCTTGTTAATATTTACAGTGAGATAATGATTATCTCTTTCCTGACCGTGCAGGTGGAATCTGTCAAGCTGTTTGTTCTGTTAACACTCCAGGCCCTACAGCTCTTTTCATAGAGAACCTATGGAGAAAACTCAGTTCCCTCAATGGTAAAAAATTAACGTAAACCTTTTCTCTCCTGTATTTTCAAGTCTGCTTCTTGCAAGCATAACATGCATGTTGATATTCTTTGCAGGGGAAACACCATCAGGCTTGCATAATTGATCTGAATTTACTAGTTCTCACTTTTCTCTTCGATACTCTTTTCAAATCCCATTACTACAGCCAGTGCCAGGTGGCATACAAGAATGCAGTGAGGCAAATAGACTCTCTTCTTTCACTGTAAAATCGTCCCTGTTCCTCCATGAGATTTCAAGCCACCCTGAATAGAGTTGCAGCCTTGGCAGTGTGGAAACAACCTGTTGGTTCACTGTGGTAATTGCTGTCTTTACATTACCATACTCTCACAGGTAACTCTTGCCTTGCAGAAGGCAATCTGGTAGGAAAGCTCCCTAGAAAATTCAATCTAGTTACTAGATTCAATACTGGCATATTTATGTGAATATCTATTGAAATGAACTTCAGTGTCCTGGGTCATTTATGGAACAAGACTAGGAGGCCTAGAAACCATTTTAGGCCTTAAAGGTCTCTAAATTAATGGCATTAGTGAGAGGATGCTATTTTAACTCTTAGCAGCCATTCTTGACAAAGTAAAATGCCATCTAACTGGTTTGTGCTTCTTCTGCAGCCTTTTACACCTCGAAAAATTTCAGAAAGCAGGATGGGCCTCATTGTCCAGATCTCTTCTGTAATGTGTAGTTCTCTCAAGCCCTCCACATCCACACCTTACCCTGCACTATGTTGTTACTAGTTTCCTGAAAGAATTGGCCTTGTTGCTGAACTTCTGACACAGACCTGTGTTTTCACATAAAGCCAGGTCTCTTCACATGTCTAGAATTTAGAGGCATTTTTGAATTGATATTGACTGCACCCTCTGTTTGCCTTTTGTTTTCCCCTTCTTTCACCTTTCACTGAAAGACGATATCTTTCAGCAAAGTTACTTCCTTAGGTGAATATAAGCTTTACCACAATCCAGCAAGAAGATTAAATTCAATTTTACCTTGTTTTTCCAAGGCTATGAAACACAGCAACTAAGTGAACATCTGTTGTCCAAGTACAACCAACACAGCTCTACAGGAAAAAGCCTATAAAATTCTAAGTAAATTCAGTCCTGAAAGAAAACAAACAAAAAACCCCAACAATTTTATGCTCTCTCTTGCAGAGTTTCAGCTGCCCAGGACTTACTGCCACAGTGTAGTTTCTTTGAAAGGCTTAGCAGCCAGTGTGAGCATAAGGCAATTGAAATCAGTGCAGCTCTGCTCAGCTGCATCAGTGGAGGATATAAATATGAACTGGAATATTAAAGTTCACAAGCACTCTCTGTTACTGAGTACGCTGCTCTGCAGTTTTGCTAAAACACAGTAGAGAGATGGGAAAATATGTAAATAAATTTCTAATGCTGCAGCTTTAGGTTTAAGTGTATGGAAATAAAATTAGAGACATTTTGGCATAAAATCTCTGCACTTGAAAACAACAACAACAAAACAGGAAGCCTTTATTCATTGACAATTAAATATTTCTGAGAGGCTTTTACTATCCTGAGTAATTTAGTATGTGAAAGTGTGTAGGCATCATTTCAACATGACTATTCATATATACTTGAAGTTTAAAAATTATTAGTCAGATAGTATGTTTCTAAATTTAATAGATTTGTTCTGGTTTTGTTCTTATGTCACATCCCTCACTGGAATATCTGAGTGTTTCTCAGCTGTGCATGGAGCAACGTAACTGGCATCAGTACTGTGCTATTTATACCCACGTACTCTCTCCAAAGGGTGAACAGTGTGCATTGAAGCATCTTATCTAGGTTTGCTATCAAATGCTGATGCTTTCTGAGATATTTGGTGAAGTGCTATGCAACTCAAACATATATTCGACCTTATAGCACAGGAAGCTGCTGGGTGAGATATCTAAAGGCTTTGCCATCCAAACTGGTTCCCCTGTAGAAAGCACCTGCAAAAAGGGCTGAAGTAAGAAATGGCCTAATTTCATTCTGTCTTGGTTTGAAAGACAGGTGTCTGCCAAGGAAGGCAGGAGCCTCCCTTGAAATGAAAAATGCAACCCCCTTCCCTCCAAATTATTATAATTTTGAAATTAGGAGCTTTCAGGCAAAGATATGAGGAATAGGAATAACAGTTCTTTACTGCTATATATATATATATATAACAAGGCACATAAAGAACAATAGCTATGACAATAACAGCAAACAGAACCAGTAATCCAGTGCCAGCCTCCTCGGCTCCAGGCCCTATCCCCGTTGGTGCAGTTACGGTCACAGCCGGCAGCGGCGCTGGCGGCTCCCGGTGAGCAGGGCGGGTGCGGTGGTTCCCTCTGGGCAGGCGATCCTGGTGTCCGGCCGGACCCCTGGGAACAGCAGGCTGGAACAGCAGGGACGAGCACAAATCCCGGGTGGCAGACGAGATGCACCAAACTCCGGAGCTGCAGCGGGAGCCCCGGGAGGCCTCAGCAGGCAGGGTGTGCGGGGCTACAGTGCAGCGAAGGCCCCAAGCAACAGCGGGGGCAGAGCGACCACAACCAGGCTCCCAGCGGGGCAGGGAAAGGCGGCCTCTCTCCCTGAGGCACCCGAACATATGGTGAAAAGGTCCCTCTTTTAGTAAGGTGGGGTGTCAGGGTCCCAGTGCAACAGTCACTCCAGTGAGCAAGCTCCACTCACAGTAGAAGGAAGGCAGCTGAAAAGGCAGAAACCTGTAGCACTGACCAACTCCCTCTACCACGATGGCAGCCTCTCTCTATCCGAACACCGAGAACACCAGCCCACAAACCCAGGTAAAAGAGAGTAGCCCGTTGGACACCTCCCCGCGTGGTCAGGTCTTTTCTTTCTCCCAAGCACCCTGCAATTTGTTGCCCCAGCAACATATATGGGAAAAATTCCTCAAGAGAAAAAGAAAACAGAAGGGGACCTCCCAAAACCCCGACACATTCATAGATGTCATATCTGAGCCTCTAGACCACATCGAAAAGCATTAGTTACTTATTTTAAATTAAAAGGCTTATTTCCTTCCTAATTCTCTCTACTGTTTTCTTTCAGGTTGATGAAACAATCCCAGATGATGTAGTCTCACTTACATTTTTATAATGATGGTTTGCAACTCAATCAGTACACTTTAGAGATATCAGAATTAAAGCATCCCAGAGTATCTTTAGGGAAATATGAAATACCAGGTTTATTACAAGATCGAGATGTATAACATTAAATTAAAGCTTTTTTAAGTTGAAACCTCCTTCTTCGAGCAACAATTAACTTATATTTTCCCCTTCATTTCCTGTCTGCATGTCAACTGTCACATATTTCTGAAACCTTTAGTTGGTATCGCAGTTTGAAATTTTCCTTTTTTCTAGCACTGTGCTTGACTGTCATAGACTCATGTCTTCTGAGCAAACCTTGTTACCACTCTGAGCTTCATTAGGCCCACTGCAGAAGTATACAATGTAGCATTTAGTGTAGGTGTGAAAATTCAGCGGAATCCAAATAACACATCTCATTTGTTTAGCTTATCTCCCATATCTCTTGCAGCTCTGATAGCCCTTAGCCTTTACTCTGATATTTGATGGGCTTGAACCTTTTACCCTTTTGTTCTTTATTCTCTTTCACTTGCCTTTTTTTAAATTTGTGTCTCAGGAGAAAATTAGAAGTGATGCTTAGCGGCTGGGTTATTTTGAATAATTCTTCTGCCTGCAAGTAACCAGATGTGGGATTTCAGTAGGATGCTCATTAGGCCAACATGAGTCAATTTAATAAAGAATAAGAAATTTTAGATATATACTGAAAGAAGCTGGCAGATCTAAGTGCTCCCTAGACACAAGGAAATTCTTTTTTCTGTGTGTTGCTGTGCACTAACAACGAAATTAAAGCTGGTGATTTTGCAAGACTTAGGATCCAGAACAGTAATGAAGAGAGAAAAACTGTAAGGGGAACTCCTTTGTAGTCATCTGCAAAGTTTGACAGAATTTTGAGGTTTGGTCCTCAAATATACATAAAATGAAGCCTGTGTTTAAGTAGAGACAAAGTGAATTTTGTCTACCTGTGGTGTGCTCGTGGCCAGGAATTTTTTCCAATGGAAAGCCAGAAGATTTTTGACTTTGATTTTGGACATAGGGGAATACTCACAGCCTCATTATTAGAAACACTGTTCCTGCTCCATTTAAAACGTTCATAGTGGTAAAATTGTGTTTCCCTGCACCCCAGATTACTTTAGCTTACATGTGATCAGAAAGATGGTTTTACCAAAAAGCTGTTTTGAACAAAGGAAGTAAACTTTATACTCTCCCTAGTTTTCCTGAAATAAGTAATTTCCCTTAAGTTTTACGTGGTTATGTTTCCATAATAGATTTCTTTAGAATGGTTCAAAGCCCTACTTAAAAATATGCATAAAAATGAGTATCAAAGGCAAGTTAAAATACGTTATCTACTATGAGGGAGGAAAAAGAACAAAAGAGTCAATGGGTTCAAGTACATATACTGCAAGCATAAGCATTTTCATCTTCTAATATTTTTTTCCTTGCAGTACCTTAGAAACATCTGTATGACATGGAAGTCATAATTCTAAATGCCTTGAATGGTAAAATAGTCACTTGATTCACGATCATTGGGGTTTAGTTTTGTTGGGGCGTTTTAATAATACACATTGCCAAGTCTCTGTTAAAAAAAAAAAAAGAAAACAAATCAAAAAAAACCACCAAATGAACAAAAAAACCAAACAAACCCGAACAACAGAGTAAAAAAGTGTGTTTTTCTGAAATAGCTCTGTTCAATACTTGAATCACTGCTCTTCAGTAAAATCTAAGAAGAAAATTAGTTCAAGATTAGAATTACTTCTAGACTCCCAAGCCATAAGGAATTACAGCCTTGCTGAAGCAGACTCCTGCCTCTGCCTGAGGAGCCCAAGGACATCTATGAGATGCCTGGCACTGGGTCTGCCTCTGCAGTACTGAGGGTATTGGGAGGCAGGGATTGCTGTTTCTCAAAAAGCACTACTAGAGACTGGCAGTGCTTTATCCTAGGGGAGATGGCTCAGAAATTTCGAAGGGAATTAGACAATTAAATCCCTGAAGGCTCCTTTCCCCTGGAGGAGAGGAAGGAAATAAAAAATGGTTATTTCAACTCTATGCATTTAAAAAAAAAAAAAACCTAATGGTTACTTAACACACTGTGACATTTGAAACAATTTGGTTTTGCTTCTAAGACACCATGCACACATATCTATAAAGTGTCTGTATTTCCAGATGGTAGAGAGCTATCATGGATCTTGGCAGATTATCTGAGGAAAAATAGAGAAGGAAAAGGATATCAGTGCACAAATAATACTTTGAGATTTAGTTTTCTCAGGAAGCACATGCATTTGAAGAATCATAGAGTTCATTCATTCACCTTGCCCTAAGGGATCAGCAGTGGGGCTGGTCTACAGCCTGGAGAGAGCACTGATAGGGGTCCCAGCTGAGCGGTGTGCACCCAGCAGATGACACCTACCTCCATTTTTGCGACCTCTGGTGCATCCACACCTGGGTGAGCTGAGCTCAGTGGCTTGGCTGAGCTGGGCTGGAGGGACACTCCCCCCACCTCCTCTGGGGCATCTTTGGATGTCACTAAGGAACCCGTTTCAGCTGGCATGTGCTATCCCTTCAGGAATGTTTTGATCACACTTCCAAGCTCTTGCAAGCAAACAGCAATTCTAGGAACTCATTTTAATGAGAATTTCACTCCTGAGAGAAGCAAATATTGCAAGGAATTTGAGACCCTAGGCATAGGCTTATAGCTTTCTTATGCAGTCCTGCCCTGCTAACATTGTAGATGCATTAGCAATGTACATTTTACCAAACTTTTCCTGGAGGGTCTCAATGACATCCAAGAGTATATAAATTGGATTAATCTAATCTCCTATTCATTTGGACTTCAGGGCACGTAAGTCCATAATATAGGCCAACTAAAGAAGAAAAAGGAAAAAAAAATAACCTAAACAAACTAACTACTGCTTCTAATGGGGGAAAAAAAATCTGTGAACGCTTTAATATGAACTTGGAAGGATTTATATAATTGCAAAGGAGCAGAGTTGTACTTGCGCCTTCAGCCTTAGCAGAACTAAGCCTCATACCATTAATAACAGAAATACAGTGTTACCTCCTTTTTTGGGGGTTTATTTAAAGTGAGAATGCCCTGCAATGAAGAGCAGAGGCCAAACAGCTTTGGCTATTAATTCAGTTTTAATAGGGGTTGTTATGTACTGTAGCATTATTCTCTGTGCACATTGATGTTCATGTTTTCTCTCCACTCCTTTCCGTAGTGTGAAAGCTGTCTCTTCTCACTAATTAAATTTCATTACCTCCCACTGAAGAGAAGAGACTGAGAGATTGCTGGCTGACTGCCTTTGACACACTTAATCAATCCCTAGAGAACAAATAATGACCCTCTTTTTGTTTCTTTTTTAACTTGTAACCTTTTTTCCCATCCTGAGACACAATTTCCCCAGTCAGCTGAATTTATGTCCATCTCCAGTTTCAGTACCCTGTGATAAGTAATTCTGTGGTTGTGTAAGTAATCAACAAGAGGACAGTTATTCATCTCATCTTTGGTAAAAATATTAAACTTGCAATGTCATTTTGCCCTTAAAAACTCACTTTAGTATTATTCATGAAAAACACTAGAATCTTGCTATCTGGGAGCACCACCAACATTGTATTTACCCAGTCTTACCTACAAAGTTATTTATGTAGATGTTGGACTTCAGTTACAGGGTTTCCATTACTTGTACCTCATGTGTTTAATTATAAGAATGATAATCCATATACAGCAGAGCTCCGCTGATTTAAGAGAAGTGACATCACATGTGAATTCTACTGTAATTTTCAATTTATGACAAACATAACCGGGTGTTTAGGACACTTGTTATCAAGTAATGAATCTGATCAATTCAGAATGACCAACTGAAAGAAATAAGTAAACCTCCTAAGAAAAAGCAGCCTCTACGACTTTTTATATATGTGAGTGTAATGTAGGGGACACATGCATTACTTTTTTCTCATTCAGATAAAGCACTTCTACCTTCAGACAAGGGATGGAAAGATTAAATTTCTTCTTAACTAAGTTGCGTTTCAGCAGCTGTATAAACTGGGGTAGCCCTCACTCAGTGAATCAGGATGACAGCTTTACTTGTAAAGCATCAATACACCGAACATTTCCCTACATGCCAATAGATGTGGGTCAGTTTTAGCCTCTGACATGATTTCTTTCTGTCCCTATCAATTTCCAAACTGAACACTTTTAAAAATGTCAGTTTTTCAGCTGACTGCATGAGACCACATCCCTGTAGTGAAACATTGTGAGACTCTTATTGCATTTATGTGAGCTCTTACTACGTGTAAGTATGTACCAACCCACTGTCATAAACTACCCAAGTGTGTAAGTCCCTAGATTATACAATTTGTCGTGATAGCACTGTGGGAATGGTCAATATGTCTTTATGGTATGCAAAGCCACTGTTGAAACACTCTTTCAGACTTGCCTCTTTTTTTTACAGCAGCTTTTCCTCTCTGGTCCACTTCCTTTGCTGGCATATATATACTTTGTACACAAACTATCAGTTCTGTTGCAGTGGGAATCAGTGTGCTAAAATTGATGGACTCTTTCTTTTTATTATTATAATGATTGCTTAATGGATTAAATAACTACCTGCTGGTTTATGGAAGTCTCAGTTTTGCAGATTTCTCCATGGTTTAATGAGGAAAATATCAGCATATTTTTATTTCCAGAGCTGTCTAAATCCTCTTCTTACCATGACAGGTGTTACCTACACAGTATGATCCACTCTCCAATTAACTGTAAGACAGCTATTTAACCTAATAATTAGAAGTGGAAAATACTAATTTAAAGGGTTTCAGACAATAAAACATTCACTTTCAAGACTAGGTAAATTTCCTAAAATAAGAAGCAAACTCTAAAATTCAAACAAATCCATGACAAAAGGGTATATGAAAAAAATTATCTTTTTTTTTTGTTAATAAGCTAGTATCAAGAGGTTAATGAAATGAGCTGTGCATATTGGTCCTGCTATTTTGAATAGCATTTTGCTTGTATTATGGGAAGAGTTAGAAGGAAGATGTGAATACATTATTTCAGATCCACAATTATCTAGAATAACACAAGGTTGTAAGTAAGGTTTTGGGTTTAGGACTCTTTCACAGACATTCTGAATTAATACAGCCAAGTTTCGTAGTTTGTGTCTTTAGCTCTCTTATTTTTGTAATCTGAACATAGATATCTGAAGACAAAGCAAGCTTCCCTATCTCACAGGATATTGCAAACATAAAAGACAATGTGATGTTAAAGACCTTAGCTAAGAGTTGTGCAGGTATTGCCTGGTTGAAATAGGTCTGAGTGTTCTTTCTCCCATGAAAATTATAGGCTTGTGGTGTTTTTTGTCCTCATAAATCAGACCTCCCTATAAAACCCATATAAAATATTAATGTAATCTGTCAATACAGAGCACTATCCTAAAGCAGGTGATAACCTTACACAAAGTGAGAACACACTATACTTTTAAGAACATACTATTTCAAATTTTTTGGCAAGTCTAATTAATTATAATTTAAGTAGAACGACCCTCAGAATATTTTAATAAATGCTACTTTCTTAATGTCTGAAGAGAAAATGTGACACAACACTCCACTCCCCTGCTTGAGTGGCAAAACTCTGATGAACTTCCGCAGGATAGAGCTTTTGCTTTATTTGTTGGCTCATTATTACCCATTATCATTTATACCATTACTGTGCTGGATCATGGCTTCTTTCAGACCAGTTACAATACTTGCCATTTAATACTCCTATGAAATTACTATCAATATGCATTACACATAGATTGGAAAGGAAAGCATCTGTTTTATACAGTGACTAAATTATTCACGTTAGTCAAGTAATTCTAACTAAAACTGGACTGTTTATCTCCTCTTGCTGTTGTCAGTCATATTTGTAGGTGGAAAAAAAGATCCATTCTTTCCTTGCCTAGAGCAGCATATGAGCAGTTCATGGCAACTGTAATCAAAATTGTTGTTTAATGATGCTTGAAAGATTATTACATTTTGTTTCAAAGTCTCATTCTATTCTAGCATCATCAACCTATTTTTCACTTTCGTGAGATTCCTGGGATGTGAAGAAAATATAGTAACATGTAATACACAACAAATATGTCCATATGTAATATACTGCTCATGTGTTCCAGCGAAAGCAACAAATCGTATGAAAAATTAAAAATAAAAACTTAAATCCATAACAATACCAATTAAGTTCACATCTGAAGGAATTACAGACTTTAGAGTTTCTGAGGTCTGTTTTATTTTTACTGGAATGGTAGTATAAAATAACTGGTGCAAATCCCTTTGAGTTTGTCACTGACTGCAAGCAAAGGATAAAACCCTGTGGCAAAACAAAAACGCTGAGCACAGTTCTCAGTGATCATTGCTCAGAAAAAAGGTCCGCTGAATTCATAAGAGTTGTTGGCTTGGGGAGGAGCTGGGAAAGCAATACCCTGGTCTGGGATAGCTCCTGGTTTCAAACTCTGATTATGTCACATCTGCAGAAGAGAAAGGAAACTCTGCAGAGCTGATGGCTGTAGGTATCTTACCATTACCTACATTCTGCTTTAGGCTTGTGTTATTCACTGCATTACAGTTTGTGTATATAGACTTGAATCCTTTCAGAGCCCAAGGAAGGGGCTCATTTGACATTACTTCAAACTTCTAAATGTGAAGGTCAGCATCAGAGCTGGTTGTCTAGACTCCTGAATTTTGGCAGAAAAAGTAGGCAATTTTGAGATGCAAATCAGCTTCAGGCAGATACCTGAACTAGATAACATCAGTCACACATAAAATGTTTTTTTCTTATCGGTCATCATAAAAGTAGCATAGACCACTGTTTCAGATACAGACTAAAGCATTATAGTTTGGCATAATAGTTTGGTCAATTAAATCTGCTCCTACAGGTGCATCAAAGCCTTTTACTTTAAAACCAGCTCACAATTTAAAACTGAAATACCTCAGAAAAAGAAAGAAAGAAAAAAAACTATTTAGCCTTTTGAACAATAAATACTTAGGTTGTTGACTCTTCTTACTGCATTTCCCAAGCTACAGAGGGCAAGGATTCACCCAGAAAGACTGCAGTGTTAGACTTCATAAGCCCTGTACATGACAGCAGTAAGTACTAGAAGTATGGGAACTAATTATAGCTGTTTTACTTTGTTGTAGTAGGGACTCAAACATGGCGCTGAACTCCTGGGGCTGCTATGCAAGCACTTGCCTGGAGAGCAGCTGCATCGCAGCACCTGCATAGCAGGAGGGCTGAGAATCCCTCTGCTCCTCATAGTGAACAGCTAATGGCATGTGTGCAAGTCAGGATCAGCTGTGGTGAGCAACACTGGAAGGACTTGGTTTTGATTCCCACGTTTAGTGGGAAAAATCCCACTCTTTCCCCAGTGCTAGAGGTGACACCACTAGCTCACAAACTCACTGCTCTTGGCATATGCAGACTTCTTTGCAATTAGAAAAAAACCCCAAAACAATACTAGCCTTGAATCACCTACAACTTGGTCTTCAGCTATACAAAGTGATACTTGTGTTAAACACGGAATCACATGAGGTTATCTCAGGCCTATCAGGTCATATCATGCTATGTCAGCAGTGGTGTAATATTATTGAGCTGCTATCCAGAATGATTTGATAAAACATGGCAAACATCATGTCTGAACAATACAATTAGAAAGTAAAGGACTTAAAATCAAACTATAGCTGTTTTAGCAAGTGAATGGTTCACACCAAGTTGTAACATGCAGGTACGGAATGCTGTATATAAACTTTTTCGGATTTTCCTCTCTGTTGCTTTAAAAAGTGACTGCTACTTGCCCTTAGACTTCTTGTCTAGAAATTTTTGCCAAAAATCATCTGAAAGTGTTGAAATACAGCTATCAAATTGCCACCGGGCAAGTAATATCTTCTCATGGTTCCTTGTAGTCAGACTTTCCTTGTTTCTTGTTGAAAGAGAGCAGCTCAATCAATCCCTTTGGCTCCAAGAGGCTGTCTAGAAAACTGTTCTGTGACAGTTTTTTCTACATGAGTTATTTTTAAGAGATTGGAAGTCTACTCCTTTAGTCCAGATCACATTTCTGTTTCTCAATTAATCCTAAAGACAAGACTAAGAAATGGTAAATTCAGTCTGGATGCACTCAGTGTAAGAACTTGAGCTTTTGTTCCCTGTAAGTTTGGCCTGGAGTTGTTTAAACTGGTGTTCCACCCTGTCTAAAATTGTAATTCAAATTGATAAGATAGTTTTTAACAGGTAAAAATCATATCACCAGATATTATCCTCAAATATGAGCCCCAAAGCCAGCCATTGGCCCAAAAAGTTTACATTCTTTTCTGTATCACAAATGTGTCTTAAAGAAAAAAAAAAAGAGCAATTTCCAGAAACCATGGTAACCTCACAAAATTTCCCTAAGGAGATGTTCAAGGAGCATGAGCCATTGTAGCCATCATCACTGCTGTAATGGCTTTGACACAAGTCAGCAGAGGCCCCAGTCCCTGTTACTAGCATGGACACAGCAGAATTGCAGCAGCACCCTCTGCTATAATGACCAGCCTTTCACATTCTCACATTATATGACCTCACCTTCACATAAAGACAGATGAGCAGAAGAAAAACTAAAATGATAAGGAACCATAATATGTTTCATATCTTTGAAGATTTCCTAGCATTAAGAAATCTAATTTGCTATTATCTGTGATTTTGAAACTCTTCTAAAATTGAAGAGTTGTGCACTTAACTCTCGTAGCTCCTGTGGAAATTCACCCATTAAGTAGTCACCCTAGTTTCAGTTTAACAACATATTATAACATCTTTTTACACAGAGAGGTATTTTACAGCATAAAGGTAATAATATCAAATCCACAGCCTCTCACATTTAAATAGACCAAGGAGTATACCCACTGCACTTTAATCCTTACCAGAGCCTTAGAGCCAAGGACAACTTTTGTGAGCACAGAGAAGCACAGTGTCACAAGTGGCCATGCCCTGAGGGCTTTTCTGTTCCTTGTCAAAGAATTAGACTCAGAAGCACTGCAAAATCCCAGAGCAGTGCAATGTCTGGTGTCAGACAGTTGGCTGTCACAGGGGCTTGATTTGAGGTAGTTACTCCAGGTCTCAGGTAAAGATTTCAAGTTTATTATGGATAGATAACTAAAGAAAGACAAAACTCAGTGTACAAATAAATCAGCTTGTCTCTTCCCAGCTGTGGCTCCACTCTACGATAAAACACAGCTTGTGAAAGGAACAGTACCTTTGCATCTTTTCTGAAGAATGGGATGTTTTTGACTAGGTTTAATACAGGTTAGTATGAAAGGGTTTGTTCTACCTGTGGCTGTCTAAAGCAAGGAAGGTTTTTATGTTAAAAGACTCAACATTTTTATTATAAGAACAAATTACGTGGAAAAAGCACAATGCATCAAGCACATAAGCTCTTCTATGGGTCACCACCAGTGTGTGGAGGGAAACTTGGGGGGTTTTATTTTCAGTTGTATCAATTGCCTTATAGGAGTCATTACATTCTTTAAAAACTTGGATGTGCTTAAAAATAATTTGGAATTCCCATGTACACAAAGACCTTTCCCCGTGCAGTATAATATTTTAAAATTCAAGGAGAAAACCTTCTTAGGACTTTGCTGCAGGATATCTGTCAACAATTGTGCTGCCTGTCAACAGCCTCTGCTATGGCAATTATTTAATGTAAGTCTTTTATCTACTGAAATGAACAGCTTTGACATGGAGACCAGCCCATTGTTTATGCCTTGTGTGAGGCCCATTCAGTGACTGGAAAATATTTGCTGGATATGTACCTAGCAATGAGATAGCTGTAGAAATTTTTTATTTGGACTTCCGTGGAAGTTTGAAGCACCAGCTCAGTACCTTCATGCTGGCATGACTAGACTTTGTGGTTATGTAATGACTGCGGGTTTCTGAGGTTTACTCGGGGGAGAATCAAGCAGGTAAGTAATTCAGGCCTACACGACAGGGAAGGGGGATTTTAAAGAGCTTAAATATGAATCTAGATCCCAAGTAGGTCCTGGGAACCACCCCCTTTGCAACCTCTGCCTCCAGCAGAAAGGCCCATGGCCAGCAGGAAGCAACACAAGAGAAAGTAAATGGCTGCAACAACATCTTACATATTTCTTGCAGGTCTTTCCAAAGACTAAGTCATTGCTGTACTGTGGAAGCAAACTGTTATAATAGCCTATAAAAAATAGGGATTTTTTTGGTAATGGGATGAAGAATGTGACAAATGTTTTCTCATCATCTTGGACAACAGGGAACAAATGGAAAAAGCACAGCACTAATCCAGTGTCATTATAAATTTCTAATAAAAAAAGCTTGTAAAATGAATGCTAAAACATTATAAACTCTGTAAAACACACTATAGTAGGAACAATGATAGTTACAATCAAATAAAATGGTTTGACAACAAAGGTGAAGCTTCATACCAAATTTTCTAACAGTTATAAGAAAAGAATTTTTGATTGCTTCAGAACTTCAATCAGAGATTTTTTTTCGCTATTATGTTGTTTTCAAAGATTATACCTTTTGTAGTCCCTACACCTGACATCTGACCATTTTTTTGTGTCTGGTAATGCTGTCAAAGTTAATGCTCAAGAGGTATATCCTTTGAATTGTGATTTTATAGAAGTTCATTTTGGACATGTTCTCTATGTGCTATTGTATGTTTAGAGCTGTAACAGTGGTGATTGGTAAAAAAAAATCCAGTGAAACTGTATTTACCCCTAAATGTCAAGAGGGCTAACGTCTACAGTCACAGATGAATCATGTGATCAGTATCATGAAAAAGGATCTATCTAATTTCTGTCACTTTTACCTTTTAAATCATATTGTGCCATGAGTGTCCTTATTAAGAAATTTTCTGTATCACTTGCACTGTCTTCTCATGTACATGCTTACAGTTTGCCAGTTTGGGCACTAATGAATCTTCCAAGTCTCAGGATGAATTATTCTTTGCAAAACTCTAGGGGGTAAAAGTGTTGCTGTTATGCCAGACTGATTTAACTTCTTCAAGGGTGGAGAAGAGAATAAACAAGTTTAATTGCTTAAAGCACCTACTTTTGGGATAGAATACAAACTGGTTTCAAAGTCAGTCGTATCCTACCTGGCCAGAAGGACCTACCAACAGGAAATCTACCTGCAGATCTTAGTTTCTAGACTAATCCCCACTACAATTAAATAGAGCAGATTCTATTTTAAGACATTTAAAGTTGTTGTTTTAACACATTTTAGCAAATAAGTGTTTGAACACTCTTAAAAATTTGTGGCTTCCCATGGTCAAGAGTATATTTTTAAACTTTGATATATATGATATATGATATATGATATATGATATATGATAGGATATTTCTGAGCTTTTGATGGGATACCCTTCCTTTTCGGACCAAGGTGAAAGAGCAGAGGAGGCTGCTGTTCTGCTAAGTTCTTTATTTCATAGTCTCATAGCTTTCTTGAAGGCAGAGTTCAAAGGGGTTACATGATAAGGCCAAACAGTAACAGCAGCAACAGCAGGCAAACAGCAGGCAGAAAACAGCTTCTTCTTCTAATTCTAATTCCTAATTCCTATTCTAATTCTTTCTTACAGAAGTGTGGATTACATTTGTCAATTGACTAATAAAATTAACACACGGTTCTAGTTTTTCTTTTCTTACCCTATCCTGGTCTAATTCTAATTCTTACACAAATATTACATAGGTATTACACAGATTTGTGTATATAGCTTCTATCAGCTCTTATTGTTTATGTGAACACTCTATCTAAAAATTGTGAACAGTATAGTTCCATGTATGTTTTGTCTAAAGTAAAGAAATTCTGTGAAAAGGTAACACTGCTGCAGTAAGAACTGTGTTTAAGTTCTCTGTTGCAGCTTTTCAGTGTTTAAGGCAGTTAGCATCTATTTCTACTAAAAGTTAAAAATCTGTATTTCTATTTCATTTTGGTGTGACTTCATGTATCTGAGCTTATCCAAAGGTTTTAATTCAACTCCTGTGCTTTGGCTTTCCTCTGGGCCTGGGTCCAGAGGAGCTTTCACTCCAACAGGATATAAGCTTCAAGAATCAATGGTACAATTTATTAAAAATGACTATGTAATGACAGAAATATGAACTAATTGACTCTGAAATTTGAACTGGGTTGGACTTCAGTCCTGTAAGACACATAGTTACATTTATGAAAGTAAGAAATCTCATCGAATCTGCATTTCAGAGTAAGGCCATGTTGTAAAAAACTACCCATTGAGATAATATTCCTTTTGTCACAAACCTTTCAACTGCATTTCTCAAAAATGAATAATTGAAAAAAAAAATTAATTTTGTCAAGTTGCTATTTGACTGATACAGTATTTCTGTAATGATGAAACCATGAAAAGACATTACTATCTAACAGAAAGGAAATTAAAAGCCTAATGACAATTTTGGTGGATGAATTTGCATACAAAGGATGACCTCAATAAAGTGTATTAATAAATTACATTATCATCCCAAAGGGCCTGCTATGGTATTTTTAACTTTATTCTGTAAGCATAGAAAACATGCATATTTTTAAATAATATCATAAAATTGCTAAACAATGTTACTTGTTTGTGTTAAGCACAAATTAGTACTTTCTGTACAAATGTCAATATTTATGAAAGATTCTGGGTTTTGCTTACACATTATTCCAGTCAGATAAATAAATGTTGAGTTATGTTTCAGCAAATAAATTCTTTGTAACATAGTTTCAGAAAGTCTCTTATAGTTTTCTCTGTCCACTCTATAGCGTATTGCTACATATATATATATATATATTTTGAAATCTTTAAGCTCCATATACTCCCTAACAGATAAAGGAAATAGTGACTTTGTAAGCTGTGACAAGACAAGAGACAGTTTATTTCCTGTTTGTTTCACTCTAACCTTCATTAATCTTTACATGAATTTTTACATTTGTTTCAGACATAGGATGCTTTGTGGAAACTCAGTTCTGAATTTTTGAATATCAGTGGCTGGAAAAAACATGATGGTTTAACTTTTGCATGTATAGCTATTGCCAATATATCTGTGCCATTCAATTTTTATTACAGTGTAGCTTTAGCTTCTAGGAGATTACCCAGTTAGCTAAATCCCTGCTAAATATTTATTTTTATCCAAATCTTCTTTACATTTGCAAATCCTGACTTCACAAAATTTTGTTTATGGCATCTCTGCAGTGTTTGGGACACAAAAATCTCTGTATGCAGGTCCACTGTTTCATGCCCCCACGGCTGCTGTTCCCTTCAGGCTGGCAGCATGGAAGGTGCTCTTTGGTCTGCAAAGAACTGTCGACAGCCCCCACCTTGGGGAGAAGAACTGCACACACATTTGTCCCAGGGAGAAACTGGGAAGTGCCTATCAGAAATGTCCTTGGCATGGAAATGCCCTCTCATTTATTTGCAAATTTTACCTCAGTCAGATAAATGCTGCTGATGTTATAGCAGCCAAGTGCTGTTGCAGGTGAAGCTCCCAGACCTCCTTGAGCCCCTGCTTTGGCACCTCGAGCCTGTGCTGAGGACACCGGTGTGGATCCAGATCTTCTGGGCATAGAAAACTTCTGGATATAAAGACTATCTAAAAGCCCATTGGTATGTTGTTCTTTAAAGCAAAAATGAAGATTGCCATGAGAAAGATAATGCCATGGTAGAGCTTCAGTGAGCTTACAAGAAACAAGATCTTTTGCACTACTTAAGAATAGGATAATTTCTGTAATGTCAGAAGGATAAATCAATCTGTGACTCTCAAAGAGAGGTTTTTTTTATTTCCCTTGGCTTCTTCAACTTTTTCCTTGAATTCAAGCTGAGAAGAATAAAAATTAAACAATTGTCAAATGCTACATCAAGCTGTTAAAACTAATAGGCATAGCAGGAAACTTTGTAATAATAATACTTAAAATCAAACTTATTGGCGGAAAGCAAGCAATCAGTGTTATTTGAGAACCTTCCATGGGAAAGGTTTTCCAGTGAAATAATGCTCTTACAAACAAGTAAGTTTCCCAAGGAAAAGTTTTGTTTTGACAGAAAAAAAGAGCATGATTATCATTTTAAAAAATGGAAATGTCTGCATCCAACCACGTGTGTCGCCTTTCTAGTATCCTATGACCCTGTATGTCATAGGCAGAAAATTTGACATGTGTAAAATTACATGCCATTGTTGTTTACAGTAGACTTTTTCTGTGGGTTTTTTTTTTATTATTTTTTCAACCTGACAAAAGATGAAACACATTTAAAATTTTGGTTTTTTTTTTCCTGATAAGGGTCTTATAGACAGATACAAGTCTCTGGCTGAAAATAGTAAATGTCATGATCATTATTTTTAATTGGAAAATTTTTTGTTCTCTATTTTAATATTTTTAAGCTGTAATAAAATCTATCTAAACTATGTCCAAACTTTATATTAATTTTATTCTCTTTTTCTTTTTTCCCATTTTACCCTAGCCAAAAAAAAAAAAAAAAGGAGGGGGGAATGAAATTATATATTTCATGAAAAGCAAAAGAATACAGACAAACTCTTAAACATGTTTTATGAAATGGGAATAAAAATATGATCTTTGAAAATTACGGTAACACCTTTACTTTTTGATGATTTTGGGGTGTTGCAAAAGAACCTACTACTTCCAACAAGGATGGAGAAGTGTGACAAAAACTTTGATTTATCAATCTTTTGTTATTTTCCCAGGTCCACCACAACTTGGAGTGAAACCCCAATGCCATTTAAGACAATGTCAGCTACACTGACAATTACATTCTTGCATTTTGAAATGTCTAAGAACTGCTTTCCTGCCCCAGAGTTATTTCCCAAAAGACAGGCTATGCATCGGCTTGTGTGGGGTCACACATACCTCTCACAAAGGCTTGCTCAGCACACCTTCTCCCTCAACAATGAAATACCTGATTAGTGCTCAACAGCACAGTGAGGCTGCTTTATAAAATTCAGCAAAAACCTCAGCCTCTGAGCATCTCTAAAAGATTTCTTTGTTACTATTCAGCAAACATTTTAATAATAGGAAATAATCCTGCTTTAGCACAAGCTTTACTGCAGAAATTAATATCTCAATAAATATGACAGTGTGAGTGCATTTTGAGTTTTTTCATCTGGAGTAAGTAGCAAATGTGAACTTGGCAGTTGCCATCTGGTTAATTCAATTGCAATCAATAATGAAACGATGAGTGAAAGTATGAAGAGGAAGAAACCTGTGAACATCACTAATGGAAGTCTGAATACAAATGACATCAGCCATGACTGTAGTTAAGTTGCAACATCTGCAGACTCAATAAAGGGGATGTAATTTTTCTGGGTAAAAGTCAACCAAAAATAACTCTTTTTAAAAAGAAAGCATAATAATCCAATTTCATTGCTTTTCTCAATAGAAACACAACATGGAGGAGAAGAATACCTGCACAGTTTAGATCAATTTTGGCAAATTATATAGAATCTTATCAAATATTCAATTTATTGAAGTTGTTTTGGACACAAATGCCCAAGACAAAATAAAACTGTGGTTTCCACACATGCGTATTGTGTTCTTTGTACTTGAATAGAAAATTTGTTGCTTGGGTCTTGCCAACACTTTTTCAAATGCAAGATCTACCTAGAGCAGTGCCTGCTGTGCTCTCGAAAATGCATTTGAAATAGATCCTTGTTACACACTGTAAGGTACTCTAGTCCAAATACATACAGCTGCTAAGCTGATGGTGGCAGTTTTATTGTTGTTTACAATGTCTGCTCTGTTTTCCTGCTTTGAATTAAGCATCACCATCTTTTCTCTCTTAAATTCCTATCTTTTCTATCAATAGTGAGCAGGAAAGTCTTGTGTTTACCACAAGGGTAGCAAATTGATTATGAATTGGCCAAGGGACTAAATACTGAAAGTAATGAACACCAGCCTGAGCTGTCTGTGAATGCTCCATATTATTTATAAAGATGTTAAACAGAACTGACTGCCTCCTGCAGCATTGCCCATGGGAGCAGCACCGTGAAGAGTGCTAGATCTGATCTGAGGGTGTCTGCTAATTATCACAAGAGAAACACAGAGCTCTTTAAACATACAGGTGACAGCAAAGGAAAACCTCACCGGACCTGAAAAAAGAGCAGTAACCGTTGCAGTCACATTTATCTGCTTCCCTCACCCCCTTCTCTCTGCCCAAACCTGCATCGAGTGAACACAGCTGCCCACCCTCAGTCAGTGCCTGGGAGCCCAGCAGGGACCAGTCACTACTAGCACTGAGGTCACTGTGACCCTGGGACACATCCAGCTGAGGAGGCAGCCCTGTCACGCCTTCTCCAGCTCTGCACCACCGAGACACCTCCAGGCACCTGCACAGCCACCCCCACACGTTGTGTATATACCTGGCAGAAAGACTATGTTAATATTTGAAAAGGGGATGGAGTACAGCTGAGCCCCTGCCTCACTCTCTGGCTTCCCACTATGTGTTAGTCTATGGGCATCCTTTGGCAATCCCTAGAACTTGCTTTCAAAGAAGAATCCAGCATAAGTCACTGCCATGTCATTTACTGTAAGCCCACAATATTTTGACACTGCCTGTTAAACTATTTATTAAGAGCTCATTAATTTACTTTTTTTCTCTAGTAAGAATGGCTTAATTCTTTATGCCTGTGAACTGCAACCTGGCACAACAACAAGGCCTGAAATTCTGTTTGATTATTTCTGTTAACAAACAAAATGAGCACAGTTTTCTAAAACACTTTTTCAGCTTGGAAATAGTTGAAATTGGCTGCTGGCTGAATTTGGTCTGTGAATGTTTGGCAGTTCTGCAAATCTTCAATACTCCCAACATGAATTTTGCACTTTTACGAATTGTGTGTTATTATGTCCACAGGTTCAGATAGCAGTTCATTCCAGTACTAAAATGGTTTTCTTATCCTTTTTATTTGTCCTCTGACTATTACAGTCTTTGCATCCTTTTCACTTGAGAACTTCCACATAAAAGGAGGACTTTCAGCTGGATTAGCGATCAAGCATTTTTAGACTTAGGTTTTCTTACAATACAAACTCAGGTACAAAATCCATTTGTGATGATAACACTGTCAAACTGTCATCTCTGTGCATAAGAAGTCTAAATCTAGAATCCAGGTGGACAGCAGTGAGCTAGGCAGCTAAGACTGACTCTGCCCATACATAGACTAAATGTTTAAATGTGTTTTGTAATACTGCCACTGTTTATCATGGTCAAATTATTGACCCCACAGTGAGACAACACAATTTTTGGAAAATATTTCTGTAAATTTTATCTTCAAAGTAGAGAGCATATTAAAGATTTTTCCCAGAGCAAATCAACATCTCCTTTAATTTTGTCAAAACCTCACTGATGCTTCTGAGCCCCTTCATTCACACACCTAAACACACCCCTTCCCACACACACCCTAAAACACACACATACACCCACACACACTCCTTTGGTTAGAAGTACTGAATATCACAATTAGTTTAATCCTACCTGAGCAGAACTGTGGACCTTCTGCACGTCAGGGATAATTTCTGGGAATGCTTGTGAAATTCAGCTTCTGAAGGATTTGTGGCATAATATCTCAGCTTTGGGTGCATAAATAGATCCTGAATTCCTTGGTGTAGATTGAAAGTTCTTCCACAGACCTCTCAGTGGTGCAGCCATTCTCCCCAAGAGTTTCCAGTCCGTCACTAAAGCAACTAGTTGCGAATTCATGGACTCTGCTTGACTTCTGTGTGTGTGTAGTCACTCAGGCTATTTCTCCAAGAAAGCCCTCAATGGGGTGCACAGAAAGAAAGGAATTACTCTGACCCTCCCAGTGCAACAGAGGAGTTTAGCAGAGACCACAGTCCAGATTTGGGTCTTGGTAGCAATGCAGGAAATGCAATAATGCTTGTCACATAATTCTGAATCACACAGAGGCAGATCAAACGGAGAGGGACTTCCTTTAAATTCCTTCTCAGTTTAGTCATTTTTCAGTAGCTCTGCATTTAAAAAAAAAGTGTTTAACCCTCAGGCTAGAAATCTTTGTACATGACAAACACTATTTTAGAAAGACTTGCCTTGCTGTCAGCTCACCCAGGAATTGAAATACACTTTAGAACTTAATTCATAGCAGTTTGGTCACTTAGTAAATACCTTCTTAGATATTGTAGATGTTTTTTACTGGTGCAATATTTTATATTTGGCACATTTGAGAAGACCAAAAGTCACAGAAACTTGACGAAGCATTTCACCTCTCATTATCATCTCTCATCTTCTTGCCTTTATCAGGTTATGATAAACTTGAGGCCACATCCTCATCACCCAGACTGCACGGATCTTGTTGACACCAACAGGCAGAGCACAACAGGTCTGCTGGAGTCACTGAGATCCCCCCTGGACATCAACAGCAGCAGGCCCAGCTCCTACCCTTTAATTTGCATTGCCTCAGGACAGGAGCCTCCCAAACATCCACAGGGGAAGCAAATGAGATCCCACCACCATGGAGAACCACAATTGTTTATGAAAAATTTTCTCTCCTGCTTGTTGCTTTCAATGATTCCTTTTTGTCCAAAAAATTTAATGACACCAGTAAAATTCAAGATAGCATGTAACTGGTGGTGATACCCATGCTCTGAAATTGAGAAACTGTATGATAAAATTACCAAACCTCTGACCACATCTTCACCACCTGCACGCTAACTGACCTCTCCTAGGATTGTCTTGATGTTTCAGATCTTGGAGCAGCTTTGCACAGCTGTAGCATTATAATACATTGAATAATAATGATAATAAAAAAGTCTTGAAAAACAGCCTGCAAAGACATATTTTAATGTTTTTTCCCAGACGAAGCAGGTGCTTATCCAAAATTATGCTGCCCTGATGTCTGGGTTGGACGGTATGCTGGAGATAGTTTAGTCTCTGAGATTTTTACAGCCCATGAAGGAAAGAGAAGGTTATGCTTAGAAAAAGAAATTAAAAACTATTCCTATCAGAGCTCCCTATTAGGCAGCAAATCAACTACAAAGTAGTGTGTAAAATATTTGTCTGTGTATCTAAATATATACACACATATAAATACACATACTCACATACAGTGACCCCTGCTCAGGAATGTCCTGCTGTTTTACAGGACACTGGGCACACTTCTGGGATATCTGCCAGGACACACTTTGTTTAAATACTTTCCCAAGGGAAAGCCTTGACCCGTGGCTGCAGGCTGGAAGCTGAGGAGCTTCTCTGCACTGCTATCTGCCAGGGCATTGGTGGCAGAGGGCTGAAGGCCCGGGCGTTGTGCCACAAACAAATGCACCCCTTCACACAGACTGTGCGAAGCAGCACAATTTCAGCCCCTGCGAGCCTGCGTGCAGCTCCCACACATGCAGTGGCTGCTCCTGAGGGCTACCTGTGAAGCACATTGCCGTAGATCCATGGTGCTCATATATGTCCCCTACTCACCCAGCTTGTTCTTAGGCTCTTTATTTTGGTGATTTGAAGAGGGTGTGTGTTGTTTCTCTCAGATAGTTAGCTGTGGGACTTTGCAGTGCACATGCCCTCGGTCTGGTGCAGAGTAACCCCATCAAAGGGGAGGGACCTTGCTATCATTCCTGCATAAGCAAGGGATGGTTATCATTAAGGAAAAAACTATTTGCAGCATTACTAAATGTATACCCATGACACTACTCTCATAGCCTGAATTTTAGAAATGTGTTTGTTATTCGGAGTAATTGAACGAAGAGTCATTGGAAACCTGTTTCAAACTATGAGACACTTGCAAACACTCCCCTCCACTTCCTGCTTGCAGTGCTTCTCCTTTGTTACTGCTCTGTTCTTCACGTTGCGCTATCCATCACCACAGTCATACAATATTGTTTTCATCTCCGTGTGGATGGGCGCTGGGCCACAAAGGGCTTTCAAGATAGTCGTGTGAACATTCTCAGAGGGATTCTGCATGCAAAACATATTTATTTTCTGCAGTGTATACATTACTATCCCTTCAGAAGAAAGTCATAAAGAAAAAAATTTCCTCCAGTAACTTGTGCAAGACATAAATAAAAGGGGTCAGAAATACCACTAGGGTGTATTTTATCTTCCACATTTGAATTAGGTAATTATTTTCAGTGTTACCTTAGTTTCAATGTTTGTATCATCATGAAAACTTTTCTTAGACTTTGGACAATCCTTTCTTTCAGACACCTGTTCATTGAAACCCATACCAAATCCAGTCTTCCAGCATATCATCTTCTGTTCTCCAAAGTATCTATCTTAGGCTGCCTGTCCAAACTCTGTTTCTTCTCTGCAATAATATTTCTGTGAAGATAAGAGTCCTGTGATTCCATGGGTTTTTCCAAAGAAACTCTTCCACAAAGTTACCAGAAATTTCATATAAGGAACTTTTCCACATTTTCCTTTGTTCTGTGGTGCTTTTAAATCTTTAAATAGACAACATTTTGTCTGTCCCCTGTCTATCCTCCTCTTAAACTGATGACAAATTAAAGCATAAGTTGCTCTTTAATGATTCAGCCTCTGCAGAGGTTGAATTTTGTGTTCAGTGCATGAAGAGCATATTCTATTATACCTGTTAATTCTTTTTCTGCACTCAGTTTCTGGGAACCTACATTCAATCAGTCTTTTTCCAGGGGGACATGTACTGGTGACTAATTTTACATTACTTCCTACTGTAGTGTGTGTCTGCTGTTTCATTTCCTTCTTGCTAATGCCTGCAAATATGGCTCTCTTTATCTGCAATTCTCTGGGAATGCTTGTGAAATTCAGCTTCTGAAAAGGATTTGTGGCATAATATCTCAGCTGGAGATATTGTGAGATAGTACTTTTTCTATAGGAACACAGAAGAAATTAGCCCATATATCCTGTGGGATATTGTGAAAGCTGTTGAGAGGGACAAACTAATTACACTATCTCCTCAGCAGAAAACAGACAGATTAGGAGAGCTGCATCAGTTTAAAATTGTCTAGAAAGCTTACACATGATTTTATCCATCTTGTAAATACAATATCTTCTGTTAAACCAATAAACCTAAAATCCACATGTTTAGAATCTATAAATAAGAAGAGGACAGGGATGGGATTTTTAAAAGGCATATAAATAATTTGGCCTATTTATTTGTGTTTGGAAATCACTTACAGTCTTCTTGGAGTTTTCCAACCTAAATTATAAGCACTTCTACCCAGGCTGTAGTATTCAGTAGAATCTTTCATTTGTGGTTATACTGAGTATGTTCCATTCTGATGTATTCCCAATCACTAGATGTTAGCAAGTGCTTGACAGAATTATTTAAAAGGCAAGTACTGGAAGCATATTGTGCAGTAACTGTTGGCACATGTTGGATTTTAGATTTATTTTCACTCTATGTATCTGCTTTTTCTCTCTCTCTGCAAATATACGTGTTTGCATAGATAGATAGATACAGATGTTAGGAACATATTAAACTTATGAACATAAATTTCAAGTGCCTCTCTATTGCATCCCCAGGAGCTCTACTTATTAGAGAAGATTTTAATTTGGTGAAGTGAGTCACTGCATGATCTTGTAAACTCACTGGTTTCTTCTTGGTTAAACACATACAAACCATTTTTTAATAAAAACATCTAACCAGAAGGAATAGACATTTTCATTACTGTCTACATGCCTGGCTTTACTTTAAAAATACTGCTATAAACTAGCAGAACTCCAGCATTCTATGCATGAAGCCCAAAATATCAGCAGCAAAATTTGAGGTGTACCAAGCTATTTCATGAGCTTAGTGTCCCAAATTTCTTCTGAGATCACAGAGTAATTTGTCTTGTGAGAGACACAGAGAGGTCCATTAGCCAATTTTCAAGTTAGATCCAACTCAGACCAGCTCACACAGGGTCTTTGGGCCATGGGTAGACAAGAAGGCCTTATTAAGTTAAGATCCATTCAGGCTGCTTTCATAGTTCTCATTATTAAAACAGAGGAGTACTTTGGTATCATCTTTTTAGGGCAAATAAACACTGTTAGGCATTGAAACTGAGCTACATGTTAAATAAACAATTGTTCTGAGATCACACAAGAAGCCTCAGGATTATACAGTAAAAATGAACCAAATCTTAGTAATTCAGATGTGTTATTTCACTTTAAATAGATAAAACTTAAAGAGATAAAACTCCTTAAAGACAGACCATACTTATGTTTAATCACTCAGTTGTGAATCAGAAGGCTTGACGTCTGCTCTTCTCATTTTCAGGCTGTGGCATTAGTGTCCCCTTCAGCTCTTCAGGCTAGCCCTCTCTTGTACCCGCAAATTTTCCTCTTACCTGTCTTGGAAGAATCAATGTCCTTTTCTCTTCTGTGTTAATGGTCTCTTCCAACAGTTTATTCCTATGGACAAGAAATTCAGGTATCTTTATATGAAAAAGACAAAAAAAGTCTTCTTCAAAGAGAAGAAGATAAGCAATGAGACAAAAGTGATCACCATAATCCAGAGTGGCCTTGGCCATACCAGCACATACTGGTGTGTTGTGGCAGTGGAAGATCTGGTGAGATAGAGGGGCAGACCTACCCAGGTGAAAGAAATGTACTCACATTTTCTGGAAAAATTCAGAAACAGTGGAAGGTGTTAGTGTCACAAATTGTGTTAGGCAAACATCAGTCTAGCAAGAGGAGTGAGAGGTAAAGAAGGAAGACATTACACCAGGTATTAAAAGTGAAGCCAAGCACTACAGGATCAGGAAGAGAGACATGATGAGATCAGGGCAACACAGTGGTAAAATTAGCTTCCTTGATATTGCTTCAAGTGTGCCACAAAATATGATGGTTTTCTTCATACTAATTTTTTTGTCCACTTTTTTTCCATTCTCCCAAGAGGTTTTGCTTTAAAATTAAACGTGTTTAAAAGCTGTATTGATACAATTATCAGAAATTGGAGAAAAACAACCCATTTATTTATCCAGTACATGGTTCTTATAAATACTTCTTCCCCAGAATAGTGAAAATTTATTCCTCCTTTTCAATATCTCTTATAGGCTTAATCTGCCCATAAGTAGCAATAGCAGTTTCCATTTCTTCCTTTTGTTCCAGGAATAGTCTGGACCTTCAAAACAGACAGTAATTTCCTGATAACAGGAGCTTTGTCAACAGTCCAGGCCAGCTGGGACTAATTGAAACAGTTTTAGGGAGACAGTTACCAACTAACAAATGATGCTGTGTTTAAGGCCAGAGGCAGAATAGCCTGCAGTTGGCTTGTGGACTTCAGATTTTGTTAAAGTGTACTTAGAAAGCTTGGGTAGCCTCTGTAACAGCTTGAACTTTTGTGTTTTGTTTCAGTTGTCTTGTTCATGAGATGCAGTGAAAAAGAGCATAAGGCCAAGTTCACAGTGGCCATTTCTATACTATCCTGCAACAGCAGCCTTGGCAAGATTGTTAATGTCAAATTCTACCGGGCACTCTGATCTTGCCCCAGTTGCAGTACCTGAGGGAAAACCTGGGCTGAGCCAGCCACTTTGATAGAACTATCACAGAATCATGGAATGGTTTGGGTTGGAAGGGACTTAAAGGTGACCTGGTTCCAGTGCCCTTGCAGGGAAAGAGGGCTTCCACAGCACCAGGTTGCTCAAAGTCCTATCCACCTACTCTTGAACACTTACAGACTGAGACATGCCCAGATTCTCTGTGCAACCTCTTTCAGTGCCTCACCACCCTCACAGTAAAGAGTTCCTTCTTACATTCCCCTTTGCGGAGCATTTCTGATCTGCTCATAAAATAGCCCCCAAATCCATTTTTTTTCATCTGTGCTGACACTGCTTGGGACATTTTTCTGCCAAAGATGAATAGTGCAGGAATAGCAGTAGGCATGAGGAGTGTACACACACCTTTCAACACAACCACTGGCAGGCTCCACCTCAGGCTGCAGCCCATTCTCCCAGCAAAGTATCCTTTTAGATGGAAAGTCTGTAGCTCACAAAATGGTAATCCCACAGTATGGCCTTTCCACAAAGGTGAATTACATGGGAATGATTTTTCAACTTGCTAAAATCTCCCAGAAAAACAGGCAACAGGAATTGGGAAAATATGAGAAGTCCTATGCCAGAAGGAACTGCAATGTTCCCTGTTCACTGGAAGTATGGATTATTTTGAAAATATTGAGAAAAGAAGATTTATGTCAGACAAAAGGCGGCTGTCAAATGTTATTTGCTATGAAGTGACAGTCTTTGTTCAGGTGTTCTCAGAGCTCACCCTCGGCGGAGCAGCTGAATGCTACATCTATTTCCAGCTCAGTGCACTGGCATAGCCCACCTTTCCCCGTGACCCAGCTCCTGCACACCTGAGGGAAGATGTTCTCTGGTGAGGTGGATAGTGTTTGCATGCAGTTCCCCGAGACTGGAGAGGGGCTGTGCCATGATGCCTGGAGCATACTAAAGCTTGGAATGGCAGCAAGGGAGTATGGTGCAGGAATCAAAGGTCTGAGTCCTGCTCAGTAGGTCTGAGACTTGGCAGACTAGGGCAAGCAGCGGTGAGCTTTTGGCAGAAGGGTGGATGGTCCTCACTGTCCTACAAATCAGTAAGTACCAGGAGGGCAAGGATCCTTCTCACAACATTTCTGCTGCCTATAAGGGCTCTAACCCAGAGGTACTGGTTAGTATCTTTCCTGAACAGTGGCAAATGATCTGTCTTACCTAATTGATTGAGTTGCCAAATATTCCAGATCCTTGATAACTGACTAATGAGCTTAAAACTGCAGAAAAAGCCTGATTCCTTTACATTTAAGCAGCCCCTGCTGAGAAAACATTCCCTTTGGCACACGGGCACCAGCTGCTCTGACAACAAGCAGCCATTAGAGAATCCGGTTTTAAGGATACCAGTTTGTTAGATTAATTTCTCCCTTTGTGGCACTCAACATGCCTCAAAACACTGCTTGAAGAAATTTTATTTTGTCCAAGCGTCTGCTTTGGAGATTTAGCTTTTCTTCCTTGGTGCTCCTTGCATAACTGCTGCTGTCCAATTAACTCACAGCATTCCTCCAGTCCCAGCACTGCCTGTCCCACATCACCATGTTGCAAGGAGTTTTCAAATCTGGAAGAGGCAGAAAGCTCATTTCTACTTCTGGCCTTTACCCTAGCTACTTGAATGCATCCACCTCTTCCAACCCCTCTGTACTGTAAGCCTTTGCTCTCCTGGGGCTGTCCTGGCACAGGGAGCTTGTGTATCACTGCCCTGAAGACTCCTTTGGCAGTGCCTGCAATGCTGCTTTTCCCTGGGTTGCACTTTAAAACACAGCTGTGTGATGAGGAGTGAGAGAAAAAGGAGCAGCATATGTAGCACTCTGTCTAATGTAGGCATCAATAATACAGGGAGTTCCCAAATTGCAGAGAAAAAGCCAATTTTTACCAAGAAAGCTGTGAGTGTCAGGCTTTCGCCAGTTATTTTGTGGAGTTTTTGCTGGAACCTACTGCACTTTCTCCCTATATATCCTGTGAAAGTAAGAATATCATCCTCTCTGAACAAGGATCACACCAAGTTTAAGGAAGAGATAGTTAATCACTTCTCTTGAAAAAATGGGCACATTACAAAATTACTCATGAAGGGGAAACATTATGAGAGCCAGGCAGCTGCTCAAAATTATGATGTTCTGTTACTCTCTTCATTAATAAAAAAAATGATATAAAAATATGGGCACATTTATGTGATCATCTTTCTCTGTCAACTACTTTTAATAATTATTTGCAAAACAAAAGAGAAATAAAAAGAGAAAAACATTTCTCAGAACATATTTTGTTGTATTTTTAGATTGCTATTTAAACTGAGCAACAGATGAGTGTCTTTAGACAATGCATAATTACTCAAAGTTAACCAACCTGAAATCCAATACAGTGCTAGAAACAAAGTACTTGCAAAAAAAATTGGCAGGCAAATATGTGGGATACCGGTTTGAATTTCTACATTAGGGTGTCCTTGGGTGCAAACTCTGCCTGGATGTCTCAGAATTTAGAAGAAGAGAGGTCTTCTCCTCTGCATTACCACTGATACTTTTCTTGACACAACACTGGACTTCAACATCTTCCTTTTCTCACCAAAAAGTGTAGGAATGGCACATGTCTGAACAGAGATGTTGTATAAAATTTAGCCATGACATGGCACTGTTCCTTAGCATAAGCAAAATAAAAATTGCTTGCTCTGTTTGGATAAATTCCAAAGCCATTCAAGTCACTAAGT
Organism: Dicrurus megarhynchus; assembly: GCA_013399195.1. NCBI lineage: Eukaryota > Metazoa > Chordata > Aves > Passeriformes > Dicruridae > Dicrurus > Dicrurus megarhynchus. The sequence goes on from VXAD01000990.1 coordinate 1,611,459, forward strand.
CTTTTAAGCCAATTATTCTTTTGAAGTTCAATTAGCTATATTCTGACCTTTCCACAAACATAATTTGGTTAGGGAAAAAATGTACAGCACCTTGATTGAATGAATGATCAAAAACTTCCCAGTGTTCTGTGGTCAAAATGGTATGAAACTAAAATAAGTACCTAGAGGACTATTTGTCTACAACTTTGCAGAGAGGAAATATATACTGTATTTATGCTCATGCCACCCAGACTGGTAGCCCAAAGACCAATTTCCATGCTGTATTCACGGTTTACACTCTGGAATCCCTCAGTAATGATCAGCTCTTAGGGCACTGTTCTTGAGACTATCAATGTGAAAATTTAGAAATGTAGTCACTTTCTCATAAGCCTTCTCCTCCCTTTCTGTATCTGCTGTGATGTGAAATTGCCTCCAGGCAGATGAAAACCTGGCCTACCAGATCTGATGCTCTTGTGTGAACGCCATCATGTATGATTAGAGGTTCTGAAAATCCATGGAGATTCCAAGGTCAAAGCCACGGAAGTAACTTACTGAGTTCCACATAAGTCTGTAGAAAAAATACTATATCGAGGAATTTGTTCTAAATTGCTACTTCAAGCTTTTTCTTTTCATCTCCTGTTTTGTTGTCCTACCAGCATTCATTCCTTACAGCACTGATCTGGTTAAATTTTACACAAGTTTGGTGTTGCTCCATGTGTTTCACTGGATTTACCTATCAAACCAATGCAGTTATCCATGTCTGCTCCCACTCACACCTGCATTACTCTCTTCTAAAAAGTTTAAAATAGCTCCATATTCATAACCAAAAAACTTCCTGGGAATTGTTACCACACATTGTTGGCTGGATATTTATGAACTTAAAAAAATATATATCCTAATGAAAGCATTTTTCTACTTTGCTTGGGTTAATGTAGTGTAATGTGAAAAATTAATACCAGGAAAACAGTTGTTGTTGTTTAATGTTTACAAAAAAAAATGAAAATACTGTGGCACAACACCTCAGCAAGCTGAAAGCAATTTGGCATGTTCCCATACAATTATGCTAATCACATGATTTTTTTCTTTCATATTTTTTCTCATCCTCGTAAATATCCCCTCCCTCCGGTTCCGTATTCTGAAGAGTAAAAGTACCTTGAGCAGAAAAGCCAAACTTGTCACATGAAAGCTGGTACCAGACAGTCAATTGAAAAGTACTTAATTTTGCTAAACTTTCTACTGATTAATGACTCTACGACTCATCTGGGTCTTGATACCTGAAGTCATTTCTCCATCTGACAGACCAGTTTTCAGATTTTTTATTTAAAACCAGGGCCTCCCAGCATCATTCTTGTTGAGAAATACTTTATGTCAATACACAAAGCCCATTGCACACAACCAAAGGAAAAAAAGTAAAAAATTCATGCCCATGCCTGAAATACAAAAAGCAATTATCTATCTTTCCAGACATTTTTGTTAACACCTGCTTAGCCATCCTGCTTAATTTTTTGCGTTCTTGTTTTTTACCTATGCAATCAGCTGCAATGCGAAGAAATCTGTAATAAATATAAATACATATACAGAGTGATAAACAAATCTTAAGTGATTTTTCAACCATGTCAACACAAAAATTTAAATAACAGAGCTTTAAGAAGTGTTCATGCCTTATTAATGTGGGCACAAGAATATCATCAGTTCAGGAACACTATAGATTTTGCAGTTTCATCAGTGCATTTATGAAATTTTTTGCATTTATAGTTTGCATTTATAAGATATAAATATGACGTTTCTTTTCTTCTCCAATGTTATCTGTCAAATCAAAGAAGTGCTTTCACTATTGGTAAAAGAATCTCCAGCTAAACAAATCTAGTAGGTATTTGTGTGTACAGCTATCACAGAAATTTTATTTACTAACACATGTTCCCTCACAATAGGATATGTGACAAAATACCTGTGTCGTATCACCAGAAAGTTCAGAGATTAGGTATTAGCAAGAATTCCAATAGAGTTGCACCAGAAATAAAATTGTCCTTTTACATCTAAAGAAATAATCATCAGAGTGGGGTTTTTGAATGGAAATGTCTTTGTCTTTCCTTGATGACATTACAACCGGCTTGTTTCACTACTGAACAGTACATTCATCTATAATATAAATGTAATCTCCCATATTACTACCTGAGTATTACAGCTTTGCTCATTTCTCTATGCAGCAGCATTCATTATCTTGTTCTTTTATGCATTATCCAATTTCCCAATAGATCCTAATATCTATAAAACTTGTCCTCACAACTTGGTCCTGAAATAATTAAAATGTATAAAACTTTTAGATACACAGTTTCATTTTATGGCTAAATCAGGTCCATTCTGGGGTTTTTTTATGCCCACAGTTAACATATACATTTAAAGCTCTATTTTCTTGTTTCTTGGTGTGGTGCATCTCAGATTTTGCACTGTTATGAGTAACAAATGTACCTTGCCTTTTCAAACTAGAGTCAAACTGGAATGCTTGACCTAGAAAACATGCTTATCTTTGGGGTTCACTTGGGCTTAGTGTAAAGAAAAGAAGTAAATATCTTCAAAACCAGGATAGGCTGTGAGAAAAGCATTCAGTTCTAACACACTGTGATATGCTTTTGCACAGCTGTTTAAAAGAGACAGGGTACCCTTTTCATTACCCCTATGCAGGACTGCAAGGTCCACAACTCTCATCTGAAAAGAGCAAAATAATGCCCCTTTCCAATACTGCACCTTTGTTTATTTGTCTGAAAGGTGAGGAGGGAGCAAGGTGTGGCAGCCACAGTTGCATAGCTATAGCAGGGCATGAAAGCAGGGTTGGCTTTTGCTGCTGCAAGGACAACAGTTTGCTTCCAAATGTTTGGTTACCTCGATGTGGCCTCTTGGAGACACACTTTCTTCCTCATGATCATTCTTGGGTCAATGCCATCATTGTCTTTGTGCCAGGCCAGCAAGGAAAACAAGATTAGGGCTTTCCAGAGAAGGAAATCAAAACATTTACAAACATCCTTTGCTGGGTGATTATGAAAACAACTGGATGAAAGGGAAACTAAATTTTAGGCAAATCAATTATTCAGGGAAATCCTAAGTTTTCATCAGGAAAATTTCAGTGATATACTTGAGAGGACAAGGTTAGCTATGCCTTGTGCTGCCAGATGAGAAAGCCATCTGACTGCATCCAGAGGGCCACCAGTGATGAAGGCAAAGGAGGCCCACTTCAAGAAACATGAAACCTCTTCCTACAGTTTGTGCATTTTAAAAGCAATGCTGCAAGAACCATGTTCTGGTGCATGTTTGTGCAGAGCTGCAGGGCATCTCTGTCAGAGGTGTGATCTGTACTCAGAACCTGTAGCTCTTTATCAGGGCTCTTCAGCTTGGCTCCTGTTCCACCCTTGCCTGGTGTCCACTTTGGGAAAGGCACGACCCTCCAAGGGTAGGTATGTGTCTTTCCAGCAGCAGAGCAAAGATCAGAGAATTTCAGTCAGGCAAAATGGCAGCTTGAAAATATACCAACCCACAGGCTCAGACAAAACCAAACCTTGTTTACTGCATAATTACCTTTCATTTTCCTGCTCCTCAGAACTCTCTTGTGTGTTATCAGCTCTAACAATTCCACACTAGCCATGCTCAGGCTTGCTTGAATAATGGCTTCTATTCTACTCAAATTCCCTATCCAAAGATAAAGCTAAGAAACTTAGTTAAGGTATGCAGGAGGCAGGGAGAGAAGGGGAAATAAGAAAGCAGCAGAATTCATCCAGCCTTAGGAAATCTTGGCTATCTCAGTTTTAGTGACTTGTAACTGAGAGAACACTAAAGAGATTATTTTAAAAATTATATTTTCAAGGCCACTTTATTTTTCAGGGAGCCTGAGACCTGACATCTGAACAATAGCAATGAACCAGTGCCCCCAAGCACACACTGGTGTTTTAAATTGCATCTGTATGTCTGACTATTTACTTCAGATTTCTCAATCTGCTGTAGCAGGAAATGGAATAGGTGTGGGGCATAGGTGTGTGGTGGACGCCCCGATTAGAAATACAGATGGTGACAGGCAGAAAGCTTAAAGCACGGCAGAATACATTCTTTTCTGAAACCACTATGTAATTACTTATTTCTGCTGACACTGAGAATTTTCTGTAATAGCAGTAATGAAGATATCAAGTACATGAGGAAAAAAGTGGTCAGCTCTGAGTCTACAGTAAATGACTGATATCTCTTGCCAAGGAAAATCATTTCTCATTTTTAAAAATGCAGCCTTTAGCATATCCCTAGTTTATCCTCCATTTCATTATAATGTATATGCTTACTCCTGCCATTGTCCAGTCCTCTTTAATATAGTGTCAGATCCTACCCCAAATATTGATGTTTCTGCCACCTCACATTCCCTATAAGACACCAAAATGATATTACTGTTAAGGGGAAATATAGCTTAGTGTCTGGCAAGTAGCTGCTGGAGGAACATACAATGCATATACATGTATGTATTCCCACTTACAGAGCTTCATCCAAAACTGCCAAAGAGGGGAGGAAGAGGAGGACATTGGTGTTGTCTGTGTTCCTGTGAGTACTCTGTGTGTCTGCCTGTTTCAATTTGTGTGTGTGTGTGTGTTACACACCTGCACCAGAGTGCCTGTGCCTGCTGGATCAGTCTTGTTATTAGTTGGACCTTGGCATGGAGCTGCAGCAGCCTCACCTCTGAGAGGAGACTGTCAGATTCAGCCCTGCTTTCCTCAATTAACTCTTTTTATGCTTACAAATTGAAAATATTTGAATGAAAACTTTCACATATTACTGAATTAACTGAGTAACATTATCAACAATATAAATATTTGTATAGAAAGGTTTGTGCTTGTGTTTACTGAAGTACCATCAAAACCAATATTATTTACTCCACACAATTCAGAAGTACAAATTTTACCCAGCCAATTTATATTTTTAAACATAATCATGGAGAAGAGGCTTACAAAGCAATGAACCAAAGCCAGTGATCCAAATAAGTAAGAGGCAGAATTTGAGCTTAAAAGAATCGAGTGTGGCTAAACATGTGGCCGAATATTTGAGAAAGCCAACAGACTCTGCACAGTGTTATGGATTTTATATAATTAACACAAAAAGCTTTCTGACACTATGGGGGTCATTGGCTAAGAATTAGTTCCTTACAACAGGTCAGCCAAAAAAAAGAAACATTAAATAATCTGCTGTGGCTCATTAGAGTAAATATACAAAATAATACAGTGTGTGCACTAGAGCACTTTGTGTGGCATTACGATAATGCCTTAAAACACTCCCTCTGTGGCATTCTGATACTTTACCTTTTGAGAAAAAGAATGACATTTATAATTGCTCTCTGTTTTTCCACATTATGACTATTAATTTGTTTCACTCTACTTTCTTCCAGTCCTCGATGTCTGGGAGACAATAGAGGTCACATCCTCAGCTCGTGGAAACTGATACCCCTGCACTATTGTCTGTGATAACACCCCACAAGCATGACTGGGGTGTCTGTGCTCTCTCAGCTCTACTTTGGACCCAGCTGAACTTGCTTCTTCTTAAAAGACTTCGTATTTGCTGTGGTCCCCTGCTGCCCAGTCAGATGGTCCAGAGTAGAAGAGGGACTGACATAGTTTTAGCTTGATCCCATTACACATTTTTCCATGCTGTTTACTCATACACTTACAGCTCAAACCCACTGACAGGCGACAGCCTCCCATCTGTCACTTTTAGCTATACCCTTTCTACCTTCAAGTGCCTCTGTTTTTTCTTAGTGTAACTTCCACTGTTTCCAGCAGCTGCTTGACTAATGCATTTTTGTTCAACATAGCTATTTGGACATAAACAGTGCTTCTTTTCAAGACAAACATCAGGTGAGCTGCTTCTCTGGGGATGAAATCCTCTAAAGAGCTTCAATGCTCTCCTTCAACACCTACTGTGCACACACTGCTTGTGAGGGCACAGGTGCCAAGCAATGCCCTCCATCTTCACTCATGTGTCTCTTCCCAAATGCTTCCAGTGACTTGTCAGGTACCACTCTCCTCACTGCTTCCTGCAGGCTCCAGCACTGACCTCTGTGTGCCTTCCTCCCCCAGGTCTCCCTTTGCAGTGTTCTGCATTCTCTGTCATACCGTTGGGGTTAGGACACTGTTTGCCTTTCTTCAGTGTCCATCTGGACAGAGGCATCCCTTTGCTCAGAAGATGCTACTGGCTACATTCCAGGGCTCCGAGTGCCATCCCCATGGGGTTACATCCCTCAGAATTTAGGAGCACTCTTATGTTTTTTTGGAGACTTTGTTGTGGTTTCTCCCCATAACAGCGACATTGCAGCTCTCCTGACAGCAAAATTAAAGTCTTCCTAGGATTTCATTTATTTCACACTTTGCCTAATAATGAATTGTAAGTACACACATCCTCTGCAGACACTGCTGTGTTTCTCAGATTGCAGGTTCATAGTTTGCCTGCTCTTCCAGAGTTAATTGAAAGCTGTCATGTCCTTTAGTGCTAGCCATTTTCAGGAATAAAGACACTGAATTTTTTCCACTCTGCTGGCAGCCACAGCTCGCAGATACAATATGAAGCTCTGATTAAACCACATTTCTGCAGTTTAAGCTCTGCTGATTGTTTTACTTGCTCTATCTTTTCGCTAAGGCTATTTCCATAGTTTATTTTATGTCTAGTACCAGGTGTAATTCAGTAACCATTAGGAAAGGAGGGCTGACAGCGCTCTGCCTCGTTAGGTGCCTGGAGCAGCAGCAGTCCCTGGCAGGCCTGCCCATGCCAGCTGCAGGAGCCCAAGGAGCCCCACACTGCTCCTTCCACTGTGCCAGCACAGCAGGTCATGCAGCCACCCAGCTACCTGAATTGGGGAACAGACTTAGTTGAGAGGCAACCTTGCCAGGGAAAAATAGTTAATTAGTTAAAAATAGTTAAAAACAGCTGAATTAGTACCCTGAATTTGTTGAGTTTGGTTTTGGTTTTTTTTCCATAGCCCTCAAACATCTGTGTTAGCAAAGAGGCAGCACAGCAAAGGGACAAGCAACCATGGAAGGGACCTGCTCGAAAAAGGGTTTCCTCCAAAGAAATCCTGGTAGGACTGCAGCCCGAGGGCTGAATTCTGCCTGGCCTGAACCACAATAAAGGGCTAGAGACAGCTGCCACTGTACTGCCTTCTGCTACGGCCACAGGAAAGAGGGGTTGGTGGGGTGCTTTAGTGGAGCCTGACTTAAATATTGCTTGGCTTGAATCTGAGGAGGGAAGCATAGCTGGGGGCATCCACTGGAGCACACCTGCCAAGATTTTTGTGGCTGCAATTAAGCTTGCTAGCAGATCTTTAGGACCACACAACTTAAAGGTCTTATTTCCAGCATGTGGCATATAGCTCTTACCTAGTATCTTGGAAACCTCAAGGAAATTGTTTGGGTAAATTTGCCTATTTCATGGGACTTCTATATGGAACAGCATGACCAGGGTTTGTATTCATTGTGAAAGGCCAGGTGCAGTATTTTACAAATAGGTATTCAAACACAAAGCTATTTCATGTTTTTATCTGTGGCTATGGTGTATTTTAACTTTCAGAAACCTTAACTGAGAAAGGAACAGTTGCTAAAAAAGAAATTAATCACTCTGGCTGAACTTTAACACCCATTCTCCATCTAATTAGTTGAATTAGAGGCAGTTTGCAAGAGAGTCAATCAATTCTCTAGCTTTAGCTGCCCCAATGGTTCTGAAATTTGATGATGTTATCATTACTTCAGAGGAGACACTCAGTTAGCATTTTAATAAGTGCGTTTTTCCCTGGCACTTTAGCTCTGTACCAGGAACTATCATAAGTTAAAATATTATCTGCAAAATGCAGACTCTCCTGGGCCAGAAATGTGTCCACATCTGAAAACTTTCCTGGTAGAAAATTCTTATTACTTTCACATGGATCAAGAGAATTATCATCAACTGAGTATCATGATGTGAAGACTGAGAAGGTAATTAAGGGGACAGAATCTGAACTGCAGTAATACCTTTGCAGGAGAAGCTCAAAATGAATTATTAAAATTCTCTATTCAGGAATACATGGTGAGATGAAAGTGCCTCCAGAAGTTTTAAACTAGCCTTTAAATACAAACCAGATGAATACCATGCTACCAGCCTCCTCCAAGTTAAGAAAATACATTTGATGTTTCACGGGAGCACTGTCAAGTGAAAGCTGAAGATTTTGGTTGCAATTTGAAGCATACCAGATAAAAGGATATATGTACATACAGAAATTCTAGATTGGCCCAAATTCTTGACTATTCACACTATTCCTTTAGTAAGAGAAAAAGGGGCTCTTGTAGCTCTGAAATTGCTTGGTCTGACTGAGTCTTTTTGTTTTGCTGAAAAAGTTATGTGGGCCACTTGTTCCCTCCTCCTGCTTTAGGACATTAGGGAATTGTTCAGAAGGTAACATCCTTCAAGTATCTGTATGATTTTTTGTTTGAGGAATAGCTCACAATGCTGGCCAGTTGTTGTAGGAACCCAGCAAAGGGTAATGTTTCTATCACCTCTGAGGCTCTGAGTTTGCAGCTTGGCTTCACAAGGAGGGAAAGATACGAGTCTCCTCAGGCATCTTCTGGGAAAGCAGTAGAACCTGTCTGTCCAGTCTCTCTCAGGTAGATCGGTGACCTTCCAGCATGAGTTTGCTCTGTGTTATTCTCTTTTAAAATATTACGCTATTTTTTTGTGCTTTCTTGACTGAATATTCCTGCATAGATGGCATAAATCAAAAGCTCTGGAAAGCTTCTCCACATTATTTTCAAACCCTTCTAGCACACAGCCACCATGGACAAATCCGCTTTTTAAATGGAAAGTTTCAGAAAAGCAGAATGAATGAAAACAGAGATTTAGAATAAAAATTTTAGATGTGCCATGAGCCATGGTGTCAGCTTTCATTCCTGTTGTAGAAATGCTAGCTGCCATGCCAGCCCAACTTCATTTGTTGGAGTGCTGCAGTGCTCTGCCTTTTTTCTGTGCTTAGTTTTGATTTTTTTCTTATGTGATAGATTTGCATAAATGCTCCCGCCACGTCTGTTTTGAACATATCCTCTCTCTGGAACTTCATTTTCCAGATAGATCTCACTAAGATACCGAGCTCTTGGAAAACAAAACAAGCCAGCATTTCTGAAAGAGGTAAATTATCAGAGATCACCATCTCTTTCACCTCTACAACATCTTTATGTGCTTTAACAGTTGTTGTTTTAAACGTTTCAGGAGATATTACAAGGGAAGGGTAAGGATAAATGAGGAAAATGGAAACGTGCTGAGCCATCTCTGAAACATCACAGTGCCAGGGAGCAACAGTTTTGATCTCAGCCATTGCCTGCAAAGGGACAAATTGGGACTCGTGTTGATGCACAGACATCAAGAGTTGCTGACAGCAGAATTACTGCAGGATTCCTTCTCTGGGTTACAAAACCGGGAACCTCAAGAGAATGAACTACAGTGGAAAATGAGCTAGAAGATTTGCATGGAAATTTGCTAGAAGATTTGAGTGAGAGGAAAAAGAAAAATTAGGTCATGCTGCCAGCAGGGAAACTATGTGGAGAACAGAGGGGCCAAAGAAGGACAGAGGTTGTAGCTTTTATCACTCTTTAGAAAGTAATGGCATTCTGGTATTCTCAGAATTACCACATCATTAGCATTTACCTGCTTAATTAAGGTACTAACTTATTTACATCTTTGCTTATGGATCCTGGAAGTGCTACTATTTCCTCAGATATAAGGACCAAATCTAAGGACCAAATCTTATACAGATCCCATCATCACTTCCATTCATAGAAATTATGGACCATGCCTTTGATATAATTAGCCTTACAATATCCTTGTGTAGGAGACATGAAGCTACTATATTTTTTTTCATTTTTGAAATGTAATCTAGCAAAATTTCCTGCTGAGATTTCAGAAGTTTTAGGTCTACAACTAGTGATTTAGGCCTACAGTGATGCAGGCAACCTCTTGCAGAACAGGCGTTTGAATCCAGGACCCTGAATTTTTAAGTAACTCCCCTAACTCCTGAGCCATGATGGTTTTTTATAGTGCTTATGCAAAAGCTCACAAATCCCAATAAGGTATGACATGGTTGGTTTTTAACTTTCCTTATGCTGATCAGCTGCACTCACCTCTTCTTTCTGTGTATCCTCTCAGTATCACAGTCTACCAGGTAATTCTTATCAAATAAGCCAGACGTCTGAGAATCCTACAAGACAAACATTACGAAAAGGAGACAAGGCCATGAAAAGGAGAGACATCTCTTAGTACAAAATCAGCTCTTCAGTCACAGCTTTGCACAAAATCGTGCATTTAGATCCAATCCTTTACAAAGAGCTTTTGCTTCCTCACTCAGAATATGCTCTGGTACCAGCGCAGTGACCCTGCACATGCTAAAGCAAAGTCCCAGTTTATACAAATTGAGACCTCATGGTAAAAATATGCTGGTCTCTGGAGAGGAATGAGGACAAAAAGCCATGCACATGGTTCAGCAGAAAATCTAGTTCTTCATGTTAAGCATCTTTAGGAATTGTGCTTCATTCAGCTTAATGCATTTGTCCTTCACATCCATGGACATAAGTTTTTAAAAAAGGAAAAATGAAAGATAATGAATGAGAAAAGAATATGCAGGGTACTGGAACAGCTAATCTGTTTTCTCTCTCGGTGTATGTATGAGACTTAGAAGAAAACAGCATGACTTAACATGATTAATTTCCTTTCTCTTCCTGTTAAAGTTTGCAAAATAGTGAATAATAAAGCAGCATATTCATAGTAGACTAAAATAATTTTTCATGCAGAGAATAATAAGTGTGTTAAATAGTTTACTATTTTAAAAGATTTAGATGTAACCCAGGAGGAAATATTTGTACTTGAAGGTATGAGCAAAAGCAATTAAGGTAATTCCTTTTTTACATTCCAGCCCTTTAGGATATTTATATGCCATGACAACCAGGCTGAAGCCAATGGAGCAGATCTAAAGTTTGTAAAAATCAATGGAGAAGTTAACAGGACCAAGTCACTCAAAACTTGCTGGACGCCTGACCCAGGATCTGCAATGAAAGTCCCGTATTTCCTTTTCTTTGTTTATTTACTAGCATTTTAGCTTTGTTTTCCGCAGTTTTCCTGGTGTGCCTTAGCTGGTCCAGGTCTGTCTCGTTCTGGGAGGAGATGGTGGTGCGTGTGGCCCAGGGGCTTGTTGAATGCAGCCCACTCCAAAGCTGAGACTGGCAGCTGCAGCAGTAGTACCTTAGGGAGGAGTGTACACCCCCCAGGAAAAGCTATATTATTTGCAGGGTGTTCAAATGCAGTTTTCCCAAGGGAAAGCTGTGGTCTGACCCTCCCTAAAAGAGGATGGAGTGCCCAGTTCCCCAGCCAGGCTGCAGAGCAGGGACTTGCTCAGCATTTTTTTTTTTTATATATGACATTTTAAGCCACGTGGACACACTGAAAATCACCCCCTCTGCATACCCCAAATCACAGATAACTACACTTTGCTCTTGTTTAAAACTGTTTCAGATCCCTCTAGCAGTCACTTGACTCCCTCCCTGAGACCTTAAAGAGCTTGTAGCTCCCTCCCAAGCTTTGGAACTGATTGCCTATATAAGCACAGGTCTGAATGGACTTCATTCTGTAATGTGTAAGCCTGTATATACCTAGTGCAATACATTGCAACAGAGCCTGCAGAGAAAGAGGAAGCTTTATTTCATCAGTGTGACTTTTGGAGACTCACAGACACCAGAAGTTAGTGTTATAAACTTGTCAGCAGGTGATGTGTGGCTACAGAATTATCCCAGCACTACCCCTTGTGTCCTTTGGATGAAACACTAAAGAAGAATGGGAGTTAACTATGTATGAGATGCACTGAAACTATATGCTTAAATAACACCCATCCACTCATTTTTCCTATTTCATTTCAGGTCACTATCTTCTTCCTGAGTATTTTATGTAAACGCTTGCACTGTGAGTTTTCTGAATCTCACAGGAGAGCAGCTTTTTAAATCTTTGCAACCAGACCAAAGCATGGAAAAGGCAACTATTTTAAGCTTTCATTGAACGAGATCATCAGTTGCAAAATATGCCAAATAATGGAGAGCATTTCCCTTCTTGGCTTGATTCAGATCTCCTAGCAGGGTAATTTCATCATGATCTCCCTTCTCACGTCCCCTGCAATAACTCCATGATATTACACTAGCTTACCCAGGAGTATCTGAGCCACATGCACAACCCACTGAAACAAATGGAAAGCTGCCCTTTTCTTAAAGCACAAAGGAAGACATTTCTGTGAACACATCTCAGTGGAAATATGAAATATTTCTGCCCAATTTTTGTTGTTTATCACATTTCTACATAAAATAATTTTTTTTTCCACTGGAAAAAAACTATATCATTAATTGAGTAAAGATGAAGAATTCTATTGGTTTAGCTGGGATATGCAGCAAAATGCAAACTAATGCAGGTTTCTGGGTTTGAGATACTTTCCCTTTAGAAATATTAGATATAGTTTATATATTTTCATATTTTCAATTTTCATTAAAATTATTGTCAAGAAGAAATCATTTAAAAAAATAGAAAAAACCCATCAAACTGGGTAGGATATCTTTAAAATTTGAGGAAATATTTCTTATGAGGCATTCAGAAATGTATAGATCTTCAGTGAGAAAATTAACCCTATTAATAAAATAAAAGCAGTGAATGCAATTGTATTAATCATCTTTATAATTTTGAGAATTGTGTTGTCTGTATCAGGTCTGATATTGTCTGATATCAGGCACTTCTCTGAAACTTTTCTGAAAATCCATAGTTTCCAGATGGGAGGGAAAATTATGTTCAAATTAACATGTATGGTCGCTGCAGCTTATAAGGGATGAATCTGATGTTTTGTTGCACAAGTATTTTCAGCATTTTTTGTGAGTTACATTCTATTTGCTTCTCAATAACAGTGCAACAATATACCTGCAGTAAATATTTGCTTAATATGATTTAATGTAAAAATCAGAGTTAAGCAAAGCTGTAGAGGTCAATTCAAGCTGGTGACTGTCTCATATTTCTTCCTAGAGAAAGCATAAACACTTATATGATATTTAGAGTCACACTGAACACCCTGGTGCTGTAGGGTGAATGTGAAAGGCAAATTTTCCTTGCCAGGCTAGGATCAAGAGATTTTCAGTGTAAATGAACATCCATTTTAAAACCCTTCTCAGCTGGACAACCACACATCTGATTGTCAGTCAAAGGAATCTGTCAATAACCGTTCCATAAGGACTGATAACCATGCACTAGAGATACAGTACAAAACTGACAACAATGGGTAGATGAGTCCTGGACTACTTGTTTGGACCTACATGAAGGTCTAGTGCTATTCTGAAAAGGATAAAACATGGTGTGGAAGGAGAGGAATGACAGTAGTAGGTTGTTTTTTTAGCAGAAGTAGTACTGGTCTGTTCTGATCTGAAATTAGTAGAGAAAGTACATTTTTTAGGTTTTCTCCTCTATAGAAAGTCTTTCAAATACAAATGTCATCTTGCAGCTGGAGGTGAGGGGGAAATTGCTTCTACAGCTATGCTGCCTTTTGTGCCCAGGGGCAGCATTTTCATATCTCTGTAACACTCATACATCATGGGAGAGATTCTTACCTGGTATAATTGACATAAATCTGTAATGTTCCCCTGAGGATGAGCACAGCAGCTCTTTCTCTGCACATTACTGCATCCTGTGCTATTACAGATCACTGTACCTAATGTTGTTTGACTGACTTTGATTCAATCTGCACAGTACCAATATTAACGACGATATATATCGAAACATCCTTGTAAACATTTTCCGATGTTTATTTGTCTCCAGAAAATGTTGCTTGGTCTCATATTAATTGTAACTTATCTCCAAGAATGTTAGATGTATTAAAACAGCTTTCAACCTTTGTAATGCAGCCTATCAAATGCAAACACAAGTTTGCTTTTCTATAAACAAACTGCCATCCTGTTTTATGATGATACCTGCATGTACTGCTGAACAAATGACAACAACATAAGTCTATTGCTATCTCCTCACAGCTGTCAGGAGCACATTTCTGAAAGGATCCAAATGTCAACTGTACAGATTTGCTGGAAATAACAGAAAAGCACAACAAAGAAAAGAAAGAATTTGTTCAGAGTTTGGCTACTGCGAAGAAAACCCTACTTATCATTGGTACTGCTTTTCTCTCCAGTTTTCTTCTAGCCAAGAAAATGTCAAATGTTTCCATAGGAAATTTGACTCCATTTTCCTTAAACAGGGCCTATTGTCATTTACAAATTAATATAAACTATTGTCAGCAGAGTCTACCTTTAATAATATAGATTATTAATATTATAGAAGATGCATTCCAGGATACAAAGAAAATTATGATTTATGGGAGATGTCGAAAGGCTTTTGCTATATTCACCGGTATCAAAGCCAACAGTATTTTGTCAATATTTTCTTACCCTTTGTTTCTCTCAACATTGAATGGTTGAAAATTTTTCCAAAAAATCTTGGAGGGATATGTGTATTGTGTGTATGTCTGTAGACATTTTATGTACCCACGGGTGTTAGGAGAGGTTTATTTTGGAAGGACTGTAGATTGGGGTATTTGAATAGAAGTCAAGCTATCTGAAGAAAATTGTGCTTTTGTAGTTAGGAAGCAGAAGCTCAAGAAGGTACAACAACTGCCCACAGAAATGAAAATAGGACCAAAAGGAGAAATATATGTATAAAAAAATTAATTATATTTTTATCTTTCAGGTTTCTGGGGCATATGTGTATCACCTTCATTCTGCTATGAGTTTGATGTCACAAGAATTCTGTTCTAAATTGTAGCCCTGTAAGTCATAGGACAAGTTGCTGTTTCATTATATAATACTGAATAGTTCTGTGTTTTTCTACCAGAAAATGACAAGCAGAATTTTAAGCCTGAGTTCTGAAAATAAAGCCAAATATTTTTGACAGTCCTCTAGATACCATTGTATTTTGTCAAAGTCATCAGCCTAAATTCACCTTCAGAATAAGTCAGCTGAACTCAGCATCATTGTAAGAGAATGAGCTTAACTTAATGGAATTGAGGTCAGGATAATATTTAGTTCTTGTATGTGGTACAGCATAAAACTGCAATTTTTCAAATGTGTTTCATTCCTACTTGGCAAACACCTTTGCTGTTTCAGAAGTAGGTCCTTATATATCATAAATACATACATTTTTTGAACTAATAAAATGAAATTTTGCTTATTTGCTTAAGTTACGTGCCTATTACTTGACTGATTAGAAAGTTACACCTCAAGATGACTTGACTTAGAAGTTTATATGTAGAAGAAATAGTCCAAGAAAATGGTGATACAAAATAGGACATGACGATTTCTTCTAATTTAGTTGGTTTCAAAATATGCCCAGCAGATCTGTAGGTTTCTTATTGGTGTATCTCCATTGGTGCTTTAGTTCAGAAAAGGTGCACATCTCCCAGAATTCTCCCATTTAACACATTTTCATTTGAGTAATTTCAGAGAGCAGACCCAGATTCCATTTGGATGAGATAAGGCAGAAAATCTATTCTGGGAGAGCACCTCAGTAGCACCAATGAGGAATGAGCTTCAGTCCAGGAGCTCAAACTATTGTTAGCATAATGTGCAACTCCCCAAACATTTGTAGCGTGGATATAATGAGAACAGCTTCTGATCACATTAATAATGTAATAAAGCTAACTACCTAGGCAAGGAAGTCACCATGCCAAATTTTTGATGATTTTTTTTTTATATTTTTATGTATAACAACACTTTGAAAAATCGTTTCCTGTGGTTCTTCAGTCCTAGAAATATCAGCAGAGAGAGAGCCTGAAAAAAATTTTTGATGTATGCCAACAGAATAATGAAAAACTTCCCATAGTGCAGTGCTGTTATGAGATATTATCTGATTTCAGGGCTAGAAATGTCCACCTTCAGAAGATGAAATGCTTTTTTTTGCATTTACCAGATCGCTCTAACACCCATGGGAAACACAGGTTCTGTCTGTCAAAGGAAGCATTCCAGTAACAGTACAACCTGCAGTGAACTCAGCAGGCAGAAATTGTCCTTTTCAGTAAAGTAAGGCCTAGGCAACATGGAGCAATGCTCCTGTGTCACTGTCCTTGACAACAACCTCAGCACTTTCTTTAAGATTCCTGTGGGAATGCAAATTGTCTCCGTGGAGTTTTCCGTATGACCCCATGATCAATCTTGTGTTCCCACTAGTGGACATTAAGTAGCATCCAGCCTTCCCAACCAGTCTCAGCAGCATCTCATCCAGCCTCGTCAGCACCCTCTCACACAGCACACTCACAGGCAGGCCATTCTCCAGCCTGGGTGAGGATGACAGAGGTCACATAAAACCCTAAACCACAGGGGAGGTGCTGCAACAGAGAAACAAACTATTGTGCTGGGTGTATGATGACAGGTATGTTTCTCTGAAGTGCCTCTGCTGCTGAAAAAATTGCTAGAGTTTAGATATCCAAGGCACAGCATTTTTGAAAGAGATCATTATGCTAGGTCAGTGCCTTGACATGCTTATTGCAGGAATTGGATGCACCCAGAAGTATTTATTGGGACCTTGTTTTAATCTAGAAAGCAACTCTGCTACTAAAACTGAAATTCTGGTTGAATTTGCCCCCATCTCTCACTAAGGCTCAGCTAACTCATGAAATTAACAAAGCAGTTGCAGTATTTTGAATAAGCAATTCAATGAGAGCAAGAAATTATTGCAAAATACAGCTGCTGCCTTTGCTTTCCAGAGATAGAGTATGCTAATGTGTTTAATCTCAAAGTCTGACAAGGAAATGGGGAAGGAAGAGGATGTTGTAGCCTGTTGAAATGTAAATATTAATAAGGCTCTTTCAGTGAAGCAAACCCAATAGAAATTTTCATTCTTTTTTTCAATTAATTAAAAATATTGCATTTCTACAACCTGATTGCTAACTGTTCTTAAAAGGTTCTTTAACACTTCATTAATAATACTCTATTGCTTAACATTTCATTGTATGTGATGGGCTCCAGACACCACTCTGTATTTCTTTCCACAAGCCAACTTAAATTTTGGGCCAAAGCACAGCTTATGGGGACTGGTAAGGAGATATTATTTGATCCTAACCTGTTTTTAAAATGAGAACAAATAGCTTTTAAAAGTTCCATATCAGCTCTAAAAATAAAGCATATTCACAGAATGCAGCTGATACAAGGACAAACTAGTAGATGCAATTTCTGCAATAATACAAATTAATTAAAACAAAACCAGTTAGTAAATCTTATTCCTTATGAAGGCCTCTGTGCTATTCTTTTCTTAAAGATGTTTAAACAAGTGGCTTCAACTTAACACATTTCTCTTTAATAATCTCTTTCTCACTTTAATAATCATAGAGAAAACCATTCCCTGAATCCTTTCTAACAAACTGTTTATTAAACTTAATTATGGGAATTTTGTCATGCATTTCACCTGTTATTTGGGGAATTCCAGAGGAATGGCAAGGAATGGCACGAAACAGTAGTTCATTATGAAATTCATGTAACTCATCTTGAGCTATCTAAAATCTAGAGGTCTAGCCTAAGTCAGTTGACTGTGTGCTCTCTGTTTTCATATCAGTTGGAGAGACTAAATAAGATCCTGGAAGCAGGTGAAATCAACTGTCATTTAGAAATGTCTCTCCCCTCTCCATTGGCTATCAAGTGAGCCCAGATCACACTAGAAACCTGGAGATTTTAAATGGCGAGACTGCCTAAGATGTATCCTACATAAAGGAATGGAGCAGAAAAGTCAGATTCAGAGATTCATTGAACCTGTGCTGTAGTTATTCCAACACAGGTACTCTGGTATTTCAGGCTCAAAACTATTCTTTGCTTCATGTTATTCCAAATTTATGTAATAAAATCCAATACTCTGTGACCAGAATTAAAAATGAGGTAAGGATGATTAAAATAAAAAAGAAAAAAAGAAATTTAAGTATAAAATGATCAGGAAATCCAGGCCAAGTTATTTTATTTATTCTATCTTGAATAGTTTTCCACCGTGTGAATAAATTCATTGACTCCACAATTTAAAGCAATATATCCAATCTCTCTTCATGCACACACTGTGGACTCTTCTACAACCTCACAAAACAAGGCATTTAGTAAGCGAAAGGATCTCTGACGGTGACTTTGACAGTTTGATAAGAGAACACTCCTTCTAGTCCTCTAGATGAGTTGACATTTTCATCTGCCCTCAAACTGCAAGAAAATTAGTCTTTAAATCATGTACCTGGGCAAATGCCATCATTTACTTGATAAGACAACAGTCAACATATATTTATAGACTTCTAATCCCAGAAGCTGATCAAGGTTTAGCTTCACGTAGAGTTGTAAACCTATCTCCTCGTGTACTGTCACCTGCCATCAAAAAATGTTTCTAATTTTCTGATCAAGGCATATTAACATTGGGCTTGTGTTAGCTGAAAAACAATAGAATTCCACAGGAAACTCTTATCTTCTGATTCCAACACATGGGTTTTGCTACTGATAATGTCTCAATTGTCATTATACTGCCAAAAGTTGATGCAAGCATAAAACTACAAGGAGGTTGGAAATTTTAGTAGTGATGTTTAGAAGTAAAAGTATCACTGGTTCAGGAGCTTTTAAAATGGTTTAGCTGAGATAAAATATTGACATTATTTTTGCAGTTCCTTGTCATATTCAGGGATATATTGGTTTAACATAGCTCTGTCAAATCAATTCTCTCTCTAGTACGATGCAGCAAAGTATTTTTATTTAATTTGGATAGATGTTGAAGCATAATATCAAGTAATTATGGAGGTTATATTTATTTGCTGCATTATCCAAAGTGTTTTGCTCAAGAGTATCTTGGCACAGTAACATCAAGGAAGTAAAATCTCCATGGCAGAAAGTGACAATTTTTTAGGTTTACCATGATTTAATTGTCAGAGGGTTATAACCACGTGCAAAAGTTAAAACCATCAACCAGTTAAAGACAGGTCTTAAAACCTTACTTCGGTGATCTTTAACATAAACAAAAAGTAATAATATTTCTAATACAAGTTAACAATACCTATCTAGAAATCTTATTTCATCAGTATTTATGAAACTGCTTTAATACACCAAGAGAAATAGGAATAATAAAGTTCTGAGTGTAAACAATGTGTGTATGTACTTATAAAATCCCTTTCTTTAAAGTTTTTCACCCCTTTTCACCTGTCTGCCTGTTCATCCGTCTTTGTCTGTGAGAATTTCACAGAGAATCAAATGTCCCTTCTCAGACACTTGGAAGAAGTCTCATATAGTGGTTTTGGGAAACAATCAGGGACAAAAATCCCATAATAAAACCAGAGGATAAATAAAGCCTTTCTGAATATAAGTAATCACTACTAGCATAATGAGGCCTTTACACCCAGATTTTGCTCTCTCCACCTGATTTCTACTGCAAGTAGATTTCGGAGGAATTGTCCCTGGTGCAATGATGCCACAAGGCAGCCACCACTGCCAAAGGAATTCAGCATAGGAGTCATTAAGAATTTTAAGATAAAGCATGGGACATCAGGTCAGGAAGACAAGGAGTTCAGATGGGTCTGGTTTGTGAATGGGCGTGCCAAAGGAAAAAGCAGGAGATGCTGAAGGGTCTGAGAGGGGAGGAGGATGTCAGCAGTACAAAATGACTTCAAGGTGCCTAAGTGACAAATGGACATAGTCTTCTTTAGTTCTGCCATGCTACCAAGAGCAGAGGATGCTTTACTAAACATCAGTGGTTGTCACAGGAAAACTTCCTCAGCTGAAGTGACAACAGGTTTTTTTTTGGCCATGAGAGATACTGTGTCTCCAGTTCTCAGAGAATGATTGTCACTGTTTATGATATGAACTCCTGACATCTACAGGAAATCTCATAACTCAATTTCCTGACAAAATGACCTTATTCTTGCAGGTGAGCCAAAAGAAGTAAAAAAAAAGAAAACTATTTCTACTTGAGACATCTCATCCCTTATGTTGTCTGAAACAGTAAAAGTTAGGAAGTACCCAGAATGTAATAATGAAGATTGGCTTAGAAAAATAAAAGGGTACTGAAATGAGGAGAATTAAGATGCATTTACTTGGTGCTCTCTGAGCGAGCACCTGTGCTCTGGGATTCTGCTAGTTTTTTGTCCTGTCTGAACTTTAAGTGTTGCTTTTGTGGTAAGCATGTGCTGTGCTTCATTTCAGGCCAGGAGCACAAAATAATACAAAGTTATTATCCCTGATATGTTCACTTACTTTATCAAAATGACACCATGCTTACAATGAAACCCATTTTTACAAAGGTAATACAGCCTTTGATTTCTCATATTTTTCTTCATATTGGCTGCTTTTAAAAGTACTGGGTTTTTGCCTTGGAATGAAGCAAAATAAAACAGCAATTGACATTGGAGAGTGACCTTTAAGCTAGCTACAGCCTACAGCAGCAAAACAATGTAACTGTGCTTCTTTTAAACTTTCTGAGAATCCCTTATTTCCATTATTGTCTGGTGCATCTCCCACGTCATTCACTATTTGATTTTTTGTATACATAGGACTAATTTGTTTGACTTAGTTATTCCAGAAGCCCCAGATTTTCAACTCAATGTTTTCCAGATCACCTACTCAGTGACCGTTTATGTGTGTTCTCTATGCAGACTTTGAAATTACTTCTGTTTCCAATAATTTAATCTCACATCCTTCTGCTGCGGTTCATTGTTCCTACTAAACAATGTATTTCTAATATTTTCCCTTTTAGAATTGCTGTAAGAGATGTCAGGAGAGTTCTTTGTTACATTTGGCTCCTTGGCTCCTATTCCATTTTGCCTTTCAACAGTGCATGTATCCTGAAAATAAAAGTCTTTTCCATTAGTACCACACAAACCTTTTTCCTGTTGCCTCTAAGGCATGAAGCATGCCCTCTCGTTCAATTTTCTCTTCTTTTGGTCTCTGCACATTCAAAGCCCTGCTCTCCCCATCAATATATCTGCATTTCACAATTTCTGGGGAAAAAAAGCTTTAAAGCATATCTTTAAGTTAATGTATATGTATAAACATTAGCATGAGTCTTAAATAAAAAGGAGAATGCTTTATAATGGAATAGCTTTCAGAAAATTTTAGCATGTCAAAGGCCTTGTCCCCTCTTTTTTAGTGTGTTCAAGAGTTTTGCAAGGGGCTAGTAGGACCTTCCAAATGGAGCATGTTGCCTGTTTGGTGTAAGATAACACCCAAAGCTGCCAGTATCTAAGAAAACCCATAAACTGTCCACTGAGAGTCTGTCCAGACTGCCAGAGTCTGTCTAGAAACATCGATACACAATGAAGCAGACAAAATGAGAGATCCTCTGAGTTTCAGAGGGGACATCTCATTAACCATGCTCCACCATCCTGCTATCTGAACGACTCTGGGCTGCCCATTTAAGTAAATGTCCTAGTTTTCCAACTCATTTTCCTAATCTTTTCTCAAAACAATTAGAGTTCAGGATTCTTGGGAGACAGTTTCATGGTGATTATCCTGGGTATCTCACAATTTAATCCGTAATTTCACATACAGTGACAGCCAGGGGTAAGATCTCCAGCATTTTCCCCTGCCTGGCTTTCGCATGGGCCTTACTCTGCCAACCTGCTGGCACAGCAGATGCTACTGCTGCTGAGCACTGCCCCTGCCAGACTCTGGCCAAATGTAAGAAGGCACACGCCAGACTGGCATGCATGGTATGCCCCAATCTCATTGGGATGTATGGCTCCTGCTATATTAATAAAAACTGATTTATAAAATTGCAGATGGTTCCGCTCAGTAATGATCCAGTCAACCAGAGAGGGAATGGGAGAAAGTCATCAAAAGTAATTGAGTTTTTGCTCTTAAGCCTCTCACATCCATCTGCAAATCCTGCCCTCTATCTTCCTGAAGAAACTGCTGAACACATATAGCCTGCTAATGCTGTGTTAATATGGGCCTATAACTGGGGTCTTTCTGATAAGTCTGGTAATGATCAGGCTGTCTGAGGCGTACCAGCTCTCTACTACTTAAATGCTGAATGTATTCTAAGAAACCAGGGAGGCAATTTAGGCTCTCATTATAGATGTCCAACTCATTTTAGCAGTAACAGCTGCTTTAGTTTTTAAATGAAATTGTTAACTTTTAAATTCCTTTGCAAATTTGTGAGTTTATCAGGAGAAGAACAGGTTTTCAACTTACTTCTTCTTCTTTACAAAATAGTGTTAGCTGCATGCTAAGATTTTGTGTGATCTGAAGAGGAATACAAATGGAATGAATATTCCCTGATGGCTCTATCCCAGTATTGCTCATCTGGCTGGTTTTGACAGGCTGGAGACTTGTCACAAGTGTAGTGTGGTTTCCACAAGAACACAGGAAAACAGGTCTCTTCCTGTGCTCTTACGGTAAACTGTCACAAAACTCCCATTCAACCTGAAAATACTCAAGAATCTGGAATTGAAATATTTGCCATGATCCTCTTAATATGCAGTTATCACTAAGGATGCTAGTGAAGAATGTCACCTTTTGAACCATGGATGGACATGTTAGATACAGGAGGCATCTCACAGCTGCAACACTGCAGCATCTTCTCTCTCTTTCAGACCTGGATTTAACAAGATATTAAGATGACTCTAACTCACCACAAAAGCACACACTGTGTGCACTCACAGTTGTTTGGGTCATGCTCATCTACTCCTTTCCATCCTGCTACCTTTGAAGCCTTTCCTAGCTCCCATAACTCTATGGATGTGATCTACCCAACCTGACTTATACCATCTGCCTCCTCACCTTATGACTTTGACTAACTTTCACATTTCTGAGTCTCCCTTTGCTTTATTTCTAGTCCTGCTGATTGCTCTTCCCCTAGTATAACTACCCTTTCCCCAATACTGTGTACTTTCTGTGGGGATTTGTCGCACGCGGACACGAAGAAAGACACCCAGACTCACGTCAGGACACTCAGCCAGCCAAGGGCCAAAAGGGGCTGGCCTCTTTATTCAGACAGTTATATACCTTCTTAACAACCACCGTGGATTGGAGGGAGGAAATTACCACCCCTCAATCACACTGGTCAAAGGAAATATCCATCACACATCTCTGCCCAGAAGAAAGAATGAAAAACAATAAGGACAGTTAGACAAACATGTTTACAGAAAAATGCGTGAGAACTTCTATCACAGAATTAAAAACATCTAAGCACTGCAGAAATCAGGGCGACGGGGATTGGCCTGAACTCCTCACTGGTGTTCCTGTTAGTCATGCTATTAGCACTGGTTCTTCAGAACACTACCAAGGCATCAGAAATACCTACTGATCAGCTTCTAAGTCTCCATGTATACACATTTCAGTGTAATGTTTATCAAGTATTTAATTGATTGTAACCTGCTTTGTTGTGCATTTCACTTGGTTTTCCCTAGCATAAACTAAAATCAAGAGTGAAGAGGGTTGAGCAGGGATGTTTCTCATGCCAGTGGCTTTTGCTTCCCATGAGAACCCACACAGCATCATCGGAGCCTGGAGGTGTGGGGGCATGAGACCAATGGTACCAGCATAAAAGCAAGGGAATGCAAGGGAAAACTGCCTGTGTGGCTCCAGGCAGTTAGAATGAAAGGTTGTAGAACTGCAAATATTGACCTGTAATATTACACATCCTGAAGAACTAAGGCATCTCAAGCACCATACAACTTCATTTTCTGTTTACCTTCTTCACCCCACATGTGATTTCACAGCCATCTGCCATACCATCTCTTTATCTCTTTTCAGTCAGAGAAGTCTCGTTAGTCCATCTGCATGCAAAGTCTGTCTGGTGTCTGTGATCATCCTCATCACCCTTCTCAATGCTATTTTTGATTCTACTACAACCTTCTGAGAGCCTTGCATTAGAATTATAGTCAGTTTTCAAGACATGCTGTGTGAAAGTATTATAGAGTGGCCTGGTGATGTTTTCTGTTTTGTTTTTCCTCAGCTAAATAATTCCTACCATTGTATTTGTTTTTTCACTGAAACAGAGTAATGCAATAAACTTCTTGTTTTTATAACCCCTGAAACTTGTTCACAGTGAGCAGAATCAGCCAACTAGTTGTAATGTACTTTTAAGCTTTTCTATGTAAATTATGCCAACTGAAGCTGAATCACCACATGAGCTGTGGGCAATCTGAAGGTCAAAAATCTATATGTATGCAGACATGCAAAGAGTCAAAGAATATTTATTCAAATCATTTTGACAAAGGATGTTTTACATAGGTTGAGAGATACACCCACAATTCTGCAGTCATTTGATCAGTTAGGGGAGAGGACAGGTCAGGTTTTCAAATTCCTAACAAACATTTTCCTTTAATAAAGTTCCTAAAACATAGGCTTCTCTTCCAAAATACCTAGAAGTGTTGTTACATTTCATGCGACCAATCTGATGTGAAATTCACTTGCAAAAAACATTTTCAAGTGAATATTCATTTATTGAAGCTTTTTTTTGGATCACTGAAGAACTAAATAGAGGAAGTAAAACAATGCTGCTGTTTGTACATAAAGTGAATAAACACAGTCTGTTTATGACATGTGAGTGCCATTGATTCTCTTGGGCTACCATTTCTGATGTGGAAGCTAGAGAACTATGGAAAAAATTAATGCATTCCTGCTTGGGTGTGGAGAATCACAGCATTAGCAACATCAGCCCAGTACTAAGGAATTTCACTTACCAAAAGCCATTGGGGACCTGATCCGAAGGTCTGGCTCCCAGGCACTTCAGGGATTTGAATCTGCTTCTCAATGCAATGCAAAACCCATTTGCATATAAATTCCCATTGTAGCAAAACGTTTTATGCTTCCCGTGCAGCTGAGATGGAGTAGAATGAGTCACTGAGAAGAAAGGAAAATATTTCAATCTTTTGGAGACTGTGGGGTGACCCCCATCACCTCCCCCCCGTCTCACTCACACCGGTGTCCTGGAGGCCACAGTGCCCCTTAGCCTAAAGGTCGGTTTCTCATGGCAAGCTGCAGCACAGTGAGTGGGAACGGAGCACCCTCTGTTCAGCATGCCAGCTGTTTGCCTGCTTAAATATAATCTGCCTAAATAATAGCCTGCTTTTCTTAAATTTGAGCTAAAATAGATTTTAAACTTCTTCACAATGTAAAATCTAGACAGGTAATTCACTTCCTCAGACTTGTAAAAAACTCATCTCTAATTATATAAAATCAATGCAGGCAGGGCAGAAACCTTAAACCTCTCATTTGTTGAAAAATGTGAATTCAGGCAAATGTAACAAGTATTTTTTGTCAGTAGAAAAACAGTTGTTCCTCAAATTGGAATGCTTTGTTCTGACTTATTTTAATAACATATTTTATATATATATATATACATATATATACATATATATACATATACATATATATATATATATATATATTTTTTTTTTTTTTCCGAGACTGCTTTTTTTTGCAAACCTTTCAGAGCCTGGGTGGGCAAAGATACTTTCTAGAGATTCTTTTCTTTTCCAATAACTATGTGAGATGGGCTCACTGCAGTTCTCTCTTTAGATGACTCCCTCAGGTGGCTTATACTACTTGGCATGAACATGGCTATGCCTGCTCTTCTGAGACAAAATTGAAGAAAATCACAAAGTCCTTTGAAAAAGAAAATAAGCAAAAATCATTCCAGTTATTAGTAGCAAATGGGAGTTATGCAGAGGATCTCATAGAAAATGTGAGACAGGACTTCAGGGGTACATAACAACCTCTGTATTCACACTGAAAAAAACCCCAGCCTAGTTTAGATCTTAGATTAACAGATTCCTAAAAAAAACACAGAGAGGCTGTTGAATTTCCATCCTTGGAGCTATTAAACCCTCAAATGAATTGAGGCCTGATCAACCTGACCCGAGGCTGAAGATGGCTCTGTTGTGAGTCCAGGCAGGATGAAATGACTGCCCAAGATCCCTACCAACCACAACTATTCTGCGAATGCACATCTCAAAATCGTTCTACATTACTGTAGAAATGAGAAGGAACAATTTGTACAGAAGAAAACTCCCTCTTCCCTCTCATAGTCCAGTCTTTTAAGATACACTTGGATAAAGTTACCTTCATCAGTGAGTACTATTCCAGGTCAGGATTAAATTGTGCTTGTTTTTTTAAATGGCTTACCAAGGAAGAACATCAGCTCTGAGGCAGGCTCTGACTGAGAAACATCTGTCCTTTTTCTAAGCAAAGCACTGTCACTCTGCTTCCTTGTCACTATCCCTCTCCTTCCTTGTCAAACAACTTCCTCTTGAACATAGAGGGGGAAACAGCAGAAAAAAAAAGAGAGCATTCCAATTTGAGGGTACAGAGGAACCTTCAAAAAAAAAGGAAACTGTCCTGGAAGACTGAACATTATGCTTGCTTGTTTGCTTGTTCACTTTCAGCATGTAATACAAAGTTGATGGAGATCTCAAGCCTGATTTTCATGAGGGTAGCCAAGTTTAAATACAAAAACACTAGCAGGAGAAGAGAAATAAGCGATTTGCCCAACACCCAGGAAATCCTTCTAGCTAACTGGATAGCTTAGAAGTAATTAATCTGAAGCATCACATTTAAACTAAAGCAAGCATTAATAAAATACTAACATATTTTAAAATAGTATGTTCAGATATTTCTTTACACAATTGCAAATAGCAGAGATGTAGCAAAGGACTGTGTGACATAAGCTGTTTTTCAGTAGAGATGGGCTAGACCCACAAGGAACAATGGAATCATAGTGAACATGAGCCATCAATGTGTATAGGTAGCCAAGAAGAGCAATGGTATCCTGGTTTGCATCAGAAATAGTGTGGCCAGCTGAACCAGGGCAGAGATTGTCCCCCCATGTAGTATATTACACCATATAGTTGTATTTTGCAGATACTATTTGGAATAGTGGTCTCCAACAGGGAGAACATCCTTAGTGGTCTGAAAAGGATTTTGAAAGTAGTGAGGTGATATACCATTTTTAGACTTTGCTGAACCATTGACAGAGTCACTGTTAATACCTCACTTTAGGACACTTTTACTATTAAGAAGAGAAATTCCTTTAATTCTGAGAAAACAGGACAACATCATTGGATTTCTCTCACTAAATTTGTCAGAACCATTCTCCTGCTGACTTTGTGAGTCACCCACAAAAATCACTTTATTTCTTACAATATGCTCCAAAGTGATGTAACTATGCATATTTTCCCACTTGTATATGTCATTACTATACCACTACACTGATACACAAAAAACCAACCCAAAACCAAACCCGAAGACAATGACTATTAGTCATTGTCATTAACTTATTATTTATCTGTGCAGGCAGTCCCAAGATACCAACAAGTCTTGTCTAGCACACAAAAAGTTCCATGGAAGAAATGCTAAGCTGAAGATCATCATATATCTATATATAATGATCTTCATACATATATATATATATGTGATATATATATTGAGATCATCATATATACCCTGTATCCCCTACCACATTCATTATGTATCTTCCCACTTTTGAAGAAAAATCCTCTTTTATCAGGTAAGTCTGGCTGTTCCCAGAACAAGCAGAATCCCATATGTTGAATAAATGGGTAAATCCCCCGCAAATTTAAAAATTTAAAAAATATAAGTAATATTTTAAAAAGTGTGATGTATGCATCTGAAGTTACTTCTTGGTTTGGACACTTCTATGCATCTGAGTGCTTGCAGTGGTCATAACGTGACTTTTACTGATTTGAATTATGGGTATCTATGTGTGTAGATGTGTATCAGAGGTTTGTGGGAGGGGGAGATGTTCTTTCCCTACAACTTCTGTTACCTGACCATGTTATTTACCACTAAGGCTGAAATCTTAATTCAACCCCTTCTTAATATTTACACATCAATCTTTCATCTCATGACAATATACTCTTTCTGGAGGAATCATGCCTCATTCAATGCACTGGATGACACAATCTCCCAGGAAATATTTTCTGCCTTTTATGAAATACTGCAAAATGAATGTATGTAGTATGAAATGTAAAGTATAAAAAATATAAAATCATGAGATCAGTTGTCAGAGATAACTGACCCAGCAGCTTTGCAGCCCGGTACTTGACACAGTCATGAACAAGTGGTTAATTCACAGATGCTGTGATTGTACACAGGTGAAAAACTATTACCAAGAGAAACTGAACAACCACCATAGGGTAGCTTCAAGTCCAGCCATAAAGACTTGATATCCATGAAGCAGCTTTAAACTGTCCCAGCAGAGAGGAGAGTTACACCTGGGTTTCCAGCAGTCTGAAGTACTTAGATATGTCATAAAAGCAGAACATAAATGTCTCTAAAATCTAGGCTTTCTGGTCTTGTAAAGGTAGCATTACATTTGGGATTAAGCATGCTCAATTTGGCCCAAAATAAAAATGCTTCATGTCTCTTTAGATCAGGCTAGTAGTTTTACTTTTTGTCTTTCCTTAATTGTAAATTGTGGATCAAATTCTCTTCTTACACGTGAAAGCAAAAATGCATATCCAAAGACAGAATTTTTCCATTTAATAACAAAGTAATGTGCACTTCTGGTAGAGCACTTTTTAGATTCTGATGTGGAAACATACATTAACAATTTGCAGCAAAATTTAAAAGAAGAAAAATTGACTCTTCTCCATTTTGTACAAATGAGACCTGAGCACTGAACCCAGTCAGAATATACAAGTTTAGAAGAACACTGACTTGTAAGCAAAATGTTTATTTTATGTCAGTCATTCCTGATTTGGTTTCAGTATGAATTCTTGTTATGATACAAGAATAATTATGTATCTTTTTTTAATCCAATTCATGCTGCAGAGAAGCAATGTAAATAGACCAAGGATTCAGTTTTAATAAATAACAAATTTTTATTTAGAATTTCTGTTTCATATTGTACAAGCCCAGAAGAAAAGGCACTACACTGTATGTCTCAAAACACTGGTAGCCAGATAGCCAGAGTCAATCAAAAATTGTTGTCAAGAGCACACTGCGAGAAAGAACAGGATGTGGCTGTAAAAGGAGCCATACAGAGGTAGGGCAACATTTTATGGGACAAATATTCTTGTTCTGGCTCCTAGAGATAAGCACAACACATCACAGCAAAAGCACACAAATGAGGTTGAGAAGTGGACATGGACTTTTGACCAAGGGCTGACTCAGCAGGGTGGGATCAATATGAGCAAAGACCCTGAAGCCCTCCAACACTTTTCCTGAAGGTCTAGAAGAATGGACTGCATGTGGTAAATAATTTGCATAGAAAGCATGAAGCAGCTCTGGTGGGGGGAAACTTATCTATAAAAAGGAACCCTCATGAAGCCTGGGCAGTGTCTCAAGCACCCTAAAACCAACAGCAGTATCAACCTTGGAGCTAGAACTGGTGATCTCTTTCTTTCATTATTCCTTTCTTTATCTCTACGTCTCTTTAATCTCTCTCTCTCTTTTCTTTCACTCTACCTCTTAAACAAAATCCACCCAAGTGTGTTTATACTAAAAAATGAGAAACTAACTTATATCGATTTCCATGTCAAGTGTGTAATTTACTAATAAAACATTTCTAAGTTTTTGAGGATCCTCTGACTGTTGCCATTCCTTTTTGACCACGGACATCTACAAATCTTGGGTGCTCCCTTCCCCTTAGGGTGGGACACCACACCTACAAAACAATTTTTAATACAAACAGCAAAAGTCTCATAAAGCTTAGAAATAAAAAAAATATAGTGATTTTGAAGCATGCTAACTTTCTTCAGGTGCCAAGAGTAGTTCAGTCTGTTCTGCATCTGAGTTCCCTTAACAATTCAAGAAGGTTTTGATGCCAGGGGCCACCAAATGAAATTGTTGGTCATCACCCTGTAACACCAAGGCTAGACAACATAAATTTTTAACTTTTTTATACCTTCTGTGTTTCTAAAATCAAATACCTGACTTTAAAATTAGATAAATGTACTTTTCCCCCTCATCTAATCAACTGCACATGAAAATAGACATTTTAGGAAAGTAAAATTATTAAAGCCTCTAATAAGCCCTGCCAGTTAGGAAAGCCATGCAACAGCTTTCTTTTCTATATCACATCTGAATTTGCTAAGATTTTACTGTTCAAAAGCTCCTTCTGCTCTTTTTCCATTGTTATTTCATGTTATCAAAGTATTCATCATCAAAATTCAACTCAGCTCATCAAACCAAATTGATTTATTAATCTAAAATTTCCAGGACTGATCCTCCCTCTCTGACAGAATCTGATAAAGACATTTATACATTTAAGCAAAGAGACGGCATGTATGTTTTAGACGCGGTAAGGAGGCATGATTAGTGCTAACCCAGCTTTGTCCACAGGTGAAGACGTAGCTCCAGCAGCTTCCCTGGGGCTCTCAGACATCACTGCTCCAAGCCACAGGAATAACTGCTCTATGGAAGCATCCCTCAGGGTGAATGACCTGCAGATCACATTAATTTGGAGCTACTCTGCTTTATGGAAACCTATTTCAGGAGCAAGTAGTTACAGCCAGGCTGTGTCTGAATGAGAGGATCTTCTAAATCAAAGCACATAGTCCACTAAGGAGACTCATTTCATGTCTTCATGCTAAATGCTACAGAAAGCCAGGGTATTCTGCATTTCACAGGCTCAGAGGAAAAAAAATCAGATGTATCTTTCTAAAAAAAGATGTAAAATGTTACCCTTATTAGCATACATTCTGACAGAGAAAGCAGCCATATCCAGGAGAGCACATTTGCTCTAGCCTAAAGGTATCCTAAGGTCAGTGAGGCTGATGGAGCTCGAGCAAAGTAAACAACATTGCTTACAAATTTTTCTTTAAAAAATCTGGATGGTGGAAATCTAGTACAAATGCAGTAGCAGGAGCACACACCTGGACCAGATGGAACATCAAATATTCACTCAAAGGTTGCTGCGGACATCTGTTTTGGAACAAAAAATTCAAAGTATCTGGGAAATTACTGTATGTGGCAGATGTTTGGTTGCTGTAGAAAATCAAATCCTCTTTACTAAGGTGATTAAATATGTCTGTGGGTGGCTGGGTTTATTGAAAATATCTGCCTTAAAATCAATGAAGCTTATTTTGCTATATTCTTTGTTTGGTGTAACCAGATTATTCATGTTTGTTTATGTAAAATAGTCTTATAATTTTTCCGGCAGA
Organism: Dicrurus megarhynchus; assembly: GCA_013399195.1. Lineage (NCBI taxonomy): Eukaryota > Metazoa > Chordata > Aves > Passeriformes > Dicruridae > Dicrurus > Dicrurus megarhynchus. Next base: position 1,642,603 of record VXAD01000990.1, read on the forward strand.
ACATGGCTTCCTGAAAATAACCTGTAGGAGTCCTAACAAAATACTGAGAAAAAAGTTGTCAATATTGACCAAAGACCCAAGTTTAGAAACTACTTATAAAGATTCTGATAGCATTCTCCTTAAATATGTAGTAATGTCATACCTTTTCATGTCTTGATTGCAACTAGATCAGGACCCTGATGCTCACAGAAAGCATATAGGTATTCAAAAAAATGCTGCAAAAAACCCCACCTGGAGTGTTGAATCAAGCATATGAGACATAATTTACTGGAATTACCAACTGCATAACATTGGAAATGTGATTGGTCCCTGTGCTGCGTTGCTCTAATCCTTACACAAAATTTCTCTAATGCCAAAGACTCATGTTTCAACAGAGGTGTTACTATGTTGTGCTACCTGTAACTACATGCAAGTTCTGCTGTATATAGAGAATATACGTTCACAAAGGTTCATTTTATTTGGCTTTTTTGAAGGACACCAAGATTTGTACATAACTGATAACTAGCTCTAACATTGTTCAGACTGCGTGCCTGTGATGCTGGGATGTCTTGGTTTGAGGCAAATTCAAAGGAAATATCCAAAATGAACATCCCTCTGTTAGAAGGCAGGTTTCAGCAGCCCCTCCCCCACCAGGTTCGGAAAGAAATTCCTCAGAGGAAAGTGAAAAAAACCTATTTATTTAACAAGCAAAAGTGCACACAACACGGGAAAAAAAATAATGTCAACTAATAAAACCTCTGGCTGTAGAGACAACCTGGGTAGATTTCAGAGTTCTTTGTGGGTGATGGTTCTGCTCTCTCTCCAGAGCCAGGGTGCTGCTTGGGCGCCCCCGGGCTGGGTTGCAAGGCCTCCCGGTGATGTTCTGGTGCTGCTGAGCAGTCCAGAAGAGAAGAAGAAGTAGTCAAAGTCCCAGGAAACTCCTTGCTCCAGCTACGAGCAAGAAGCTAGCTAAAAAGCAAAGAGTATTAACTCTCCGTCTCTCTCCTGAGAAAAGGAGTGAGAGCTGGCTAAAAGTAGGAAGGTGCTTCCTCCGCTCCGCCGCAGGAAAGCAGGGGAGTGTGTGTCCTTGAGCACAAAAACACGCTGAAAAATTCACCTGGCTCCTCTCCCCTCTCCTGAGAAACAGCTTAAAGACAGAGGAAAACACAGGATTCATGTCTGGCCTAGGGTGGATGATAGGGAATACAGTATCATACAGTCACCCCAGGACATAGGATCAGAGGAATCCTTATCCCAAATCTGTATCACAAGGTTGCCATAAAATCTATAAATTTGGGACCTAAGGTATTGGCAAACTGAGGGCTAACAGAGTTTGCAATTTGTGAACAAATGTTCTTAGACTGTAAAATGTGAAAATATATTGATATCTCTGGAGCCTGGAGAATAACTCATTCTTTAGTAACTAAATTAACTAAACTACAACCAGCTTGTTCTCCACGGCAGAGATCAGAGCGCGCAGAGCCCAGGGACAGATGAGAAACCAGAGGGCACGTAGCACTTCCTACCAGAACAATATCCCTGGAAATGCTCCTGACTGGTGCAAGATGCCCCCACATGTTTTAGGAAGAGTGGTACACATACCTTTTATAAATATTTTTGAGGACATTATAGGATAAGTTGCTATAAATGCCTATATTTTGCTTGCATTTCTGGGCAAATTGATTTCTTTCCTTATTGGTTACTTGTGAAGCTTAAACATAATCTGCTTTGGTTAATGACTCTCATATTTTCATCTGCTCCTGTCATCTCTACTGCTGCTCATCTGGGGAAATCAACAACAGAAATGTCAGTAAGCAGCCTGAGACTCTTTAGCCAAGTCTTGAGGTTTCCAAGAACTCTATTTTCTTGAATTCTCTTCTCAACAATACTCAGTAAAGCTCCTTAAAAACCTCCCCATGTAGGGCTATCTAAAATTTCTCATATTTCTACTTTACAAAGAAAACTGTCTTACATTTTAACAGTTTTCAAAGGGTGTCTGTGATTCAGGTGATCAAGTCACACTTTGAAAGAAACTGTCTCTCTAAGTGCCTTTAGTCATGTCTGAAAGGAAGATTTAGATTTCTAATTCACTTAAGCTTTTCTAAAAAATATGTCTGTCATCCATCTGAAACTAATTTTCCCTATGCTTTCTAATTCTCTAGGCATTCATTCCAAGATGTCATCACTCCGTTGGTACTTTTAAAATAGCTACATGTACAAATTTTCTGAGCACTCTAAAAAAATTTTTTTCCACTTTTGAAAAGAGTGATTTGTCAGTGCTTCTTTTCAGTCTTTCCCTTTTCACAGCTAAAATTTCAACAAGAATAGAAAGGATTCAGCATGTTAAGTTTTGGGTTTTTTTAAACATGCATTTACACCACAAAAATATTTTGTACTGTGTGGTTTATTTCCTCTATTTTCATGCCTAATAATAGGTGCTGAGGTTCAAGAAGCACCTTGCAGTTTTTCATCAAGAGCAGAGAGAGGGGTGAAGTTCCACAGAAGCCCTTTCTGCATGTGTCCCAAGATCAGCACAAAGCCTAGTATTGCCAACAGAAGCAACAGCATCATTAGTCCTCCCCTTGTGGGTGATGATGGAAAAGAAAACCATACTGCAGCCCACTCAACACCAGTGTCATTATTTTGAAACCTGTTGGCACCTCTTTAGCAAGTAGGGAGCAGGATGTGCTGCTCGGGTGTGCAGGCTCATTCCTCGCAGGGCTTTGGCACAGTCCACTGACAGGCACATTGCACTCTGCTTTTCAGCTTCCATCAGTAGCAAATATGCCCAAGCATGGCCTCAGCTGGGACCTTTCTCCTATTTTATTGACAAAATGATTCTCTTCCACACATTCACAGTGATTTACCAGTGTAAAGCAATGGTTCAAAGGAACTCCCCATTTTAGGGTTTGACATGTAAACCTGAAGAGCTTCAGGACCAGCTGTCTCTTTTCCAACAACGGGTAAGGCCATTGGGAGCCAGGATTTAGTCCTCCCTCCAAAACAAGCTGGGCTTAATCAGAGTAGTTACTAAAGGTGTAACAAGCGTAGAAATAACTGAGTTGCCATCTTAAGGTTACCTGAAGTATTTCTCCAATAGATAGCAGTTCTCTCATGAATACTGTGGCTATGAAGATGCTGTTCAAAACATTAGAAAGCTAATGCAAACCATCATAGATAAATTGTATGCATTTATCCATATTTTGGAAAATTTTTGTTCTGTTCAGCTGTTTAATCTTGTGGCAGTCTCACTGCACTTGCATCTCCTTCTGACAACTCCCAATTAACAGTCTGAAACTGACTCAAGTGCAAAGCTCCTTTTCTTTTAAAGAAACAAAGAAAAATTACTCTATGTATATCTTGGATATACTATAAATCACGGTGTCACTGCATTTTCACCCCTATCATCCAGTATACAGATGCTCTTCTACTTTTCATCTCCGTCTTATCTCAAAAAGCACCTGAGGGTATGCTGAGGGGCTGTCTGCCCACCAGAATTTTCATGGTTTGTAGAAAGAAGATTGAATGTAAAGGTTTGGGGATGAGAAAAGGAAAGCTCTCTCATCATCTCACTCATCCAAATCTGAACAAATAACTCCTTTTAGCAAAATGTTTTTGAGACTATGATACAAGCAATTCCATTATTGTATTTTTAGTCAATGACAGGCGAATGGGACAAAATGGTGATTTTCTACAATGTTTCACTCTATGATACACTAATAACTTTTCAATTGTCATTAAAATTGTCACTAATTAGATTGAAAATATATAATAACTTTTACCATTAAAATAATGATATAATTGTAACTTAATTAGGCTCCACACTCCACATTCCAACATACACATAAACTACTTCAGAATATATTTCATAGAATTAAGAATATACTTTTTGCTTGGATCCCGAAGTAGGTAGTTTAGAACTAGACAGACTGAGAGACAAGGACACAGAATGGGAATTCCTTGAACAAAAACACCTTATCCACTTTTGACAAGCCTTTTGTCATCAGTTAAAAATCCACATGCCATATGGATGTCACCACTGGCAGAGTGACAACATAACTGAAAACTGAGTAAAAAAGGCAGGTGGTCTGAGGACAGCACCGGAGGGAGAGGGTGGTCTCCTCAGACCTCAGTAGTGTCTCACTCCAGTGGTGCCAGCAGGACTTTCCTTCTTGTGACATTTACAAACAGGGAAGGAACTCAGCTGGGACTGACTCGTTCATGTACTTCAGTCAGTACCTTTGCTTTTTATTGTGTCATCTCAGGTTGGAATGATTGAGGTCCAAGGATGTGTCTGGAAGAACACAAGGATTCTGCTGTTGTAAGTGATCTACAGGGTTGCTGGATGCTGACCATGGTAAATGTGTTGGTTCCCCTTATCACCCACCCCTGCAGGAGCACAGGCAGTTAGGTTCCTTACGTCTCTTTTCAGTGACTGCTCAAACTTACTCTGAATTTTTCACACTTTCTTGTTCTCTGAATCACTTTGCTTATTCTAACTTTAGTTTCTTTCAGCATTTTTGTGAATCTTCTCCAATTTCTTTCCACCCTTTCTTCCTCATGACCACTTTCATATCTGCCTTGCATTTTTGTGTCTCTTTTCTTTCCTCTTTTTCTTGTCAACCAAAAATTCTTCCTTGTTGCCCTTCCGATTTTCCTGTTTTCTATTCCCTTACCTTTGAAAGCATGCCACCATGGTGATATAAAACATTCTGCAATAGTGAACTCTCCATTGCTTGTCATCCTCAGCTGTTAAAGTCATTCCTGCTCCCACTGGCAACACAGTGACTGTCTTTTCCAAAGACTGTCAGTTATATTTTACATCACGTAAGTTTTGTACACAACCAGCCAGAGATGTCTGTGACCATAGCACCACACCGCAGACCACAGGAGTCTGAGCCTCCCCCAAATTGCTACCCAAATCCTTGGCTGGCCAAGGTTAGCCTGCAACAGCAGAGCTGCAGACCTGGCATCCCCAGTGTCCCTATCCACATCTCAGGGGTCTCCTCCTTTGAAACATCACCACTCCTGGGTACACCTCCCCTAAACTCAGGAGCACTGAGTTAATGTCTCGCTGCTCTCAGCAGCAGAATGTGCTGAGGGTGAATACTGCAATTAGATATGCAGAAAAGTAAGGTCATAAAAACATACTGCACATTTAAGCATCTTTCAACCCCTTTGGAAATAGAAATAATTGTCCTGGCAGAGGACATCAACTAATCCCTGCAAGCCACAGCTGGAGAATGGCCAGGTTGCTGCACCAAGGAAAGGAGGACTGCAAACGTTGCAATAGCCATGAATAAGCTTGAAAAAAATCATGAGAACTTTTGTTGTTGCAGGGAAAGTACTTATTGTAATAATAATACTTACAAATGGGAGCCTGAATGAATTCTGAGAATACCTTCATGATAACCTACAGGAGAAAAAAAAATCGTCCTATAAAAAACCAATGGAGAAACCTTGAAATAATAATGTATGAGCTGGGGATTTATGGAATTACTCTGTCTAATTTTTATTTATTTTTTCTTTTTCTTTTGGCATTCCAGTCCCATGTTTTCTGCCTGAATGAACAACCAATTCTTAAGATCTACCAATGACAATGTTCCTAAGCCATCTTAGAAATTAGATAATAAACAAATAGTAGATTACTATAAATAATAATATCTTACTCTTCACTTCAAAAATAATGTAATTCCACTTATTCTGGTAATAAGCAGTTTTTCCCTTACTATCTCAAATATCAAAAAATTATTCATTGACCATGGACTACTGCGGCACTGAAGATCCATTATTCAGTTCAGGGGTCATAGGTTTTATCTGTAATCTAGAAAACTAGGGAAAGTTATAATTCATTTTAACATTTTAAAGTGCAGTATTTTTCTGCACATGCTGCAGCTCTAATCAATCTTTGATAAAGTCTTCAAAAAATCAGAGGAGAATGTATAGAATGTTTCAGTACTGCAAAAGCAAGTAAGTTGTCTCAGATCATGAGATCCTTAAAACTCCCTGCAAGACTAATATGGTATTTTAACATAAATTAGCTCTAAAGGAAGTATTCCACCTCCATTATGTGCCAAGCCTGGCAGCTGTGCCAGGCTTTGTGTTTTAAACCTAGCTGTCTCTGTCTTAATGTAAGTTCTGTTCAAAGAGATATTAATCAGACTGGCTAGACTGTTGGGACTTAATGTTTCAGTACCTACATTTTTATCTAGCCTTATAAACTTTATATTGAGATATAAATTAAGACTATTTGCTTCTTCGACTCCTTGCCTGAGGGTAGCTTTAATTCTAAGCTATCTGATGAGCTATACAAATGATGCATGCAAGAATGCCATTAGCTTTGATATGATGTTTATTTCTCCCCGTTAATGAAAATATTTCCATTTTTTATGCATATTTCTTGTGGTTTAAGAAAATGCCATCTCTATATTGCTTTAAGATTCACTATGATGGAAAGACTTTTTATTAAAACAATATTTTTCTCCAGTTTCAAGATTGGCACTTGCATCCTCTCACTCTGACAGTTTACATTATTTTTCTGCATAATAGGATTGAAGCAGTGGAAGATTAACAGGAGGCAATCTAATTTAATGGTTGCAATTATAGTTGATGAAGAAATGTGTTAATCAGGAAAAATATAACTCTGATGACTTCCTATGTGGAAAAAAAAACAGAAAAGAAGGGAAAAAAGTGGAGATGAGAAATCTGTGCTGGGTGAGCTTGCTCATCTGTACATCCACTTTTGTTCTAAAATCATATTTTAGTACAGATATTCTGGCATAAAATTGCATTCTGTAGTACATAGGCTGTGTCAGCCTGATGGCTCAGCCGGTAGAAAATGTTGAGGAGTTACTCAAATGTCTTCACCAACACCTGAATAGGCACCAATAGAAAAAAACACAGTTTGTTTACTAAATCATCTGTTTAGGCAGGACTCTAGCCTGCATAGTGGAACTGATCTGTGGGACTGCTTCTCCATTTCAGCTGAACTTTGGTTCTACAAGTGTATGTAAGTATATAACAGCTTGAGAAAACTGTACCAGGGTATCATTGGCCATTATAAACTGCAATCTGCCTGATGCTCTAAAATGTAATGCAGCATGCAACAGGGTATTGCAACCTCATAGACCAGCCACTCAAAAAGAACTTTCAGGGAACTGCTGACCATCCTCCCTCCTTGGGAGTGATTGATGCATTTTTATAGAAAATGTGTTTGGCATTATTTAGTTATTATCAACATGATATGGCAGAAAAATTACAGAAATAAGTAACTTAGTAAAATAGAATTTTACACACAGCGAACAGACTTCTTCAATTTTTTCTCTTATTTCAGGAAATGACAGAGAAGGGACTTCCCTGACCCAAAGGATGACCCTTCCTTCCCAGATATCCTGAGTATCCCCAGCCATATGTATCATGCATCCAAACACACAACATAGTGGTATTGTTTCTGCATCCCCCACCACGGGACAGAAAAGGTCTCAATTTCTGCAGCATTCCTGCAGGTACCTCAGTGGACCCCTGCCTGCTGAACCAGCAGCTGCTGGCCTCGTGTAAGACAGCAACTTTCTTCTCCAGGGGCTGTGAATATGAGGTGATTCTCAACTATAAAGCAAAACCCATTACCTTAGATCAGACTTCCCTCCCACTTCCCCCCCACCCCCCAAAAAACCCCAAACAAAACAAACAAACAAAAAAAAAAAAACCCTCCAAGCCAAACCTCCATTCTGCATTCAGATATTTTTCTACGGATTCATCCTGGAAAAAAAAAGCCTTTCTACCTCAGGGAAAACTTCGGTGAATGACATAAGTAACAGAGGAACATAAACAGCCCACAAAATGAGCACTGAACACTTTACATAAATATTTGCAGTAGAACTGCATATTTTTGGGGATTGATTTTATGACTATAAAAACATATTCTCCATGTGTTATGTCTAGTCTGATGAACACCTTCAGTGATGTATAACTCTACCGAGCTCTTTCACCAGCTAAAGGTTCTCAACTTTTGCAAGCAGGAAGAGCATCCCTTCCCAGTAGCAATCCCAGTTTCAGGAGCAATGTAACGTAGACTGTGGGTCTCCCCCAGCTGCCATCCTGTGGACTACAGGGTTAAGCAGGGACATTCAGTAAGCATGAAAACATTGCTGTGGCACGGTTCCCTCCCTCTGCCAGCCATGCAGGGTGATGAACCCATAGGATTGGTAAGGAGAAGGGTGTCAGAAGAAGGACAAAATGAGCCCAAACAATCAATTTGAAGAAATTAATCCACCCTACCTTTCTTTAGCACTTTAGCTTAGAAGTAACAAATAACACTGCCCCTCAGCAGCAGAGGCCTGAGGACCAGAATTAACATTTACCACCACTTTGTGCTGAGACTATATATCTTTTTGGCAAAACTCAAGAAGCATATTATTATTGTCATCATCATCATCATCATCATCATCATAGCCATCGTCACCGTCACCGTCATCATCATCATCTCTTGAGGGACATGGAATTAATGGACTTAATGCTATGAACAATAAACAGCTACTGATTTTAAACATGCTGAGTGCCCTCTGAGGCAGAACTTTGGTTCTTTATTACTTGTACTACAACAGAGGTATTTCTGTCATCTGGGGAAGCTGGACAAGGACTTGTGTTTCAAGTGACCAACCACATATTACAAACAGACAAGCTGCAGTGAAATGTTCACAGACATAAGATTTATATTCAGTGATTTAGCCATTATTTTGTGAACAGTTCTGAATAGCAAATATCTTTGTATGCTTCATGGTCCATTCACAAACAAACAAGTTAAATACAGTGGATAATAGATTCATAGCAGATAACTCCCGAAACTCCCATGCTACATATTTTTAAACCTGATCATCTTACTCTTTCTTAGAAGGCAAATCCTTGTACACAAATAAGTAAGATTTCAAGACCTATGATCTTGCATTATCAACACAATGCAGCACTTTTTTCTAATTTGCAGTGTTTCAGTTCTTCCAGAAGCCTCAATCTTCAGAATTCAAGAATTTCTGGAAGTAGCAAGTTATCTCAGTACATTTAGCATAGGGCTATTTTCTTGACCTAGAAAAAAAAAATACTACTTAATTTCTAAACTTGGGCATAGAAATAAGTAATAAAGTAGAATCTGAGCCAACATTTTCTTTGGCCTTTGGGTTTTGAAACAAGTGCAACCATTAGCCTTTCTCATGCAGATGCAACATGTACATATGATTTATTATCGCTGGTGGGCAATCCATCATGCTCCTCTCTGTTCTCCTCCACTGAGGTCCTCTTGTTTTGAAATGTTCTCCCAGCACTCCATCTTCCGTGCTTAACTCAGCCTTCTGCATTTGCTTAACTTTTTTTTATGAGCTAAGATCTTAATTGCTAAAATTGACTCTTAAAGCAGTTAATGCCATGGCTCCTTAGTGTTTGAAATATTTGTTGTGCCTTCAGGATATCTCATGGAAAAGCAGACTTTGGAAATCCACTGTAATATAGTAGCCATTTTACCCTGTTCTCCTAGGAAAATTATAATTGTCCTTTCCAACTGGTCTGGAAATGAAACCTGAATACTAATTTATTAGACTTACAGATCTATATTCATTCAGGATACAGCATAAATAGCAAAAGAATTCATTCAAAAAATAATTTTGATTTCAACCTGAGTTCGGAAACTGACATTTAAGAAAATATGGGCTGTATATATACCTCATTTTTCATCTATGGAGGTTGTTTAGTTTAAAACTTAATTATAGAAGAATAAGTCAACAGACTTGCTTTTCTAAGCAACTTTATGTTTGGGAATTCTTGATTTTTTCAATCAGAAAAAAGGAGAGATAATACTCTATTTTGAAGAAAAGGAAAAGGTAGCAAATTGGTTACAGAAATCAAAGTGCACTTCTTACACCTTCCAGATCCATTGAGTAAAAGTAAACTTGGATGTAGTTCGAAAACTGAAAGATAGTGGCAATGCTAATACGAATAATGACATAAAAAAGGAAAGAAATAGAAATAAAAGAAATGAATAGAGACTATAAATATAAGAAGTGATTTGGAACTTTAAAATGATCTCAGTGGAAACAGAAATGGAAAAACCATTGGACTGGAACACTGAATGACAGGGATGGAAGAGGAAAGCGTGGAAGAAACCTTGGTGTGCACACAACTGAAGTGCTTTCAGAAACACTCGAGCAGGAGGATATTAGCTGGCTCAATTCAGGAATTATTTTGAGTTACTAAGGAGAACAGAAGGGGTGATTATAAAAAGGTTCAGCTTTGTGGATAATATTTAAATGTTTTCCAGTACTGCAATACACAGCAGGAAAATCTATTGCTATTACGCTAAACACTGCATAATCATATGAAACTTTTCAAGGAAACTTTTCAACAGCTAATGTCTCTGGCAAGGGAAGGGGCTTAGGGGAGAGACAAAAACCTGTTCAAGAAGAGAAAGAACTGGGTATTTTACCTCGATGGGAGTTGTGAAATTAGAAGTGTTCAAAAACCAACAGTTCGCAGTTGCAATTTTCATGGATGCGACAGAGGGAGGGAACAAAATCTCTTTTTCTTTTCTTTTTCTTTAAATAGGGCCAAGTCCAAACCAGCTCCTTACAGCTTGTTGGAGAATTAGAACCAAAGCTGCTGATTCCACCTCAGAAGATCCTGACAGAGCTCTTTCTGATTTCTGTGTCTTCCCCATTGGAGCATGGCTAAAACAACAGAAGAGCTGGACATTTCCCACTTGCCCTTGTCTTCCTCTGAGCCCACCTTCTTTTTTCAACCATTTCTCTGGTCTCCTGAGACACCAGGACTTATGGATCTAGGCCAAGATCAGATGAGAACCAGAAAACAAGAACAAGTAGCAAATAACATTGGTTGAACCAAATCCAGTTGCATTTCAAGATTTTTCTATGCATCCAAAGAGGAAAATGTAGCAAAGAGCCAGAAAGAGAAAGGAGTTTTTCTGTTTGGATAGTATTTCACTGGCAGAAATTCATAGAGAGACATTAATAAAGACATTAAAATAAAGATATTTTATGTCATGTTTACTGTTACAAATTTAGTCTATTTAATTTATAATTTGTTTAAATTTCCTATCCATCAGCATATTATAAAATTTCTAGGCATTAAGTAAAGAAATACTGCCTCATAAAGGAGTGATTCAAGGAAGAGGGGCTGAAAGGCTTTTATATGTCTATTTATTCTGACCACAAGAGTTGTGTTTTGAAGAGCATTTAAGGACGCTGCAATTTTCCCTCAAGGCTACCTCAGTTATTTTGCACAGGGCTCCATGGTGTAATATGGATCTGTCCCACACAACCTCCTTTTTGTGTCCATCCAGACAACCCATGGCTGTCATAATTTATATCTCCTGACATTACTGATTTTTGGAAAAGCCGTTGAAGGAATGGCCTGACACACTGCCTGGGTATGGTAATCAATGTGGGTTTTGCCTGGTGTGGCAAAGAAAGAATCAGCTATCTGGAAAAGTCATTCTGTGTAGGAAATGAGAATAAACATTTTATTTTAATTGTCATCCTGGAGGTTTATGCATTGCTTTTGAGTGACTGGAAAGATTTAGATGTTTTTTCCACTCTGAAATAACCAAAAAAACCCAACCCAAACCAAACCAACCAACCAACCAAACAAATAAAATCACTGCCTTCCTGACAGGCTTCCTGGGGGGATTTTTTTAAATCACTTTATGAAAAAATTTTGAAACCCCTGTGGGAAGCACTGAGAAGTGAGGAAAGATTAATGCTTCATTGCATTTCTGGGTATCTGCAGGAGACATCTCTAAAATTACCTTATCTTATGAGTAGTGCCTTTAAATGTTGTGTTGGTAGCATTCACATCACCAGAGATCAGGAGCAATTTCATTTCTACAGGAACAAATTCATCCCATTACAGATGATCAGGTGCAGCAGAGTCTGAATCCCAGAAAAAAGAAAATGTATTGTCAGCATCTAAACATCAAGCAGCATCATTCTGGCTCAGCCAGCAGCATTAACCCTCTGTACCCTTCCAAAAGCAGGTTGGCCTCACTTTGTTTCCTTACATCTCCCTTTTTCCCTGCTGAGATCAGGGACATAGGGATCATGGGACCTGCACCTCCTTTTCATAGCAGAACAACCCTTTCCTACAGCAAGGGATCCTCCCTCCCAGGGACTTGGTGGGTCACAGCACCATGCTGGAGGCAGCATCCTGGAAGACCAGGTCTTGAAGCCAAATGAGGTTGGATCATCTCAGCAACAGGTGGACAGATATGAAAATTTCATCCCATTCATGCCATAAACAATGAAACTTACTGGCCCTGTGATATCTTTTTTTTTTTGCAAGTAGTGTTGTGAAAACTTGAAATGCTGTTACTGACCATTATTGTATACTCAAGCTGCTTCCAATTTTCTTTTCGTTCATTGTGTCATTCTTTTTTCCTTAGAAAACTCCTTGCAACCTGTTTATTTGTCCCTAAAATTAAAATACAGGGAGCTGTCCAGATGAGTAAGTACATTAACCCGTTGGTGTGGACATTGTACATGAAATGGCCATCCCATAAGGGTTTAGAAATTTTTCTTTTTCTCTTTGATCTCCTGGCTAACTCTGTCTGTATGTTTTCTGTTTTACTTTGTAGAGTTTATTTTCACAGCTTGGCTGAAATTGTCATAATGGAAATTTAAAAACCTCAGGAACTAATTAATTTATTAGCAAAGTTGAGGTGTCAAAGCCCTTAGATAAACTCTGTTAAAAAACTTTTAACTTTGAAATAGAATTTCCTATATGTTAGATATAATACCTTCAGTACATAAACAGCTGGTCAGTTGAGAAGTTTGATCAATGCATCAGGAGAATTGAAACAGCTCTTATGGTAGAATAGGCTAGATCAGACCAGATTAAAATAGATTATTTCATTTGAAAGAGACCTACAAAAATCATTTATTCTACCTGCCTGGCCAAGGACTTACCACTTTAAATCTTTTTGTTAAGGGCACTGTCCAAATGCCTCTTAAGCACTGACAGGCTTGGGTTATCAAGCACGTCTCTAGGAATTCTGTTCCAGTGCTTGGTCACACTCTCGGTAAAGAAATGCTTCCTAATGTCCAGTCTAAACATCCAGTTCTGGTACCTAGAAATATTCAAAACAAGACACTCACTTCTAATTACATCTTTTTTCCCCTTTTTACTTACCTTATGTAGTCTACACGGCTCAATCTATATGGCCTATCGCATTCACTTAAAAAGCTTTTGCAATCTGTAGTAATACGTATGTAAAGAAAAAGCTACAAATGAGTAACTTAAATCTTGTAGGTATCTTTCACAACACTTGGCTCTAATAAATTATAATTTTTTTTTGGTTTGGTTTGGTTTGGTTTTTTGTTTTTTGTTTTTTGCTTTTTATGTTTTGTTTTTTTTCAATCAAGGACACTGAGGCCAATTTAAAATTTTGTTTGGTTCTACTCTGTGCCCTGCTTTAATTATCATGTCCACCCTAAAAACGCTTTAGTCAGGGACTATCTTTTTCATATGAAATACTAGAAATTTTTTTGACAAGTAAGAGCTAAAAGATAGTAAAATATTATAGAAATCAGTATATTTCAGAATTTCTGTTAAGCATTCTGACTTGATAAGACTTGATAAGATTGTGTGAAATAGTGAAGAAATAAGCAAAAAAAAGCTTAAGAGAACATTTTCATAACTAAAAGACGGTGCTGTTTTTATTTAATTTTGAGCAAGCTCAGCTTGCTAATTTTTTAAATTATTGTAATTATCCAGCCTTTACCAAAAGGGTAAAATGGGAAAATCTGAATTGCTCTTTCTTCAAATTAAGGTTTTCACTGAAAATGCACTGTGTGTTTGTACTGATGACGCATAAATTTTGCCTCTAATAGATATAACTACAGGAGATGTTTAAAAGCACCCAGTGTTGGCCAAACTAGTGAACACAGTGAAAAAATTTTCCAATAACTTCAATGCCTGTTGACCTGGGTCAACGCCAAGTGCTTTAGAAATTCTTGCTTTCGGACTTTTTCCTACAAATAATTAATGTTTATTGCATTGGTACTTATACCTCACCATAAAAACCAGCACTTCTTTTCTGCTTATTCAACAAAATGGCTTATTCAAATACATTTAAATTCATAACTTATTGAAATATATTTCCAGGATGCTGCATCTCAGGAGCTTATTGGATTTATTTTCCACATAAGCCGTTGAATACCATGACATCCCCAGACTTGAAAACATGCTTCTGCCTCTTAAATCTGATGAAATGCTACCACCACTAGGCATGATTTCTGTCACATACTATCTGGAACAATGGACTAAGCTAAGTCAGTCAGCTCCTCTCTCACTCTCTCACACCTGAATTGTCTTTTGAAATAATACCTGAGTTTTAGTGGTCTTGTTTACAGACCTTTCAAAGCTAGAAACTTCTTCTTATTTCAAAGTTCAAGCAAATGCTCAGAAGTTTTACTCTTGTTTAAAAAGAATGTAAAACATATTTTCCAAGTAATAAATGTTTTATATTTCCTTTAAAAATTGAAAACCAAAATCAAAATATCTGTATGTTGCTGCTGTAAAAAATTGCATTTTTCCAGTGAAAACATGTTTCCAAACTAACAAATTTTTCCTTAATCTTCCATTTAAATAAAGTTTAATTACTGGCCAGCTTTCTATTAAATTCCTCCCAGAGGTCTACATATCACAGTTTGAAACAACAGAGGGGTAGTGGACAGCAAGTGGGGTCCAGAGAGAAGAGGTAGTCTCCTGCAATGAGAAGTACATCTATCCCCTCCCATGTCACACCCAGCATTTATCTTGGTGCCAGGGGCCTTACCAGCACCCATAATCTCACAAGTTCCAAAAATTCAGGGCAAAATAGGGCTGATTCTTCAAGACGAGTCACAGAACTTTCCAAATATTTTTAACGCACATGTTTTGAGGAGGAGATACAGGCACTTGAAGATTATATTGGACAGTTAAAGAAACAGCTGGAATGTATTTTTTTTCAGAAATACTTATGCAGTAGGTGCTTTTCAGAGTTTTTTGGAGTTTGAAGAATCAGGCAGTAAGGAAAAAATGACAAACAAGTGAGTTTCCTGAATGAGAATTAAAATATGATATTACTATCATAATAAAGCAGTGACTTAACTGCTTTATTACCAAAGTGCTACTAACTCTGCTCAACCACTTGAAAAGTATAATTACTATTTTCTCTTTTTTTTTTTTCACATTAATATTCAGGACCTGAAATAAATCTCTTTTTTTCTGTTTTTAATGATCTTATAACTAATGATTTTTGATAAATTAGAAAGATTATTACAAATATAAATGGAAGCATATATACAAATAGAATAAAAGCATATTTTTTTCAGACGGAGGCCATTTTTTAAAAATCCAACAAGTCAAGAAAATGTGGTTGCAGTTTCTCCATTACAAAGGACTAGAGTGTCACAGATCCCTGTGTCAATGTCTTGCTCTTAAAGAGATAAAGCTGCTCCTATTGGCTGTTTCCAGAGGACAGAAAGGCATTCCATCCTCCCAGCTCTTTCTCTTCCCTCCCGCCTTCTCTGGAACCCTGATTCCAAAAGTGTCTTTTGTTTAGCTTTTAAACCTTTCCAGAAGGCTTTGGAAGCTGCTCACTACTAAAACCAGCTCAGTGTAAGGCACAGAGCACTGACTTTCAGTTGTGTTTGACCAAAATTTGGTGATAAGTTTTACATACAAGTTAGACAGACTGACAACACATTTGTGACCAAGAAAGAAATTATTTCCCTGCCTAGGCAAAAATGAGTTTTTTCCCCTGTTAGGAAAGAATAGCCTGACTCTTGAAAGGCACCCATGAGTCAGTGAAAAAAATCCCAACTGCATCAGAGATCTTGGTTTCTGGCTACATTTTCATGTTCTCCTTCTCTCTGAAGGTGGTTCTCACCCTGCCTCAGATCTTGTGCATTTACTGCAAAATTAGGTCAGTTCTTGTAGTTTCTGCTGTTCCTGGAAGATGTAATAGACATTCTTTGTGCATTCTTCTGGTTTACACTTCTACCCATTGCTGCCTGCACTTGCAGAGGAGTTGACTTATTAATAAATTACCCCTTCTAAATTAACACTCTTGAGTAAATGAAAAAAAAAATTTGGTTTTTAAATCTTGTAATTTTAATTAAAAAAAAAATTATATTAAATTTATAGCAATAAGGTATCTAAGGAGAAGGATCTTTATAATCAAACCTGCAGAGAAAAATTGAAAAATGGGACGTCTCACATTCAGAAGGGATGTTTGAGCACAATTTCAATTTGCACAACATTTTTCTAAATTCTCCTTGTCCTTTAAGTGCACAACTAAAACAAATTTGAAGAAAGTTTCTACAAATAAATAGTCATTCTTCCTCAGACTGCTCCAGTTATTGTCCTCCTGTCAATTCTTGCCAAGGTTTGGCAGCACAAGCTGAGATTTAGCACGAAGGCAGTGGAGACATCTTTCTTTCTGCCAGACATGTTAAATTCAAGGGTTCATCCTGAAGCAGCCCCTGGAGCCACAGGGTGCTGAGAAGGCCACGCTCAGTAGTGCACTTTAGGCCATTGACTTTGCCTCAAAGGCCGACTGAGTCTTCACCAGAGCAGGCTGCTGGAGCCCTTACTGCAGTCTTTGAAATGTTCTGCTAATATGAATTTAGTTGCATTTTATTCTGAAAATACAAAAAAAGAACCCAAGCAAACTCAGAACAATCACCAGAAAATATTCTGAAGTGATATTTTCAAAATTTTCTTTATTCCAAGGGCCAGCAGCCACTAGATTCCTAATTCTTCAAATCATTGCAGTTTGAAAAGTCTGATACTGTCTTGGGGTTTTTCAGGTGTGAAAGAAAATTATCTAGCCTCTCTTGAAAGCTAGAATCCAAAACCCAGCTGCCTGTCCCTGGGATCCTATTCTCCCAGACGTTGTGCCTTGTGGTTTACTACCTTAAGAGACAATTACTGAATGTATCATTGACAGCCTATAAAATGAAAGGATTTAATATAGCTTTAAGACAGAAAACTCACTCAAAGCAATGCTCCTCTTCCTTCTTTTCCATGCTATGGAAGAATAATTTGCCAGCACTTCGTGAAAGTTTCTTCCTCACTTCTCCCTAGTAAGTCACACTGGGATATGCTCTTTATACCTGACATATCTTATTCTTTTTCTGCTGATCTTCCATTCTTTTCTTTCTTCCATTCTTACAAAAGGAAGGAAAAATATCGTAGGGGACAAATTTCACAAACCCTTGTAGTGCTACGTGTGTATGTGTATGCTGTTTCATCCTATACATTCAGAAGGTGTCTTCTAGCTAATCTTTGTGGGACACCTCTCTTTCTTCCCTTGATTATTTTTTTGGCTATTACAGGTTACCCTGGACCTGTTTACTAGAGCAATTGGATTCTTAGTGCAAATAAACAGGACACCCATGGGACAGAATGCACCTCTTGTTTAGTAAGTCAAATATTTCCTGTGTTAGTGACAAGGAAGAGAAACAATTGCCTGCAAAAAATCTCATGTAGTCCTTAAGCAAGAATTAATATATTCAACATATTTTAATAACTGAAAATTCTAGGAAGATGTTTATGATCCAAGAAAGAGTCTTTTAAAAGCCTCTAACCAGATGCATCTATTTCCTTCTCCCAGTTTGTGCTTGACTCCTATTAAATTCTATTAAAGTTATATGCAAACTGAAGAAGAAGGTTATCCTGAAAAGGAGTATTTTTTATTAAATGTCCTCCATAGTTTCATAAGTTTCATGATTTTTCTTATTAGAATTTTGAAAAATGCTTAAATCCTTTTCATGTTCTTCTTTAAAATTGTTCTTCATAAATTGAAACTGTCAATTCCTCCTGTAAATTCTTTCCTCCCCCTTCTTTGGGATTTTAGGTCTTTAAGCAAAATATTGCTTTTACTGAAAGTGAAATTCTGCTTAGAATTAACATTAGAAAACATCTGTGAATTTTGGAGATGCCATTTTTATAAGAGACAGAGAAGGAATCGAATATTTTTTTGTACTGGAGGAGCACAGAGGGTATAAAAACCAGCTGTTGCTAGAAAAGGGGTGTTTAGTTTTAGGTAAGGCAAACAAAAGAAAAAAATCGTTGCTAAAAAGATATATAATATCCAGAAAAATTAAACTGGATAGGTGGAAAATCTTTATTTTAAGTGCAGATCATTGAAATGACTATTCAAGGTCTTTAGGAAAGTTAGAAAAACATGCAAAAGGAAAAATGGGTCTGCCTGGGTGGGAAACCTTCAATATCCCTTCCAACATTATGATTTATGATATTTATTTGACGTAGTAAATCTAATTTAATCTCACAAACCTTACTATAGTTCTTTCATTCTCTCTGTGATATTTGTCACTTTCTGTCTTCCACATCTCAAAATTCTCAGCTATTCCAATGAGCTGTTATCTTTTCAGAGTTTCATAATTCAAAAATGTCTTTCTTCCCACCTTCTTCTGTGACAACATATTTAAAATCTTCTTTTACGTGTTAGCCTAGCCCATTTTATCTTAGAACCTGCCATGTGTACTTGTCTTGGTTGTGCTTGTATTCCACGCAGGTAACTCTTCCTTTCATTTATGCTGTGGAAAATTACTTACATCAAACCAAAAACCAGCATAACTGGATCACAGAAACTGAGGAAACAGAGGTCGCAGAATTTTTGTTTTACTCTCTGGAGGATTTTTTAACCATCCATCTCTGGGTCCTTGAGCACGTCTAGACTATTTCTAAAGGGTCTGTGGAAGATAATAAAAGCAAACAAGCCTACCTATTGACAGTAGACTGAACATTCATATACAGGGATGTACAAGGAATGTTTCAGGGGATTTGCAAATTAAAAGTGTTTATTCAAGAGTAATACACCTCCAATTTTAATTTTTATTTGTGAATATTGTGGTGCAACTTCCAACAGATCTTTAACCATGACAGCCCTTCATGATTTAGCAGGACAGATACAGTTAAGGGACACCTGTAGCCTGGCGGAATTGGATGAGACCAATTTGGGTCTTGCATCAAAAACTGAAACCTGCCAGGAAAAAGTCATAAAATTTAAACTGTTGACAAAGTCTAGGGCTAGGACAGGATCCAGCTGTACTCAGGCTCCTCTCTCTTTTCTGAACCTCATGCCTCAACAGGAGGGCTTCTTTAAAACACTTTGAAGCTCCCATTCCTACCCATGGCAGAGAGCAAGGATGGCTTACCACTGGGAAGTGCTCTGACACCTACCTCCTGGCAAGACAGATGGCTTTCCTTGGCTCTCCTGGACAAGAAGCCTGATCTTTATATAACTGAAGGTATCTGAGATGGAGGCTTCCTGTGGCAATAAGAAGATTTGACTTTACAGATAAACAAATGCCTGAAACAGCACCAGGAAACCCTGTGCATTGCTCCAGTCACAGACACAAACGTGCGTTTCTGACTGCATATGGAGATATTAGGACAGCCAGAAGACTGAGGTTTTCAGTCCTATTCTCAAGGAATTTCCATTAATGAAAAACAAGAACATGAGTTCTGTCCAGAAACCTGTCTATGAAACATTCAAGAATACACAAAGAGGAAAGATTTTTTTACCTGCAGAGTTAAACATTAGTAACTTATATCTTCTGGGACAAAAGAACAATTTAATTTCCAAAAACCCAAGTTTGAAGTTGAACTGCTAAAATTTTCATGGAGTTTTCAAAGAGGTAACTAACCATTGTAATGGTTCTTGAAGAAAAAAAATTCTTTCTTTGAAACCATATTCTTAAAATAAGCTGCTGTCTCCTGGTCACAATTAAGATTTTTAAGTATGCCAATTAGACTGTGTTTTGTTCTTAAGAGATTTTGATTGCACTTCTGAGAAAAGTGATGTGGGAATCAAGTCAATTCTCAGAAGGGGCTCAAGAAGCTTTTAAAATAATTTTTCTGATGCATGAAAGCATAACCTAAATGGAGCTGTGTTTTCACATAAGGTATTTTTCCTTAATGTATGGCGTATTAAGCAATACTACTCCTAGCTATAGTTCAAAGAATTTTAAGAGGCAACAAGAAGTTTGTTTAAAAGGTGGTAGGAAAAAAACACCCTCTTGAATTCTTTCTACAGAACAAACATCACTGTAAAACTTTTTTTTTTCACCTTAGTTTTTAACTGCTGGTATTTTCACTTTGTGAAATATATAAGCTTAAGTGCATGTGAATATATTTGCACTGTAAGGGTGAATCCATTCAAAGGCTATTACCATTTAAACTTTTACTTTGAGAAGGTAGAGAGGATCAAGATGGAAAGAAGGACTAATGACATCAAGAGCTCAGCCTGTCCCAGCTGCAAGAGAGCCTGGAGCTTCAGCAGGTATGAAGACCTCTGTCTCCAGCCAGTGCTCCTCCAAAAGGCAGCTCAGGAGGCAGCAGATCACAGGATTACTATTTCCTGGCTGTCAGGACTTCAGGAAACTCTCTGATTTTGTTTTCCACTCAAAACACAAACTGTTTTCTCTGTGTGGAAACCGGTTTTTTGTATGCAGCTTACATGTAAGGTGTAAGGAACTTCACATGGAAAAGATGGTTTTTATCTGTCTACACATGTTATATTTAAAATATCTGGGAGCACATGGATTTTTCTTTCTAGGTTCTGTGAATAAAATTCACCAAACTGAATGGAATACCTGAAATTAGGTGCAGAATTATAGTACAATACAAAAGTCACAAGTCTCAAAAAGAGATAAGAAATTGTATGGTGACATTGTAAGAGGTGGTGGTCATAAAGCCCTTAGACAGCTATTGCCCTTAGAACTACAGAAGGTCTCAGAATAGTACAACGCACACACAAAAACCTCCCCCATGACAGACTTGGTCTAAAACACATCTCACTTTTGATTAATTCTTACTAATAGTGAAAAATGTCCACTTGGCTCAGCAGTCTCACTGACAGTGTCAGCTCACAGGACCCTCTGCTCCCCCCATTTCCCTTCTTTCTACCTTCTCACACCCCTTCTTCCCTTCAGCCCCAGAGCCCACATTGCTGCAGAGGAGTGGTGTTGTGCCTGGAATTTGGCCTCCTTCCCAATTTTCATCTGTTCTTAGCCCATCTCTCAGAAAGATTTTATAATTAATATCACAATCATTGCAAAAACTAGAGTTAGAAAATGTTTTGCATGTCATTTCTTCCAATGCCAAAATTTCTGACATAACAGAAGAGCCCTGAAAATTTAATATTTTATCCTCTGTAGAAGCATTAAGGAATTCCCCCCAGTAAAACCTAGCTGGTAATTTGGCCATAAGGGAGTCCTGAAGGATTGTAGAAGTAGCTGTATTATCCTGTGCAAATACTCAATTGTTACTTGCATGAAATTTTTAATTAAACTGCCATTAAGAATTACAAACAAATCTGAATGTATTACTGTGATCCTACATGGAAGAGAAAAAGATGGGAAATAAAAGCTGTCTTGTGCTGAGGACAAATTTCTGGGATAAAACATCCAAAATCTTGCCCCAGAACAATAAAAAAAGGCAGCAAAACAGGCAGGAGAATGCAACAGCCCAAACATGTGCTCTTATTCAAATCTAGGTTATGTTAGTTCAGTGCAAAAACCTATTAGGAAAATAAAGAGATTGGAGAAACCCACGTGAAATGCAAAGTATGGGAAAACAAGTCACAAACTGACTGTGATTTCTTAAAAAAATATTTATATGGAAGCCTTTCCTCTTTTTAATATATTTTCTAATATCTGTTTTGCAAAAATTGATTAGTACAGATAATTTGAAATAATTGAATAAAATTGAAATAAATATTGGAACTAAATACAGATATGGCTTTAAACCAATCTTAATAGTTAGTTGATATCATGGTAAGACATGTACTACTAAGACTCTTAATACATATCTTCCCATCTGTTTTTTATTGAAGTTGTAATTTCTTTCCTGTTCCTGTAAAGATCTACTCTGTTTCCATCCTGAATGTGCTGTTCCAATTAAAAATACACTGTGCTTATATTTATGTTTGCTACAGGCAATGGGTTGATACTTCAGTTCTCTCATCAATTTTCAAATGATCTTAATAAGGAGTATCAATTTTTTCAGGGTTCTTTTGAGACCACATTGTGTATGTTTAATTACAGATGTAATTTTTACCTCATTATTTGGAACTTGGACTTTTGGAAACAGCTTTCCTTTTTTCAGTGTATTTTTATATTATTATAATTCACTTACATTCCACGGCTCTGACCAACAGCATTTTCTTTGAGGTCAATAAAACCCCAGTTTCTGTACAAAGGAGGTAGCTATTTACATGCAAACATAGGCAGCATCACATCACTTCACAACAGAAAAGAGATCAGTGCCTCTGTTGACCTCCTTTCTCAGTTTATTCAAGTGGCACTTCAATTAATTTTGCTTTATTCAGTTAGCTCTTGCTTGAGGTAACAGATTTGTCCCTAATAAGGTTCATGTGGGTGAGTGGCAATGTGTAGGGATGATGTGCTGTGTGCAGTATTTATTTTAGCATTGAAGGAAAATTCAGTTTAAAAAAATGTGGCTTGTATTAAGTGCTGGTAATGGCAGAAGACAGGACTATTTTTTGACCTCCTGTGAGTTCCAGGGTTGTGCGCCAGTTTCTGGGAATTTCATCTCCTTAGGCTTGAATTTCTTTCTAGTCCCTTGATTTCAGTGCTCTGGTGGAACATAACAGTGCCAGAAGTCTACTAAGAGGTTGTGCCAGCCTGGGGGGCTGTGGGAAACATCAGGGCTGGAGTTCGTATGGACAGCCAGAGCCAGCTGTGGGGTTGGGCACCCCAGGCAGCTTCCTTGCCTGGCAAAGTCTTCTCTGGACACGAGATTTAATCCTAACAAGTGAATGGCAGAAACTTCAATTATTGCAGTGACCTTTTGGAAACTACAAATGTCAAAAGGAGAGCTATATTTTGTGGGTGAAGTCAGGGCTATTTCAGAGCTGGAAGAGGTGAAGCACCTGCCTATTTCAGATATTCCTGATGTTATAATGTCTTCTGTTTGGGCAAAAGAGCACATCACCATCTGCTACCCTCTTTAAAAGTTACAGCATCTGCTTTCCAGATGTGTTGCCAGTGCATCTGGCAGCCAGGTGAAGCCCACCCAAGCCCCTCAGTCAGGAGCAGGTGCTGCCAGAAGATGTAGTGGGGCCTCAGAGACATGGCAGGGAGAACAAAGCACCAACACCTCCCTCCTGCGAACACCTACAGGAACCAAAAGCTCTTCCTGATAGAGAAACACATCTTTTCTGATCCACACTACATAACAGAACACAGTGAGAAATTATTTTATTTGATATTCTATAAGTTGCTACAACTCTAAGCCGATTAGAAGCTGTGAATAACCTAATTTTCTTCTAAGAGAAGTGAGTAAAAGACCATTTGTAGCCTTTTATTTACAACATTTCACAAAAGCCCTCAACCTTACCTGCATGAGCAGTCACACTAAAATTCTCCAGGCAGTTTGCAGGCATAAGTACCTGCATATTGGATTGGCCTCATACTCAGAATGCAGAACCCCTTTAACAGCAAGGAGGGATGCCAAAGGGATAGGAGATAATTTTTTACAGCAGTTCATGTAAGTCATGCAGTTCTGGTGGCATTTGCTGCATTGTGAAGCATTTCACAGAGTCATCAAATCGTTAAGGTTGGAAAACACCTTTAAGTTCATCAAATCCAACCATCACCCCAGCACCACCACCATGTTCACCATTAAACCATGTCCTCAAGTACCACATCCACAAGTTTTTTGAACACTTCCAGGATGGTGACTCCACCAGTTCCCCAGGCAGCCTGTTCCAATTCTTTACAAACCTTTACATGAAGAATTTTTTCATGATATCTAATCCAAATTTACCCTGATGCAACTTGAAGCCATTTCCTCTTGTCCTGTCATCTAAATCCTGTTTTCATGTGACAACAGAATAATTGAGATGCAGAAATACCTGTATGCAAACAATTTTTACAATAAGCTTTTTTTATTGTTTTAGAGAAAAAAAACATATTCACATTTTTTGTATTAGCAAAAATAGCTATGGTATGGCGTGACCTTTGAATACTGTGAAACAATAATTATGAGAGGAAAAAAAACACAATCATTTAATCAGTTGCAGTTTTCTATATTTCCTTAAATCACACATATGTTTTCACTCCAAATATGAATAAAGATTAAGTGAGTGCTCATTTTATGTGCATCATTTCAGCCTTTCTTAATGAGCAGACTTATTTTCAGTGCAATTATTGTTTTTTTTTTCTTTTGAAGTTTTGCAGTAGATAAGAAAATAGAACAAAAAGCATCACTTTCCAAAAATGTTGTGGCACATTTAAATTCAACAGCTGTATAGTGAACTTGTTGCACATGTTCAGGCAACAGCAACATGTTAATAAATCCCATTAATTCTCTTCCCCTGAGGTCTTTGTTGACTGTTTGACTGATAAAGTTTACATTTTATTAGTTATGACAGATCAGGCTTTGGTTTTCCTCTCCCTGGGGAAATGCCATCCTGTTATTTTAAGGTGAATTGTTCAGCTCAATTAAAAAAAAAACTGCCTTAAGTTCTCATGCCTGTTAATGCAGGGCAGCTTTTTTAGTCAAACAGTTTCACACTTTCCCTGACAGCAGGGTTATATTGATTATGAAACAAACAAAGATGTGATGTACAAGGGTCCTCCTAGGGATTCAGTCCAGAACACCTACAACACCCTGCTTCCTTGGCCTTCAAAAACATGCATCTCAGAAAGATGAGCAAATAGCTTTGTCTTTCCCCCTCTCTTTTAACTTTTTTGGTTTTATTATTTTCAATATGATTCCTCTGCCAATACTTAGATATCCAGCCACTACTGTGCAGGTGGGTGCAGCTGGGAAGTCCCATTTTGTGATGTTTCTGCCCTCGGTCTGCTTCCCCCTCCTGCCATACTTCTGTACCTACAGGCTCGCCCAGAAAGCTGACCCAGAATATGGAGTAGGAGAATAAAAATCCCACCTTATCTAATCACAGCTTTCTGAAAACCCATTTCTTCAAATAAAGGAGTATAGATTGTTCTTGAAATCCCCAAACTGTGGATTACTAAAAGCTACTCTGGGACAAGTAAGAGAAATGAGATTGTCATTGTATGTGACAATGGGCAGACATCAACAGTGAATCAAAGCTGGAAAATTCTGTTCTCTTCTTTTTTAAGACCTGATGAGTTTCAGTCCTCAGTTGCACTGATTAGTTGAAATAATTTTTTGTCCAAGGAAACTTTCAGCATTTTTCTTTTCAGCCCCACTACTGCTTTACTTCACACTTGTAATACTTAATTTAATAGATCTATAGTGTTTTCCCATTAGTAAAATTGATAACTAAAAAATTGATCCTGTAGAGCACCTTGTAATACCTGATGTTAACTTTCCACAATTTAAAAAAATGGACTGTGCACATGTTTTTTCACAGCTGAGCTGCTTTAAAGGCATTGAGGGTACATTTCTCACCATAGGATCACTTCATAGAGTTTTTAAATGAACTTTATTATTGGCTTTTTAAAAAATATTTACAATTTATATTGACCTTTTTCCCGCAGACTTCCATTATTTTCATATGCTCAAAAAATTGTAATAGGTTAGAGGTGGATGGTTTTCTTTTAAAGAAAAATTGCTGCTGTATGTCTGAATTACCTCAAATCTCTGCAAATTGAATAATTTTGTTTTTAAAGATCAATTTTATTGCTGAGATAAGTCTTAGTTTTCTGCAGATCTCTGAAGCATTATCTCTGATTTTTCAAAGCATATATGTAATACTTTCTAACTTCTTGATCTTCAGCAAGTGGAACGATATTAGTATTATCCTCATCATGAAAAGTAGCATTATAGTTTATTTATGGGGAAACCAAAATAAGAATGACAACCAGTCTAAGAACAAACATTTGAAATACAGTGTGGGAGCACCACACAGCTCTCTTTCACTGGTGAGGGGTGAGAAATTCCCTTCCACTGAGTCATTAGTGGCTCATACACGCCTGAATTATTTCAGAAGTTCACTAAAATGTTAATTATGTTTTTAAAAAGCTCTATCTGCCTTGTGAATGTTACAGGTCTTTCCAAGTAATACATGTTCTTGGGGAAATATAATCAAAGCCAGAAATAATAAAAATGCTGTCCAAGCTCTGTGCATCCTCAAAATTACTCACTTGTCTTCAAAATCATTTCTAAACATGAAAATCCACTGTTAGAAAGGTCTTGGCAAAATCACAAGAGATTTGTGCCAGAATGAAACCAAATTGATACCTGTCCTGTGCTGATATGCTCCTTTCAATCATCTTTGCCACATTTTCCTACTCTTGGACATGCTATCAGAAGTGTCACAAATCTTGCACAAAAATGTCTGTATTTTTCTGGTCAATGCAAGAAAAAGAATCATAGAATTGTTAAGGTTTGAAAAGACCTCCAAAATCTTTAAGTTCAACCTAACATTGCGAGGTCTGCAACCAAAACAATTTCCCTTGGAAAGTATAAATCAATCTTCAGCCAAGTGGGCCAGTTGTAGGCAGTCAGGGAAGTTTTACAGGGCTGTTAGAGTTCAGGACAGAACTTCTGTCCACAAATAAGGGCTGCAAGGGGCAGGAACTACAATTTCTGTGTTTTCCACACACACAGAACTTATTGTGTCTGGCATTCTCTCAGAAGAGGGAATGTGGAAAATGGAACCACAGAGCTGAGTACTAGTGGCATGACCATCACCTGAATCCTCTGGTCCTGTGACCTGTTCCACTCTGACTAGCCACAAGTGATGGAAAAACATTAGCTGTCATCCCTATTTTCAGTGCCAATATGAGTACCTAATCATCTCTTATACTGATATTTTATGCCAGATTTCATGTGGGGTTTGCCCCACTTAAAAGAAGGAGACATACAAAGAATGAGTAAATGGGAGTGGAAAGGTAGTACACCACGTCAGGGCTTGTAGGGCTCGGATTGTGGTATGTCTGAGAGCAGAAAAATCCCATTCTTGCATGACCAGGGAAAATGTAATCAGAAAAAGTACTGGAAAAATCTTGCCTAATTACATATTTACACAATAGAGAGAAATGGCATTGGAGTTGTTCCAGGTTTTTGGTTATATAATACATGTTCAACAAAACTGTCTAGTTATAACTGCACATATTTACTCAAGAGATATAAAAGGCTTCAAAGAAGATCTTTCATCCTCCAGGAAAGATTTTAAAAAAAAAGTTTAATAGTTTACTATTGCTCCAAATTCTGTTGCTTATCAGTTTATAAATATATGAACTGAATATTATTTAATATTATATAATAATGTTCTTCGAGTCTCTTAATTGTTGGTTTCAACCAATAATATCTTGGAACTGAAGTCTGAGTGGGATATTCCTTCTAGAACAGACAAAAATAGATCACAAGGGCTTCAAAATTTTCTTTTCTCACAAGATAACTGCGGGATGCAGCCTTACGTCCTGAAGAATCAAAATGCCTGCATGTATTAACATACAAGGGATGTGATGTTCTTGGATGACAGAGGTTGTTGTAATGAGAGGTCTCCAAAATAAAAACAAAATCCAAACACAAGCTGTTAACACTAGAGCAGCAGAGTATAACTCATGATTTTTAAGTTTCCTTTCTCAGTATTGACAAAAAGGCAAAATCCTGAAATGAACTGATTTTCAAACAGATGTTATATTAGAAATATGGAAACAACGTTAAAGGAGAGGTTTCTGGAATAGTTTGCTTTTTTTCTTGCAGTTAAATATAATCTTTCTCTCAGTCCATCTAATGGACTTCCTGCTTCACTCCCCACCCTCTGGGTACTCCACTGCATCGTGCAAAGGGCCAGCAGCCTCTCCCTGCAGCCCATATTTCAGCTTCTTTTCTACCCCTTCCCTGGCCCTGGCACAACACACACACAGCCCAGCAGCCTCCCACCTCTTTCTCCTGGACAGTCACAGTGCCTTGGAACCTCACAGCCATTGCTCTTTCACCAGTCCCTTCTCCTCAGTGACACCTCCTGGGCTCAGCCATCAGGACGCAGAAGCCATTGTGTTCTCTTTGATGTTGGTATGCTGGGAAAGCTGCACCCCAGCTTTGAGGTCAGGACACCTCCAACCCAAGAGAAAAGTGGGGTGTCAGGTAAAACAGAAGTGTCCTCATGACCTGGGGAGTCAGGAGGGCTTAGGGAGAACCAGGCATTCTGCCCTTTAGCCTGATTCTTACGGTAAAATTCACAAGGACCAACAAATCTCCACAGATTCTCCCATTTCCATGGAGCCAATATCTTCTGGTGTAAGAACATCTCTATCAATGATTCCTCTTTTATTCAACCATCTCTAGTCCTGAGATAAATTTAATGAGGTTTTGTAGAAGCATCATGTCCTCAGCACATCAAGCATTGACACAAAGCTGCACCACTGACTCATCAGATGCAATGCAAAATATCTCAGTGCAGAAGGGCTTTAGAAGAAGCTCAGGGAACAAGTCACTCTACTGCTTGTACCTTCTGTCATGAAGAACTCCCAGCCAAACAGCAACTTCATTTTGTTAGTACAAAAGCATTCTTTAGTCCACAGGGCTTCTATACAATTGACAGGGCTACACATTAAATGAAAATTTTTCTTCTCCTAGAATGTGTACAGTAAGGTAGCGTCTTCAAAGGCAGTAATGATAACAGTGATACACAGGCTTGAGATGAGGGGTCTCCATGTTCTCACCAGATAAGGATTAGTTCATCTAAAGATAAACTATACCCAAGACAGAAGAAAACTCCCTTTTGTAGAAGCCATTAGCAAGTCCATTTCTTCTTTTAATAGATGCACCTCTCCCACTTATCTTTATTTTTTGCACTCCCTTTAAATATGTTAAATATCCAAACACATTATCAGGCGGAGAAGGATATTATTTGAATGCTGAATTTAATCTGTGACAAATACATTATGTATAATAGCTTCCTCTTAATATTTCATAATCATCTTCATTTAATAATTGATCTGAGTCTAATTTGTAATGCTCATTAGTCATATGAATAGAAAATGTTTTTCATCTCACACTATAGATCCAGCACGGGCAAAGACAGGAGCTGCGACTGCTGCTCTTGTTGTGTTAATCAGGAGCCAGAGCCTGGAGAGCAGCACAGGTGCAGGGCAAGAAGCATGTCCGGTCCCTGGGAATGTTCAAGGAGAGAAATTGCTTCTGCTGAATGTGCTCTGACGTATGCTGAGTGCATGTCAGCAGAGTGAAGGGCATGTCTCATGCTATCTGTTCAATCGCGCTGTCATTGCCAGCTCAAGCATGTCTTTCCCCGTGTTGACATGCATGACAAATTGCAGAAAAACCTCTGACTGCTAATACTTACTTCCTGCATCCCAGCTTTTGGTGCTGGTAAAATGCAGTTAAGCCTCATGAATGGGCTGTGCTCATAAATTCTTGTTAGATATGTTATATTTTCCTATGTGCACTCAGATGATCTGTCACAGAATAACCCTTCTCATATTTTGAAATCCTGCATATTCAATCTATTGTGACAATTACCACTTAAAGAAATCAAAGGATTTTTTTCTTACATTGTAATATTATGACAGGCCAACAAACTATTAGTACCTGTGAGGACCTGTTGCCTGAACTATAGTTGAATATAGTCAATTTTTCTTGCTGCAACGTATTTCTGTAGCACAAAATATACTACAGTGTTTGGACAATCGGAGCAATGTTTGGACACAGCAGGTGAATAATCCAGAGTTAACAGACAGGCTAACCCAAGGAAACCAGCAATTAGTCATGTAATAAGCAAGTATTGGTGGAGGTATTTTAATTTGCAGAAACTATGAAGCAAAAAATGTGGGAAACTTGTTTCAACAGCTGTGAATTCATGCTCTTACAGGAGAACTGTGGACCTTTTCAAGCCTCAGGGTGTTTCAACAGATGTCTTGCACTCTACAGTACTCAAGCAGTAACAGGTCACAATAAGCATGAAAGAAAAGCCAGAGCGAGGTGACGTAGTAAAATTCCTGCTGCAGCAGGCAGACAGACAGGGGCTGCTAGACACAGCTTGCTGCACCTGTGTCAGGTGCTGGATGGGACTGCCTCCCTTCCCTACATCTCTGAAAAGACCTCACCTAGAGATACTTAAGGTGAACCCTTCCATGAAAATTATGGGATTTACTTCAATGAATTATACGCAAAACTACTCAAAATTTTTTAAATGATATTATTTTTGTATAAGTTACAGATATTCTTTTTGACCAAACTGAGTATTTTAAATTTTTTTCTTCTTCTACTGCAAGTTCTTTGGAGTAGGAATCACTTCTTCATATGTGAAGGTAAAACACCTCATGCATTGAGACCCAGAACTTTGATGGAGGCTACTTGTATTATCAATACAATCATTTTCAAGCATAGAAACCCATCTGTCCAATAGTATATAAAAAAAGTACTTTGCTACTCTCCATTCTTCTTTCCAGGGAAAGCCTCTGCTGAGAAATGAAGAGGAAAGAAAGGTTTGTTGAAGCAGAAAAATTCTGGTCTACCTTACTACTCCTCCTCCTCCTCTTCTGTGTCAGGACCAAAGTCCTTCTGAGAAAACTTGTGGTATCACCCACGCGTTTGGTACATGTATGATAATATGCATGGGTTTTTCCAGCACCAAAAATTAGCAACCAGGACCAACAGTGCTTGATCTAAGCAGTCCTGGCAGGACTTGGATCTTTTAAGAGCCTGAGCCATGTTCCCCTCCCAGGGTTTTCCTGTTTCGGTGTTGATCACCCGTTTTAATTTGATCCTAGTAATTCTGTATGACAGTGGTGTTTGTTACATATAAAACACAGAAAAATCTTGCTGTATTTTAGATTGCCTGACACTGTAATCTGCACTGGCCTCAGCTGGGCATACAACCAGCTCATGACTCTGTCATCATCTCTGACCTGGGTACTTGTGTTAGGTTCCCCAAATGGCTGAGATAGACCTGATAAAGGGTTGGTTAGGTGCTCACTGGAATTTAAATGCCAAACAGGATAGGGGTGTTTCATGGAATTTTCAAAATGCCCTGCCTCTAAAAGTCTTACACTGATTAGTCTCTTTTGCTTGAGCACGTTCTCGACCTGGGTTGTTTGGGTTGCTAATGTAAAAGAGAGTGAAAAACCTTCAATGCTGAATATGCATAGATGAGTCCCACTGTTTCTGTGTGCAGTGCAGAGCACTTCCAGATGGCTTTGATGCATGCTAAATGTTTATTATGTTTTCTAAAATTATTTGATTGAGTTTAACAAATTATAACCGAGTGTCTGAAAGGAGAGAGGAAACAAACAGATACATAACTATAATGTTTCATAAAGCTAAGTAATTGTTTGTAATTGCTATTCAGGGATATTTGTTTTCACCTGTGGTAAAATATTTTTGCTGTGTGCTCTCCAACAAGTACTTTGGAAAGCAGCATCCAGAACAAGGTGTTCTTACTCATTGTTTGAACTCCTGGCAAAAAGAGAATAAGGGTGAGGAAGTCCTTAAAAATAGAGCAGGCAAACAAGATTCACCAGCCTGCCAGGATGCATGCATTCAAACTGGTTTGCTAAATCTGATAATTTCCCAGTAAGATTGTCTTTATTTATTTCTGTATTTATTTTGGTATACAGTAAAAGATCTCCAAAGCACCAAAGTGTTCTCTTCCGAATATTAACTGTTCGAGTCTAGCTGCTATGGCTTCTTCTTAACTTCAGAGAGAGGCAGTAGCAATCAGTCCCGAGAAGCAGAAGGTCCCAGGGTTTTATCATTCCTGCATACACTGCCATGCCTTCATACTGCAGTTCCTCCACTGAAGGTAAACTTGCAGAAGATGGCATGAATATTGGATTAAATTTCTTGGGAGCTTGACCTTCATTGCAACTCACTATGCATTAGTTCATGATCATGATGTTTATCACCCAAGCTAGTCAGACATCTCTCTAAATCCAGTGAATTCTGGTAAAAGTTAGTCACAAAAGTCTTTTTTCTGGGCTGGATCTGAAGTCTTGCAACCTCTACAAATCTCTGCTTAAGCATCCAAGTCACCCTAAAAGAAATTATATTTTAGTCCTTCTCCTCTTAATTTCCAAGTGTTGTGATAACCTGTGAAGCCACTGAAAGTCTAGTGAAAGAAAAGCAGACAAAACAATTTAAAATTTAACATGACGTAAAATTCAGTTTTTTTCCAGCTCACCAAACCAATCTGCACATAATCAAGATTTAACTAAAATTTCTTTTGCACCTCTTAAACTGTACTTGATGTTTGAGGTTATTTTCCACGTTTTACCTCTTGAATAATCTTTTCCCCTTTACAGGTGAAACAGGGAAAACCATCTGAAACATCAAGCACAGTTTGAAATGGCATTTATAGTTTTTGCCATAAGACTTCCAGGACCTTAGTAAATGGTAGGTTTCTCAAGGATCAAATCAGTACACCTCACATTCGTGATTATATGCCGCAAAAGGTGGCTTTGTAACACAGCCAGGGATACCTCTCCCTCGACTTCTGAACTTAAAGACAGGCAATGCAATGTCTTTGACCCACAGTCTTGAGCATTTTAGAAACCAGTGTTGGATTTTCCTCATTGAAAGAAAGAAGTCCTTCAAAAAGCATCACAGTGAACAACAGGTGAATATAGACAGGGTAAGAGTGCTGAGGCAACTAATAAGGGAGTTGGAAGTAGTCTGGAATAATAGGCTGGGTCAGAAGATCCCTTTGGAAAGCTCACAGTCAGCACTGCTAGAGAAGTCTTCAGAAACTTATCGGACAGCATTTCACATCACCAGGAAGTAAACCAAGGCATAGGAGGTGAATTAAAGCTGGTCCATCTGAGCTGGGCTACGCACTCAAGACCTGCCAATCTCAGCCTCTCTGTGCAGGTGAGGTCATTAATTATTTTTTCTTAACTTCAACTGCACACATGAATGTTTTCATAAGTTCCCACACTAAGAAAATATTTGTTTATATTTCTCCCTGCAGCAAATATTCTCTGCTGCTAATTCTGTTGTAGGTGGAAAATATTATATTCTTTTGATTCCACAAGCTGCATTTTCCCTCCTGCTAGGTAGCATTCTTGACTGTGCATACACAGGGGCAGAAGTTGAGACATTTTTGTTCCTCACTATGAGAATGGCAGGTTGCAGTTAGCAACTCCTTAATACTGCACTGCCGAAGCCTAATTTTCCCAACTCCTCAGTCATCTTGGGTATATCCATTGCGTTGAAAAAAACCACCAACCAACCTACCAAAAACCAACCAGAAGGTGAAAGAAAATGAAGGTGGAAAAGACAGTGAAAGGCAGATTTTTTTAACAGAACAAAAAGCTAAATTTCCTATTTCTCCAGAACTTTCAATGAAACAAATGCAGGTGGAAGGAGCAGTGGAAGAACAGTTTGCCCGTTTGTTCTTCTCTCACAAAGGGGTTTAGATCCCAGCAAGTCCAAGAAGAACTGAAATATATTTTAAGGTATACTATAAAGGTCTTCCATTTTGAATCATTATTTACACCAAAGCAAAATAAAGCAAAGAGGGTAATTAAAGTTTCCCAAATATCAGTTATTCCATACATCTCCCACTGCTAGAGGATTTCCTTCCAGTAATTTCTTTTCTGTCTCTTAATAGATTGCAATTTAGCAATGTCTTTCAAATGTGAAAATTCTCCTGTATGTTTAAATTCTGTATTTCCCCAGTATTTTGGAGAATAAATCACTGTCTGAAGAAAAGAGCTCTGCTTGAGCCCGTGTTCAAAATTAAGCCTACACTGTAATGTTTTACTGAATTAATAACGTGCATTTGACTCATATCTCTGTCCTAGAGCTGCTGGGAATTAAGTACTCACACTACTTGAGTTTTTTCAAATCTCTTACATCAGAATCCTGACTTAATGTCTCCTAGAGCGTTTCTTTACATTTTTATCCTTTCATAGTTTCTTTAGTATTTCTGATGTAATGAAATCAAAAGATCATGCTTTGTTCCTCATACTGACTCACCAGCGCTAGAGAAGCTACTCTATGTCCTCCGAGGTTCTACGTGGAACCCAGAACATCTGTCTTGTGTTTAGGGTGTGGGTTTCAGTTTTTTATCATCTCCAGATGTTCCCTGGTGGTCTCAGGAAATCCACCTTCAAATTTTTGATGGTATCTTTTTCCTCTGTGGTATTTTACACAAATGTATGTTATGTTCCTGAATTGTACAATTCTGATCTCTTTATGTCTCCTTGCAGTTTAACTTCCTTCTGTCTGTTTGCTGATATGCTTATTTTGATGTAGCTGTCAAATTTGATCAATGACAAGTGTAACAGCTCTTTTAAAATAATCACAAGATCTTAAACACTAAGGGTCATAGTACTGCTCGATGCATTAACCTCAGCTCTCTGTATGACAGAATTTCTAATCTGTGATACTGGATGCTTTGATTCCAGCATAAATCAATTATGTAGCACTATAGCACTATAGCACATGCATTATGGAATTTCACATGTAAGGAAATACCTTTTAGTTTTCTTTCTTTTTCTTTTTAATTATATGAAAATAGGTTATATTCACCTGACATGCAATAAAAGCATTTTTTTAATATTATATAATTATATAATTATAGTCCTATTATAAATATTCATACAGGACTCATTTCAGACCCTAACAAATCCAATACACTAGATGACTAAACAGGATTGATATTAGTATCATGCTTGTAGTTTTTTGTGTGCTCAGACCCTTATGAGGTGAATCTTGCACGTGTCCATGCAGAACATTGTATGAAAGTACATATTCACATTTCTTCAAGACAGCTCAACAGCCAAAAGTAGGTACATTCGTGCAGTTCCTGAGTTTGGATAACTCAGCTGGAGCAGAACATCAGACGACTAGAAGTTTCTGGCACACAAGTGATCTGAGAGGAATAAGTTCAGCTATCTCTGCATGACAGTGTGCCGTGTTAAATGCCTGTACCTACTGCAAGCAGTACTTCCATGGATTCCCATCTTCTTTAATTAGTGATGTGTGTGTGTGTATTGCCAGTAGTCCCCATACAAAACTTCATACCTTTTGAAAGTAAAGAGGAAGAGGACCAAGAAGAAGGCAGATTTAAGAAACTATCCAGATTTCAGTACTTTCTTCTGACAAAATTCTAACACTTCCCTTTGGACTAGAGGAGCTTATTCACAGTGCTACTCTTAACAAATTCTTTTTTTTGCTAAAACCAAAATGATCAAGCAACGAAAATAAAAGAAGTAAACACTTAAAAACACTTTTTTTAAAACACGTTATCCACACTTCCAAAGAACAAGCACAGACAAGCACAGCATCTGACAGTTCAAGTCAATTATCAGAAAAGCTGACTGAGTCTCAGTGGTAGCAAGAGCCAGGGCCCTCTTCTCTTTAAGTACCTGTATCAGCTTCCATACTCAAACATGCTTTTCCTGGCTTTTCAGGCGGCTGACCAGTGCATTAATCCCAGAAGTTGAACTTTCCATACCATTTCCACAGCAGCACAATCATGAATGACCTGAACCCCATCATGATCGTCCTCTTCTTACTCCTGGGTGTCCTTTCGCATTCAAGTCTAAAAGAAACAGATCAGTTACTTTTCATTTAGATTGCAATAATTTCTCTTTAGCATTCATAGGCCTCTGCCACCTCATTCTACTCTCCAGCCCTGCAAATTCTTCACAAAGTACTGAGACAAATAATGTGCCAAAGCAATGTCACTGTTGCAAAGTATTTACTATTTTTGTTATCCCTAAAGAAAGTGCTGACAGATCATTATGTGCATTTCTCTGTGCCATGCAATCAATTTTGTGTCTAGTAAATCAGATAATTTCAGTATAATCGTACTTGAAGAAAGATTGGACCATGATGGTCATCGTTAGCCATTTGAGATTTCTTGTTCTCTCAATCAATGGTTCGCCTTATTGAACACTTGAATATAAAATTATGTCATATTTTTATTCTTACAATTCTTCATTGAGTGAGCAGTGTCCTTGGGAGGGACATTTTTATTTTGCTCTCCTTTGTCATGTACATCAGCAGTTCCTTATTCAACAGTTCTTAAACAACATAGGAGAAATTGTATTTGATGTTCCAAAGATCATAGTCTGGGATGCAGCACTTCCACATATAGGGTCCCAGAAAGAGAATGAGTGGAACCAAGAGGAAGGAGTGAAAAGATCTACCTCCTCTTGCTGTCAAGGATATCAGAAGTCCTGAGACATTATCTTTGCGGTCTCACTCATGTCACAGCCCCTAGGGATAGACTTGAAATGGTGACTTAGAGTATAGAAGAACACTGATGAGCTGAGTCTCTGAGCTCTGCCTGTCTGACACCATTGACTTCTTTGCTCTCTAGCTCATTACCATCATAGCAGTTCTACCTTACTCAGTGTCTGCCACTCTTCACATGAACTGTTAACTTACACAGCAATTGCTCAGAAGAGAATAATTGTGAAAAATCAGCATTTTGTCAACGTAAGGTAGAAGTCAGACACAGCAAGGTCTGAAGTGCAGTAAGATTTTTTACAGCATCTATGTTGTTTTCAGTCCATGAGATACAGAGGTGCAATGGTGGGGGGATGGGGAGGACAGGACAGAACTCATTGTGCCTTCTGCTTCACTTGTAGGTGAAAGCAGTCTCTACAGTGGGGAGAGAGGGGACAGAAAGTCACACCACCATTTCCACTGACAACAGGGAAAACGAGATCATAGGGAAATGTGGAAAAGCCTGAACAATTTTCCTTATCTACTCTAAAATGCATGCTTTAGCAAAGTCTGTCTGAAGTTCCCCAACAAAAGCTAACAAAATGAATAGATAGGGTCTTTAAGAAACACCATGGTTATCATCTCTCTCTGCACCACTCAGGAATCTGGTGGGAGGTACCAATATGCGACGGTCTCCCAGTTAGCAACTTGAAATTGCAGTAAGAGGTGGTAAAACAGTGTTCACCACACCAGTTCCAGAGTATTCCTTAGCCTGCTTCACACTGTTGAGCTCGCTAAAGAAACTCTTTAGAATCCGGTGAAGCAGCTGTCTCCTAAAAGGCCAATGAAGACATGACTCTCCACTTCCTTCACTGTTTTGGGGCTCATATGTGAATTACCAAGGTATCATTATGTTAAAAAATGAGTCTTAGAACTTGCAGTGATCGAGCTCTCAGCCTGAATGTGTATGCCAAGTCAGACAGAGCAAAGGGTCCTCTCACCATGGTAGCAGGGCATGGCACATGAGAAATGCCATATGCTATTGGAAGATTTTTTTAAGGGTTATAGACATGTCTCCTGCTGCGCAGTTTGGCTTTATGTCCAGCCTAAAGGAAAGATTTGTAATCCAGGAATTTTTCTTGGGATAGGATGAGAGGCTTCCACGTGGCAGGTGCCCAAGGCTATCTAAGGTGGAATTACCTCACACTTTTCTATTTACAATTTTTATTTTATACAGCAATAAAAAAAAGATATGAGGAAGAAATCTCCTTAAGAAGCTGTAGAGAAAGGACTTGGTTGATTCATGACCCCATTCAGTCTCAAATATGGAAATTAAGTTCTAATAGGAAGATGATTTGAGCAGAAAAAAAAGCTGAATCATATTTCTTCTGTTACCTTGAGAACAGTTCACAGGCACTAGACTAAAACAAAGCGAAAAACTAGCAAAATCACCCCCCTGTTCTTCTGTGTGCCAAAGCAATGAATTTTGTCTTGTCAACCAGCTGTCTCTCGGATACATAAGTTCTATTTTTAAGCGATTACAGAGCGTTTTAGATACAACTTATTGTTATAAAATTTGTATTGGATGTGTAAATTGAAAGGCTGTTCTCTGTTGAACTATAAAAATAAGTGTAAACATAAAAGAAAAAAATGTATAAATGAGATATATATATATTAGGTATTGGAAAGGCAAGTTTCGACTAAGCAGAATAATAAGGACTGGAATTGGTCCAAAGGACAGAAATAAATAATTACTAGTCAGGCTGTAGGTAATTGCCTGTCTTCCAAAGAAGGCACTTGAGCCCAGCAGCAGAAAATGGAAAATGCAGCACAACCACATTTGTGGATTATTTGTAAATCATAAAAAAATAGCTACATTATCTTAGGCAGTTGCCAGTATGTTCTGTAAACGAAGAGGAGTACTAAAGAAGAGTTTGAATACAACAAG
Organism: Dicrurus megarhynchus; assembly: GCA_013399195.1. Classification (NCBI taxonomy): domain Eukaryota; kingdom Metazoa; phylum Chordata; class Aves; order Passeriformes; family Dicruridae; genus Dicrurus; species Dicrurus megarhynchus. The sequence continues at coordinate 1,680,701 of VXAD01000990.1, forward strand.
CTTTATGTGAGAAGAAGGAAACCCGACATTTTGGCTTCACTGAGGAATTATGATGCATGAGGGAAGATGTAGTCTGACTAGAAACAAGAGAACCTAAATAATACAGTAACTAGAAACACTAAGAAGTATTTCCTGACCAAAATATTTCAGAGTTTTGACTAACATAAATCACTAAAATGTCAAAGTTTTCCACATAAATTAAAAAACATGTTCTGACCTCTAGAATGTCAAAGGATTAAAGGGAATTCTTTCTCCGGTGTGTCTGAATTCATGCAGAATTAAAATATGCTTTTTCTTCATATATTGTGATTTTCAATATACATTCACTGGAGTCACAGAAAGGATTGCAGACATCCTTCCTTCACGTTCCATATTTCAGAAACTGCTCCTTAAAAACTGCCATCGTAACCATAACTGAACTTCAAACAGTTATGCAGCAAAACTTGGCTTTCATATAACATTAGATACGTCTTGTATTTCTAATAGTAATGAGCCTTTAGGTGTTCCTCAGACATGGAACAAAAATAAATCTTACAGAGTAGCAAGTTTCATGTCCTTAGACAGGAAAATACTGTATGGGCAAAAAGAATCAATGAATTACTTAAGTTACTTCAAGGCTGCATCTAAGTCATTAAAAAACACTAAAATCAGATCTCACTTGCAGGAAGCTTTTAAGGATAGAGCTTGGAGTTTGTAAAATACATGCAGGAATGATTACGTGACAATGACATTTAAAATATCTCTTGAGCATCTTTTCCTTTGCTGTCACATTAGTTAATCTCACGAAGATTCAATTGTAATTTTGAGTCATTTCTCAAAAAATATCTTCATCTTTGAGAAATTCATCAAGTCACTGTAAAGTTTATTAATTCAATCAAAATACAGTGTATTTCTTGGCTCTGGTACACTCTTTGTTTAACTCAATAGAAAGCTCCTCAGGCCTCTTGGGGCAGTGAATCATGGCCTGCAGAACTTCAAGGTGCCCTTAAGACAGTATAGTTTGCAATGAAAGCCAATGAAGCGAGCAAAATTTGTCAAATAAGCCACACAAATTAAGCTTTGCCGGTAAAAATCTGATTTAAGTTTCCTTGTACTTTACTGAATGACATCTCTCCACTGTTAACAAGAATTAGCATGTAAAAATCCAATATTTGCAAGTTCTTTCATACTAATAAGTTAAAATCCAGATGCAGATAATGTTGTATATTCAGAAAAGAAATAGAGAACTGCATGGACTTGTAGGATATTTGATAAACCAAAGTTTGTCTGTCTGGGTTTTTTTGTTTTTTTAATTTTAAGAGTTTATAAGTTTCTTAAGTCCTTAAATTATCAGTTTTCAGTCCACATGTACAATCCAGGCTTCCCCACACAGCTACCACTGTAAGACACCATAACCAGTCCGAAATCCTGCAGCTTTCTCCAATATCAGGGACGCAAAGTTAAAAAGGAAATGAGTTATTAACACAGTTTGCAGCTGTAAAGTAAGGGTTACTGGCAAAAATGCACAGCATAATCTGCTGAAACTATTGGTCACACAGCAAGTATCAACCACCTCTACATCCCTCTTCCCATTTTCTGCCTTTAGAGAGAAAGAAATAATTCGTTTCTAAAAAGAGCTGTGTCCAGCATTCATCCTGGCATCCACTAAAACGGCTCAGACCTCTGTCATGCCTTGATATATGATTCAGATCCTGTATTATAAGGAGGCTGATAGAGCGTGGAAATAAGCATCAAATCTTAGGTCAATTTTGGAAGCTTAAGCCTGAATTTCCTGACTTTAGTTGCTTTGAAGATAATTATTAGCCTCTTGCAGTTATTATAAATATTTTCATAGTATCCACATTTCCTGATTCCACCATGAAAGAAAGAAGGAAATGCCAACAATTAGCAGAATTGGCATTTACTAATGGAGCAAATGGCTTGTGTACAGTACACATGAGCTGGATAAGTGAAGTTTTAAATGCTGATGCAAAGCAAATGTAAACTCTGAATTTTCTGAGATTTACTCTTTATTGGAATTTCTTCTCACGTATTTCTGCTGTAAACTTTCTTACAAACTCAAAACAGCCTGTTGAAGTGATAACTCAGTAGTGAAAGTAAAAAGTGTATTTTGTTTAGTAGCTTATGATATCAGCATGTAGTGTGAGAGGGTAAAAAGAACAGAAGGGCTGTGTATCAGACTGGAGCCACAGGGAGGAAAAATGAATGTGTGCTTGTCAGAAACAAGAATTTTGTAATATGAACGTATTACATGCAAGACATACTTTAAGAAAATCCCTGGTTTTCAATGAAACTTCCTTCAATTCAAAAAGAGCCCTCAGGTTTAACAATCTGTCAGAGCTAATATTATATATGTGACCTTAAATATTCATTGAGTTTGTAGAGATTTCATCTCCTTTTGCATTTATCAGGAATTATTCATAATATGTCAGTTCTGTCATAATTCAGACACTTTAGACCAAAAAATGTAGAAAGAAAACTAAAGCCCAAAAGAGAAAATGACAGCTACAGTGATGGAATGGGGATAAGTGATAGTTTTAAAGAAACTCACTGTACATCTATAATTTTCCCTTTTAACACCTTATCTTTAAGCTATACTTCATTTAAGATGTCGACACAGCTTGATGTGAAGTGCATAATTTATTGAATGCTGACTTTCTTGTATGATTTATTTTGTTGTTTTGCAAGTACAATCTTGCAACTCTATGTCTTACTCATAACATACTAAAAAAACCCCTTTGTGGTTACTGGAGCAGTGATCAAAACATGAACATTATATGCCACATCTAGTTTAAAGCATAAATATGAGAGCCAAATTTGCCTAAAATCAAATCACTCATCCAGAAGGCACAGCATCAAAGAGTTTTGACTAGATTTGACAAGATAGCACAAGGCACTTCATAGGACATTCAACACACCAATGCAAATTTGCTTTGCCTGTTGCATCACACTGTATTTCCTGATCAGCAGTTCTTCCTTAATTTATGAGGTGATAAAGTTGACAAAAAAGAGATTAGAGAGATCTAGATGGAAACCTGTACTTTGAAACTTGGTTGTTTAATTGATATTTGTCATCTGTAATACATCAAGATGGAGAAAGATACATATTCCTTATTTCCATAATGCAGTGCCTCTTCAAAACCAATGACTAGAAATGTTTTTGTAAGGGATGAAGAAATAAGTAAAAAGGATGAACCTTGTGGCAAAGAAAATTCAGTGATAAACCATAACAAATAGGTTCAGAAATTGTTTGTAATATTTGGCACACAATTCATACCAAAGATCTAGGTACATAAAATTACTTTTCTAGGCTCATTATTACCAATTGCAGGCTTTATAATTATGAACTGTAGGCCTTTATTTGAGGATGTTTTTTTACCCACAAGTGTATCCATAGTGAAATAAGCCTTATCAAATCCTTTTCTGCACAAGTAATATGAAGGACAGGCAAAACCTTTACAAGAAAACAGCTTTATTATTAGGGAATTTTTCCTATACCTAGAAATATATCCATATATTTTTCTCTGTTCATATCTCTCTCTTCCAGGTGCCCATTAGCACCCATCTACAAAGATACCTACACACCACATCTGGCTCAGTTTAAGGACTTATGTCTTACACTTCTCCCTTCTAAAAATATCAAATGTCTGCTCCTTATGCAGCTCTTAAAAGCTGTTTGCTGCTTTGTGCTTGTGACTTTTGTGATGGCATCATGAGAAGTTTACCCTCATGGAAAGAAATTAGGTATTAGATAATTAGTTTGAAGAAATTATTAGATACCAGATAGTCAGCTGGAAAGATATTAATGAAAAGTTTTGCAATACACTAAAAAGAAGGGAAAAAAAAAAAAAAAAAAAAAAAATGGCAGTGCCTTTCTCCTTTTCCACCTTCAACACACACCAGCAGCATGAAGGTAAGGCTCTTCAGAATATTTTTGACCCAAAAATCAACGACTACAGTGGGATTAGAAGAATGAGCATTTCCAATTGATCAAACTGATAGTTTTATTTCCTCATTAGAAGAATTCTTTTCCAATCAGCAGAGTCCAATAGAGATGGAGAGACAGACATGAAAATAATTAAATGCAGGAAAAATTAAACTATAGAAAACAAGAAATAAATTTACACAAAATAAAAACCTTTTGTATCATCTGCCAGTTCTTGTTGATGTGAAACATCACTGGAACTCAAGTATACATGTTTAATAAGACAAAAACTAAAGTTTAATAGGAAAATTGCTCTTCTGTATTTTGAAAGGTAATTATTCCACGTCTGTATGTGATACTGTGAAGTATGAAATAACAAAATATTCAGACTCCTCTTATTTAAGCATGAAAAAAAGTAGAAGGAAATATGTTAGCTGCTGTCTTCCCGGTATAGGTTTCTGGTCTAGTTTAGACACAGTAATCAATGTGACATTATAACCAGGGACGTAACAAGAAGAAGCTTGGACCATGAAAAAGCTCTCTAGTTTCTAAAAACGAATCAGTCTTCTTTGGATATGTGCACAGCCTGCTGCTCTTTAAATCTTCAGAGCACTGAAAACACGGCATTTACCTCCCAAAATGAGTTTGTCCTGAGAAACAGAAGCACTCCTATATAGGCAAAACTGTTGTCTGTGACTGAGTTTCTTCATTCAGGCTGAGCAATTGTTGGGTATTCTCAAAGGCTTCACAGAGACACTGACTGCATTCAACACTGACTGCATTAAGTTGACGCAATCATTTGTCCACTTTGCACAGTCTACAAGAAAAGAAACCACAATAGGTATTGGGACTAAAGAATTCAACTATGCTGGTCTATTTACACCAGACAGATAGAGTATGTGGAGTAACTAGAATCAGCACATTTCTGCTATAAGAATAAGAAATCCAAAGATCTTCCAATGCCATCCTGGCAAGTGTTTCTCCCACTAGGTACTTGAAGTGACAGTCTAGTTTGAGATTCAAAGCAAGGTCTGGGCTTCAATCCAGCTGTCCATAGCATCCTTCAAAAGCCAACAGAGTTGCACAGCTCACCCTCTGCCCAATTCTCCCTCCAACAAAAAAGAAAAGGATCCCAACATACAGGTCCTTACCTCTGAGAAGCAATAATCCAAATCAGCCAGATAATGCAAGATGACATTCTGGGAAAGAGAACAAAGCAAGAAAGAACAGTCACCCATTAATTTTGCTGTACATCGAGGGTTGCTGATACATATAATGTCATAAACTAAAACATCCCCAGTTCAAATTGAGCAACATCCCAGCCCAGCACCACACTCATTTCAAAAACTTTCCTTATAACACATGATTATATGAAGCATAATTTTATTTGTATCTAATCTCAGGATCTTAGAAGTTCCTGAATTTCCAAATGACCCTAAGTATCTTTTCTCACAAAACCTTTCATTGTTAAGGAACATTGTGTCAGTCAGCCAGAACTCTGTCAATGCACTGTGATTTGCTTTGAAATTTCAGCTCTAATACTAAGCAATAGGCATTTTCACAGATACACTGAGGATTCCAAATACTTCAAGTTATTCTAAAATTTTTTGGAAGGAAGATTGACTGTGGCTCATAGAGACATGAAAACTTTATCATAACACCTCAGTTATTAGCTTTACTCTTTATGCAAGTGATATAAAAAAGATTATGTGTTTATAACACAATATATTTGTCAAATAATACAGCACAGGCCATACACCCTTCTGCCAAACATTCTGCCAAAAAGGCAAGTGAGGAGAGAATGGGGAAGCAAAATGATGAAAAAGTCCAAGTCAGTCAGTGTCAGAGAACGAGCTCATTAATTTGCCCTGTCTGCTTTTTAACCACAGGTCATGCCTTCCTAGAGGCTGAATGTGCCTTTATATGTAATGCTGCACAATAAAACGTAAGTCTGATCAGTTTAATCTGAACATTTCAAATATTGTATTTTAAATACCAATATCTCAATACTAGCTAGCAAATACTGTTAGGAACAAAACTCAAAACTTTTGTTTTCTGTAGGAGGAAATGAACCTCCCACCAACATCATGTTCTACTTCAATTCATTAATCAAGATATAATTAATTAAATATTTATCATTCCTCAGAATGGAGGAAGCAATCTCTAACAATGGTCTACTGAGCTGTAGCCATTAATCTCAGGTCATAGGCTGTGAAGAAATGACCTCAAGAGGTACTTTAATTAACAAGTATTTTTTACAAGTGATAATCATGATCGTTTTAGTATATGCCAAGCAGGAGATAAGACTGATGAATCTTTTGTGGTTAGTATTGATTTGTAATTTATATGAGAGAAAGATATTTAAACAGAAGGGGAAAGGTATCGAACATTCAGATCAAAGGTTACAATATCTTACAGGTCTCTGAGGACTTTGCTTTTCTTTTGAAAAACATGTTTCTCATTTAAGTCATCACTATCTACCCCACAGAAGATAACAATACTCAACTTTATGATATGGTATCCAGATTTACACATTTGTATATACTATGCTGACTTGCTTCTATTCACTTAATATAAATACTTACAAAGTCCTAAATCTAAACATTTGAGCATTTGTCTTCAGCCCTTCTATAATTTTGTAGATCCAATCTTAAAAATACCAGCATTTGTGAAAATCAGACTCAGGGTTCCCATTCAACAGTGGATATAAAAGGTCGGTGACTACTCCTTAAAACTTGTGCCCCATGAAAAGACTTGTACCCAGTACACTTTAAGATGTGTTGCACAGCAAGGTGCTAAGATAAATGAAATAGATACTACAAGTTGGCAGGTGACAAATCCACAGATTTTTTGAATTGTCTGTGCTTTAAAGCTACATAATCTAAATTACCATAAAAGAAACACCTTTTCTCAACCTCTTGCAAAGCTTGAGCTTTCCCTTCTCCAAAACAGAGACCTTCTGCATCTGAACTATTGCTGTTTATTGCTGTTAAAAAAAAGCAAACAATGAAATCTTCCTCTGTACCAAGAATCTCCTTGCCTTAAATTTTAAGAAGCCCTCAATTATTTTTTCTGCCAATTTCCTATCTCTTTAGCCAGATGCAATGATTTCCCTTCTATGGTGTCATGTTCTACAGGACAATTTTGGAGAAAAGAAATTGCCTTTCAGCATATGAAGGAACAGCAAAAATTCTATATTTAATCATCTAAGAAAAACACAGAAGACACTAGTAATGAGTGAGCTACACAAGAGATTGTCTCCATGGCTCCTGCTAGAGTATACCAAGTTTTCATGGAGTGGAAGTACTGCTTTGCAGTGACAAGGTTCCACAAAGCTGGTCTGAAGAGCAGCTGGGAAGCAGCTGAGAAGCACACAGCCAGCTTTACTTTTGCACTGGACTGTTTCATTTCTCAATAAAACCAAACAAATTATATGCATAAGAAAATTTTACTCTGTGGGAGGGGAAAAAAAGAAAAATCAAAGAACTGAAAGTCTGAAAATTGACATTTTTGCAGCTAATCTAGGGATCTTTAAATTACTCCATCAAGCTCTTTTATTTTGACAGGTGTTTCAATAAATGATATTTGATAGTTCACATTTTTCTAATGTCATCAGTGTAATGTTGTACAAAGTATATGTGATTTATCTGATGGGCCTAATGTACTGAGCAGAGGGAGTAAATCCAGCTGTCTCTGGGGACCTTGATTTGCTTTAGCATATGCCAATTCACAATGAATTTGAAACTAATGTTACTCCCCATTGTGTTGCTGCATCACTTATGGACCTTTATAATGCTTCCACAAGGGAAGGAGGTCATCATTAGAATAAAAGCTGTGAGCATTTTACGGGATGATTCTGAGACAATGAATGAGAATTTCCCTGTGGCAAAAAAACCCCAGTAATAGAGTCAAGATCTTAATGGGCCTTACATGGCTAACCAAGGTAATGAAATTAAAAATTTACACTTTTTCTATTTGATAATAGGGTTAACTTGTGGGACTTTGCTGCACTTGAACATCAGGCAATGTCATGAATTTGTGTTGACTCAACCTGTCAGATTCCAAGGGCATTAAAATATGGTCACATTAACAGCTCCTGGTTTGGATTTCAATGAGAGCTCTGAGAGCTCCAAGTGCTTAGCACTGCAGAAAACACAACCACTTTTATCCAGGCATCCAACTTCTTGTCCAACAGCCAACATTTCAGTTTGAACTTTTTGCCCCTCATTCATGATCCCGTTTGGGATCTGATCTTTTCAACATTTTTGCTGTGTTCAAAACAGGCAAGTTTGATCAGGAACATGAAAGAACAGATAGAGTAATGGATGGCACCTCTGTACAGGAAAGCAAGGATGGAATGTGATGCATGCTTTCCGGGTGCACAGAATAATAGGACGAAATCAGACCTGCCAAAGAAAAGGGTCAGGCAGAGAAAAAAAAGCTTGATTGTTTTGGCTGCATAAGAAAGGATAGATTTGAGCAGCCAGAAAATTATCAAAGAACAGCCTGAATGTCTAGAGCTTGTTCTAAGTCAATGCTCTCCTACAAGCAGGCACAGGAAGCTGCCACCATTATGGTCCAGTGAAATGAGGAATGGAACATGGCATGTTGTACTTGTGTGCAACTGTACTCCTACACTATGCTTTGATTAGCTTTCCACCACACTGCTAGATCAGTTCTTTCAAATAGCTATCAGCAGCAGGAAATATTTTTTAAGTTGAAGAAACTGCCAAAGGAGATGAGAGAAGGTGACCTGACAGTACCTGTTTCTTCAAAAATGGTGACCAACAGCAGACAGATTTGTCCCCCATCTACATATCTGAGTCTGTGCTTGTGTTTAGGCTTACATTCTAAAAGCAGAGTCTATTTCCTTCACTGTGCTTGGAAGAACAGAAGACAAATATCAGTACATTCTCCTCCAAGGCTGTTTTCCCGCCTGTGATATCAGCTATTCAGATTTAAGCCTGAGAGAACCAAAAATTGAACTAAGTGAATGAAATAAGGCAAGATCAGAAGCTCATGCCCCAAGCTTACACATCAGGGCAGATTCTGCTTTTGGTTTTTGACAGTCTGTGGGGATGCTTTAAGTAGATGAGGAGAGCTGCAGCAGCAATTTCAGGAAGAGCTCATCAGAGCTGTATTTTTCTGCTAAATCCATAATCGAAGCACAGAAGAAATATTCTCAAGCTGAAAAAGAGTATTTGTCAGGGAGGGTAAAGTGGAGAGCTCAGTTTGCAATTGCACAGATCCAAAATACTGTTGCTGTCCTATAGCATAGCAACATACCCCTTGCATGTCAATCACAGAAGTTTCAAGTCCTCTAACAGGTCAGCGTGATTTGAATTACCCTCTAGCTGTCTTGTTANATACTCCATCTATTCTGCAAACAAGCAGCAAATGTATGGTGTCATTGATGAACAGCTGAGGTATAAATCACCACTCTGATATATGTGCCTATCGATTAAATTTATGAGATTCACTACTAAGATGGAACTCATTCCAGGGAAGAAGCTGAGTGTTCACCACATTTGCAATGTACTTACAATGCCTCCTGCACTGGAAATATCATAATTAGAAAATGCGCATACACGCACTTAGATCTAATTATATAAGAAAGCATATAATATTTTACTACACTTACACCATATTTTAGAGAAAACTTTAGACTCCTTATATTCCACCTTACAGTTGAGAACTGCATACTAGATAAGACCTTTTCTGTAGTAAGGTTACAGACATTTTCTTGCTGAAATGTATAAAACACCTCTTGTGCTTTCATTAAACAGACACTTTTTCAGCAACATTTTTCATCCTCTAGCAAGCATCATGCATTCAAAAGGTTCTGGAAACATCCTTGCCCTGAAACAAAACTCTGACGTCACAAATCCTCAGCATAGGTTTCTTCATATACTTTTGGACAGCTCTGACTATGTGAGATGTTTTAACACTGTCGCAACACTTGGGGTAGTGACACTGCAGCCTGCCTTGTGAAAAGTGATATCTGGAACAAGCTTATGGCAATTCCAATGTCAGCTGCATCAGCAGCAATTCCTGTATGTAACTCAGAGCTGTGGTTGCCTTTCTTTTCCGTGCATACAGGGTAATCCTCAGAGAAATGTACACTATTACCAAGAATGTCACTGCCTTGTGTCAGTATAAGCAGCCAAGTCAATGTGGTTTGTGCATGTGCATGATGATTATATCTTACATTTTCCATTTAAGTTACTGAAGTCATGCTTACTAAGGGAAACAAAAATGCTATGGATTATTCTGCTCCAGTATGTGAAAACCATGATTGATGACACGGCTCCGAGGAATAAGCCTCAATGACATCTGCGGCACAGCTATGAGGTTACTAATAACCACAACCTGTGAATTGAGAAAGAAGCCCTTAAAAATGGCTGCTGACAAACACAATGGAAGAGATTTATGGATTGCCTAAATCAAGACTGCCCAATCCTTGCAAAGTGAATGGCTTGTCTCATTCATTATGTTACTGTGACACGAAAATGATATTATGCTCTCTTTCCTTCTTCTTTTCCATTTCCACTGACTGAACATCAGAGACTCCCTTCCAGGGAAAAATAATAAACATGACTTATGTAGCCACTGAACTTTCTGAGATTTTAGCCCTTCATTCCCTTAATGGTTCAGGAAAACAGGATGCCTTTAGCTCCAAACAAAAGGAATATCAGCTTATCAACAGTAGATTTTAGCAAGCCTATTATATAGCTGTACAGTCAAAGCCACTTTTAAAGCCACTTTTAAATCCAATTATCTGCATTCTTACTGCCTTCATTCCTTAAAAGTACTTACACTAAATCATTGAAGGTTGATATCTGTAGTGTTAAATATACTCAAACACTACTAAGTTCACAGTGGTCAGGGTCCTCTCTCAAGTGTGTTGTTACAAAGTGTAGTCAGGAAGGATCTAGAAGGCTCTCAATTGCAGACAAGGACACAAAGGCTGTTACTGTATCACATGGTAAAAATAAATATATTAAAGATACAAAAGAGACAATGGGTCAAATATTTAAAAATGAGGAAGCCTTGTTCACAGGCAGGGGTTAGTCTCAGAACTACTTGTAACCAGAAGACCTGTACTGTCAGAGCATCTTGCAGTTAGCCCTAGTTCTGACACTGTGATCTCCTATTTTAATCTGATGGAAAACTGTGCGGCTGTGAAAGAGTTGGAAATAGATATTCTTCTTACACCAGTCAGGGCTTCTCTGATAGTATCTTGCTATCCAGAGAAGAAAAAAGGAAGATGATGTCTGAATCTACATGTACAGCAATTCCTGAGGTCCACAACTGACACTAAATGAAAAGGATCTTATGCTTTTTGAAGGATTTTTGTGTCTTAAGATCTTGGCCTGAGACAGAAGCCGTATGGAGGGAACAACAGGTAATGCAAAACAGTTGTGCTGCTAATTTGCTAATTTCCTAATAATGTCAAAACTACGGAAATACCGTGGACCACAGGAGAGGTTGAGGCGCTTTTGTTAGTCTCTGTTAATATGGGATTCTGTCAGGTCAATCAAGCTCTCTATATGTTTGGGGATTTTATACTGCCACCCATTTGTGTAGTGGGATGCACCTGCACTGCTCTGTAGCACACTGTGTTACACTGCTGAAGGGTTTGCTTGCCTGAGTAGAGCCCATATGATGGAACAAAGGATGAGAAGGAGACACCTTGATACACATACCTAATCTACAGAATTTTATGTGGATTATGTTTGTAAGTACTGGTATCTCTTTCATTTCTAATGTTTAAACATGAGTATTTTCCCTCTAAAGACCATTTATGGAACATTTGGGAGTAAGATATACAGCATATCAAAGGGTCACAGAGAAGGTTCAAATACTTATCTAACCTGGTCACAGAAAAAGAAATATCAAGCTGCAAATAAACCATAAAAGAATGAAATAAATTAATTCCAGTATATATCCTAATGAGAAAGACTGTGTATGGGAAATGCGACAAAAGGTATAAAATGAACAGGCAAGCAGCTGGACAATGGTGGTCTGCATTGTGGAAATATGAGGAAATTAGTGTATCTTGTGGATCATGTGGAAAAATGAGGAAATTCTTGTATGTGGTGTGTCATGTGAAAACATGAGTTCCACCCTAGGCTTCATTATTAGAACCTTCTTGTTGATATAGGCTGATTTTGCTGTCGATGGAGGTCACACAACCTCCCCTGGCAGCATGTTTCTGTCCTTGGTTGCCCTCAGGATGAAAAAGTTTATCTCTGAACTTGTCCTGTTTCAACTTTACATGCATTATCCTCTGTCCTCCCGCCAGGCACCACTGTGAACAGCCTGGCACCATCATACCCTACTGGCAGAGACTGGGAGGCTGCTGTTAACCCCCCACTAAAATCATCTCTTCTCCAGGGTAGCTGAGCCTATATTACCCAGCCTCTTCTCTCAGGGCAAGCAATCCAGATCCCAGCATCTTGGTGGGCCTCTGCAGATCACACTCTAGTTTGCCCATGTCCCCCTTGTACCAGAGGGCCCATAAGTGTTCTCATATCCCTCACCCTGCTGGGCTCACTCCTCCTAGAACATCTCAGTGGGTGCTTGTCTGCCTGTGCTGCATGTTGGTGCTTTGCCCACAGGGTTTTCTGGAGCATGCTGTGGTGATGGATATCCAGACTAACTCCAAACTAGCCCGCCCAGCTGAAAAGCAGAGCATCGTGTGGACTCAATTTCATTGCCAAGGAAGTTGCTAGGAAGCAGGAGAAATTAACCCGAGTGGATCTCCATGCTGCTCCAATCAGATGATTTCTGGTACCTGCAATAACTTGCTCAGAGTTAATTGGACAATACAGCATGGCACAATTGGCAGTGCGGTCATCTCCTTTCATGAGGAAAGAGAGCAAGATGTGACCATCATAGCTGTAGTTGTGACAGTCTGAAGATACTAAATATCTTAGGTTTAAAAGAGCTAACTTGGTGTTAGAAATGTGAAAGTTCTAGAAGTCAAACTTAGTCACCTACTCAGCTTCTTGAATGCCGTGCTCTCAGCAACAGTGAGCTTGAACCAACTCAGAGCTTTATTTTCCGTAAGGCAGGGACACCCTCACACCCCTTACATAGTACCCAGCACCAAATACATCCTAGACAGAGGCAGATATAAATGTTGGCTGCTTCTTGATACCATAACTCTGATAGCAGCAACTGTCTCTTTGTCCTCGCTAAACATTATATTTATTCTGAATTATAAATATCTCCTTCCTTTTTGCTCAAAAATATATGCAAAAACCTATAAGGGATATAAAATAAAAACTGTACATGTGTCATGCTGAAATGCAAAATGAGAAGCCAGGCAGTCAATTGTGTAAAACTACTTTAATAAAGTAAATATTACAATACTGACAAATGGTTCCTTATAAAGTCAGCTTTAGGGGGGGTAGGGAGGAGGACAAGGGAAAGAAGAGTATATGCTCCAGAGGTATGAAACAGTTGAATGAAATAGAAAGACTATCTTGCCAATAAATATGCAGAGCAGATTCTCAAACACCTTTCTGAGACGTATTGCATTTTATTTGAAAGAATATATGAGAGCCACTGCCTGTGTCATTATCTAGAAGGCATATTCATTGGCATGGTACATTAATGTTAAATCATTTAGTGTGTGTTTGCTTGGAGACAGGGCAATTTTGAATTTAGCACTGTAAAATCAGCCAGGTCTTATGGAGCCCCCTCTCTGAAGTTTCTGAAAAATCTTAACTGATCACATACCTGAAAAACTCTCAGCCTGGGCCAGAGAAGTCAGTTTGGGCTGATACCTTGCTTCTCATCATGTCTGCTGGTAGACAGTTAGGGGAAAGATGTGAGTCATAGAGATTCTTTCCTGGAAATATCCTCTGCCAATTTTTGCAGAGATTTAGAGCCTTTCAGAGCTGGATATTGTCTCCATTTCCAATTATTACGGAGTTATATTCCTAAACCTAGATAAACCATGCAATCACAGGAAAAAATTCAAAGGTTTTTTTCTCTCTTGTGCCTATCTGCCTTATGCAGTACTCTACACACTTTCTAAACTCTATCTTTTATATAATTAATAAAGAAGCAAACAGTTGAATGAATAGGTTAAAACGTGCCCTCCTTTGGTGGGAAAATTAGAACAGTAAGAGGCTGCAGCACTAAATCTCTTCTGAACATAGCGTCTCATCTCTTACACTCTGCCTAGGGCAGCCCCTGTCTCTTCCTTCAGACTTTGCCTTTGGCACCAGGAATTGATGCTAAATAGTGCAGCGGATGTGAAGGATATTATTTTTCCAAAAGATTCGAAGGAGCCTTTCTTTTCTTTGGAATCCTGTCAAAATTGGTTTGGCTAACTTCAGAGGTTCTCCACCCAGATCTGTTTAAAGTTGAGTCTGATAACTTTTCAGTAAATAAAGCAAAGTCATTAATCCTCCTTAGGACACTTAGGACAGCAAGGTCTAAGATGATAAGCAGCACCTCACCCAGGCTGCTGCTCTATGAGTACATCTGTTAATGGGGAGTTGGACAGAGCTGCACAAGCCTCCTACCCTTTCTGACCCTGACTTGTAAAATACACAAATAAGGATGGAATCTTGAAATGTGGAATGGTGGGCAGAACTCATCTCTTTTTGGTCATACTTTGAGTTGACAAATTCTGAGTGGCCACATAATCACAAGCAGGGGACATCAAACTGGGTGATATGCGGCATATGGGACCTGCCAAGGATCAGAAGAGAAGTCTCATGGAAATCAGAGCTATTTGACAGTTTATAAAAATGTCACTCAGGGTTTCACGCCAGAGCTATCCCAATGATATCTACAGACCAAGAAGGTCTCTCAACCATAGTTCACTTTCTGGGGAGGGATCAGCCACCCCAAGTGCTTGGGGAAACAGGGTGTCTTCCTTGGGCATATTTTGAGATCTTGCACATACTAAGTCCTGGGAAATCTGTACAGTCATTGAATCTTTACATCCTGGACACAGGAGCTCAGAAGATGCTGATGAGTGTCTGCATGGAAAGTGCAAGGAAAGAGAAAGCAATGATAGCCACTCCTGACTGGCTCAACCAAGCACAGTATCAACCACCCCATTTCAGGGAAAAAGAAAAACCATAAATACCTTTCCTTCTGTGCTCGACAGTTCATCCACCAGAGAATACATTCTCAGGAGTTGGCACAAATCAGGGCTTTAACACTGCACTTTCTGTGCGCTAACCCACAGACCTTCCAATGAGGTTATTAATTCCCAAAAGCATGGTATCCAATCTCTCACCAACCCTGTCCTCCCTTGTCTGGGTTTCACCTTCTGACTCTCATTCATAAAAGGGTGTACTGAACTCAATTCCACTTCATGTCTCGGACTGGACAGGTTTGTTTTCCTGTGAAGACAGGCTCCAGCAATCACCATCCACTCTATATGTTCCTCTTTGTCTCTCGCTTACTTGCACACACTGGGTGACATAGCTGGCATCTTTCCCAACAATTTCAAACTTGTGAGTTATTGATCTGGCTCTGGATGAGGCTTGTAATCCACCTTTCCAACAACGTTTGTATTATCTCTGCCAGTGTGCACATTTTTTAGAAAACTCAAGCTTATCATGGCAAGTCTTGTCCCTAAATACAGTAGAGTACTTTCTCACAAAAATTCCCTCAAGAAGTTCTCTGATTCCCTGCCCTCACCAGCTCTCTGGCTTATTGCTTGAGCCACAGTTTACTATAGAAAGTATCATAGATCATCCCCAGCTCTGAAAATATAACTATAATATATATGTAAATATATACATATATGTCTCACTCATCCTGTACATATATATATATCAATATCCCAGTAATCAAATTAAGGAAGACTGACAATGACTGAATCTGTAGCAAGTCCTTCTTGATGGAGACTTTTTATACATACTGACCTCCTTCAACTACACTGCAGCAATTCCTCCTGGGTTACTTTTCATGAAAGTATAGGGTCATAGCTTAACTAACAATTACCAGTGACTCATCATAGTTATCCCTTTCAGCAGTCAAGGAGTATATTGGTCATCCTGGTGACATTATTTTGACTGTGATTAGGGAAGGGGGAAGACTAGTATTGTACCATTTTTCTCAAAATGACATGAAGCCTGTTTAAATGTTACCTTTGGTTTTATAATTGTTTAAACATGGTCCAAACAAGAAAGAACTTTTTTCTGTTTTCTTATTGTCTTTTTACCCAAAAGTTTGAAGCAATTTTGTTGTGAGGCACCCCTCCAGCCCAAGCACTCTGGCTAGTGCAGCAGAACACTGCTAAGATGCCCCATTCATAAAGTGACATATAAGCTGTGGTAGCACAATCCTTGAATGCCTCAAGGCCCAAAAAGTGTCCAACCACCATGAAGGTTGATCAGCTTTGTTTCCTTAGCAGTTATTTCACTCTGTTGTGGTCTGTCATCAGGGAATGGCTTCTACAGATGCAGCATGAGGCAGGTACCTGGTGCAGAAGGGGTGAATGATCTTCTGTATTATCATATGTTATCATTGTCGTACAGAAGACGCATTTTTCTCCATCAACAGTGTGGTAACTTGCAAAACATCCTGGGCTACATTTTGATTCCTCTTCTCTGTTGATAAAATGCAAAACATTTATCTTTCCTGTGTATGCACCCATGGCTTTTTATTACTGCTTCCTGTACCCATCAGCAACAAAATTCTTGCTGTTTCATCAGTAAGAAAGTCTAAAACAATTTATAGATCATAACTTCCTCTATGAGAAATGTGAATTATGTGGTCAATAGAGACTTCAGCTACTTGCATCAGTACTTTTTGCCCAACCAGTCTCTGAGATGGTTATCTACACTTTCATTACCCCAAGATGACATTAATGCCATTCAGTGCTGACTGGTCTGCCTGATAAAGCTAAGCATAAACCCAGGCTGATGCAGAATGTGACTGACAGTTTTCATAAGAAAAGCAAAAGCCAGAAGCACATATCACCTCCCTATAAAGAGCTGCATTTGGCTGCCAGTTAAATATATGAATTTTAAAATCATTACATTTGATATGCTGTATTGAATTTTACATGATCTCATTATAGTGTATACCACTTTCTCCTCATGTTCCTGAATGTCTGCGACAGTCATCTGTCAAATCATGGGAGCTGATGTCCATTTGCAGAGTAAAAACCTTGTACACTGGCAGTGAGTAGGAAGCAACACTTCCAGAGAAAACACCTTCTTAAGGAAGTGGGGGAAGATGGGTAGGACAGAGAAACAGGATCTTGCTTTAAATCTGGGATGCAGGGTAGCGCCTAAGAGCTGTCATCCCACAAAACACCATGCCTCTTAAGATGAAGAATTCTGAAGCAAAACATGCTTTTTTATGTTGTACAGAGTGTGGTAAATACCAGTTTAAGCAGAGGATTTATCTGGGAGGTAAGAAGAAGATGGAAAACTGAATATAATACTAATACAGTCAACATAGTAACTGGTAACTTATTCTGATTAATTCAATTCTCTTGACTTTAATTTTTTCCTACTTGTTTTTACTATTGCTGTGCCAAAGATTTGTGTATTGACAGACTCAGTCACATCCTAGTTATTGTCATGAAAATTTAGGCTTCACGGGCTAGGTACACCTTGGTCTTTTGGCACCAAATTTGGCTGAGATTTTTCTGGTGAATGTACTAATAACCAAAAACATTTTGAAGCCAGGTTATGATCCAAATCAGGAGAAAATACTGGCTGGGACAACTAAAAGAGGCAAGATTTTCTGAAACAAGAAGAAAGCTGTTCATTGGTAAAAATGTTTTGCTTCAAAACTGTCATAACTTTTTTGACATTTTAAAATGTAAAATAGTGATCTCCTGAAATAGCATTGCCACTCTCTGTATTGACATACAGTTTTTGAAAAAAAAGTTTGGAGAGATCAAAAATTATTCAAAACAAAATAAAATATTTTCTGTTCAATTCCAAATGTATTGTTTGAATCATTTTTATTCATTTATTTCTTTAAATTTCTAATAATCCTAAATGCCTTACCTTATTCTTTTACCCACTTCTTCAGAGTCAGCAAATTTGTCATCAAGTTCATTTCTTGTCCAGCTCAACTTGACACCATAAAGACATTCAAGGTAATAGAATACTGGCCTAAACTTTTGGTGATAATAAAAGTGAAATGACTATGAAATGCTGGCATTATCTCAATTTGCCACAGGAGATGAAGGGTCATTCACTCAGAACCACTGTTATAAGCTGTCTGCCAATTCAAGCTATTGTATTGTATGGTCTGTACCCTTCCCCCATACAATTTGTTCACTTAATTTGAAATCCTGTGATCCTTTGCAATTTCATTTCTCCTTTCAATTACTTGACTTGTTCATTTTCCTGAGTAGCCACCTGAAATTGCACATGGACTGCCTATATACATTTAAAAATTTTTTCCTTTTACTTTCTTTTTTTATTATTCAATCTTTGCTCTTGTTTAAAAGCAAATAAGTTTCATCTGAACTTCTTTGTTTCCTTCCAGTGTTTCTTTAATCCTAAGCTTTTCTTACCTGTTTGTCTATTTATTTACCAGTTGTTTTGCTTCATATTGTAATTCCTTGAACTGTCTTTCTTTCAATAAAAGAAAGGAAAAGGAAGAGGAAAAGGAAAAAAGAAAAAAAAGAGAAAAAAGAGAAAAAGAGAAAAAGAGAAAGAGAAAGAGAAAGAGAAAGAGAAAGAGAAAGAGAAAGAGAAAGAGAAAGAGAAAGAGAAAGA
>VXAD01000990.1:1705296-1811854 GCA_013399195.1 Dicrurus megarhynchus
AAAAAAAAAAAAACTTGTCAAAGGGAAAAACATTGTCCATAAATAAATTTACATTGGAAATGTGAAGCCACTTTCTACTCATAAGCATAGAAGTGAGAATAGCTTCCCTGTGGGAGTTCAGAGGCATAAACATCAGTGTTTATGACAGTGATGATATGATTTCTAATACCAAAAGGTGGAAATCATTAGATAAGATGAAAAAATGTCCTCTAGCTTGTCTGTCCCTGAGTTTCCTGATGTTCCTGATACTGTATAGTTTTTCTGTGGCCCTACTTTGCACCCATCTTTACCACTTACCTGTTCAGCATGGAACAAACTGAGAAGAAGACCTACCACTTTAACATATTGCATAACTAGCCTATAAATATATTTCTTTGACATAGAAAGGCCAAGAATTTCTCAAGGGTCAGAACAATACACATTTTTGAAGATAATGAGCACAGTCAGTGCTGCTGTTGAGAAACAAAGTAGGGGGAAAAGCAATATGAAAAAAAGGTGTTGAAAAAAATAAGATGATTGAATACCAACCTTGCTGCTTAGGTTCACAAGCCAGCTACTAATTGGTCATTATGACAAGTTAGTTCATCGTTATCTAGTGTTTCTTACATCTTCTTCAGAAACACCTAACCTTACTCAATTTCTAGCAAAAGGGTACCAGTTTTAGATGATTCTTTGAAGTAACTTGTAAGAGTACATTTTATACAGTTTCTCCGTCATCTTTGTTTAGCAGGAGAAGAGATGAGACTTTTCTGCCTATCAGTTGGAAAATTACAGAATCTTAAGGGATTCTGGTAGTTCCAGTAGTTGATACTGTAGACAATGGAGAAATAATGACAAAATGAAGCCTGATGTTGCTGGGTGTTTATTGTGGTTTTTTGGTTTTAATTTTTTTCCATCATTTGTACATGTCACTCTCTTGTTTTGATGCAAAAAACTCAAGTTCCCACGGTGCAAAGGTGTAATTATTAGTAGCTATGCAAAACATAAAGCAGGGGAGAATGAGAGTAAAATATTTTTAAAAAGAGAAAAAATTTAAAATATCAACAATGAACATTATTTCCCCTCTACTCCCTTCTGGGTTGGCAGCAGGAGTATGAGACAAAGTCAATTACTCACCGAACTAAACAATAAAAGGGTAACTTTAACTCAACAACTAAGAAGAAGAAGTTCATAAATAATGGACAAAGTAATTCAGTGAGAACAGTAGGAGTATGAAAAAAGTTGAAATAATTCCAGTCTATGTAGCTTCTGCAATAGTCAACGCTTCTCTGTATTTTAACATCTTAGAGTTCCAAATGGGTTTCTGCCTTAGTTTTGATGCATTTTTCTCCACTTAAATTCATGGCACAAGCTTTCCCTTGACTTGATGTTGTACTCAAGAAAGATATCATATGCTTAACTGAGATACTAAGAGCCTACATTTCTTCTTAAAAATAAAGAACAAATCTCAGAATTTAAACACCAGTTTTCCAGAAGCAGATCATTTAGACCAGATTGAAATATAAACAAAAAAACCCCAAACAAACAGAAAAAACCAACCAACCAACCAATCAACCAAACAAACAAACAAAAAACCCAACAAAAACAAAACAAAAAAAAACCACCAAAACCCTATCAACCAAATAAACAAAGAAAATCAAAACCACTGACAACATGGTCTAAGACAGTTTTCAAGGGAAATACTCTATGCTGAAAAATACTAAAAAGAAGTTAGAAGTAGAAATTACTGCAGTAAGATATGGGCTCATTTTCTGCCCAGTAAAAAATAGATAAAGCACAGTCTGCAAATGATAACTAACTCTAAATTTTGTCCTTTTTATGTGTGCATTGAAACAATTCATTATTCATATAAAATGGTGGGAGAAAATCCTGTCACTCATGCTGTCTGTGTGACAGCAAAATATCTTCTCACAAATAATAGGAGGCATTATGATTAACAATTCACACAGAAACCTAGAGAAAACCAAATCTGAACACCTGTGAGAATGACTTCAAAGGCCTTTATTTTTGACATACCAGAGTATACTGGAGGATATTCAGGTGGATGCATGTATATCTATTTGGATTCCAAAAATGTTAAATATTTCCAAAAGGTTTTGTTTTTAGGGTTTTTTTTTTAATGGGGGAACTGTAATATGCCTTATTCTCCCCCAGAGTTTATCACAGCTTAGACTAATCTGTGACTCAAGAAAATTATTTAATGTATTTTGGTTGTCTTTAATTACACAGGAATTCTTTGTGGCATTTTTTTCTCTTTCTATAAATATCTGCATCCCTTTTTTCAAAACTTACTAAGCCAGGAAAAAGTTAGGATACCAGTTCTATTTGGTTCTCTTCTTCCCTTTAAGTGATATGTTGCTGATGGCTCATGCAACTTCAGACCCACTGATGACCCTTGTCTTTAAGAAGATATCCAGTTGCTTCTTTCTTCCCTAAGACAAGAGTACCACTTTTTGAAATATAAAACAGAAGGTAATCATGTGGTGACTGTTGTGGACTATAAAAATATGCTACAAAGACTGCTTATGAGAGCTGCTTGAGAGCTGTTGTCTTAAATTATTACTTTTACACAGCAATGACAATAATGTTTACAATGAAAGAAACTTCAAAGCTTTGAGTTGTTCCAAACAGAAAAAAAAATTAAAAATGTGCACCTAAAATACTATAATAAAATGTCTTGACTCATTTGGGAATGGTATTATTTGGGGGATACATTTTTCTGTAAACTTTGGCAAAAAGAAAAGATGTGAACTCACAACAGATTTGATTTTTCTTTATGTCAAAAAGAATTTCTCCTGAAAATTTCTTTAGCTAGGAGAATTAAAGATGCAGGCAGTGGTTTTCAGATTGACAGAAGCAACTGGCTAGAGCAAGAAGAAATCTAAATTATATCCATTTGATAAAAATTAAGAGTGTTGAAATTATTGTTACAATGAATTAGATTAATTGTCATAATTTTATGTTTTGAGGTTAAAATGCAAGAGAGCAAGAACCTAAAGAAACAAAACTTAACCAAGAGAAGGTAACATAAATTTCCCATGGATATAACACAGTTTCTATGGGATTCCACTGGGAGTTAAACACAGTAAAGCAAAGGTTACAATCATAACTCAAATGGCAGCTTCCACTGATTAAAGAGGAAAGGCTTGGCCAGTGTTCAGTAACCTTGACAAGGACATTTCAAAAGAGGTTGACCCCACTGAATTTTTGGTATATTTTTCTGTGAAGAATTTACATGGTTGGCACTGCACCAGAAAATGAAGCTGCACGAAGGCAAGGGACTCCCAGCAGTGGACATGCTCAGTACAGTGATGTCACTGAATCACACACACATACTAAAAATAAATGGCATCCTAACTCCAACCCCATCTGTAGGATGAGCCCTATACAAGGCCCCCAAGCCTTTGCGCAGCTAAAACATCTCACGATAGTTCTCACTTCAGCTCATACTTTGCTCCAGCAGCCACTTTCCACCCCCACTCCATCTGCAGCCCTCGGCTCCCTTTTGTAGCACATGAAATGCAAATTGCCATTAGTTATGGGAATAGACCCCAGGACTGATGTTGGCTTGTCTTGAGCTGGGTTTAGCTTGTTTAAACTGTGACGGCAATTGTCTGGCAACTATGTAACTGTTCCCTAAATTGCTTTTAGATTTCCTTTAATTTTGTGCAACGATGTGGCTAATGGTTATTGTTAATAACAATACCCAGTAGTTGTGTTCTGTGGCATAAATTCTAGAATAAAATGTGCTGTGGAAGGGCACCAAAACTGGTAGATATCAGAGGTCCCCTACAGCAAACATAAATCACAGTGGCAGTCACTGGTCACAGCAGGAGGGCAGCCCTGCAAATCAGGGACAACAAACACAACTGAAACAGAAATGACAAGCAATGAAAGGAAAGAGCATATACATACATACGTGTTGTGTCAGGAAAAAGAGATTAATAACCCCCTAGGAGACTGCAGTACCAAGAAAGACCAGTATTGAACCCCTTCTGGGCAAAGCATCCAGGGCACCAATGACTCTTGATGTCCTCATCCTTCTGGAAGGACTCTGAAGCTGTGACATGGTGACTCAGAGAATGAGTGACCATAACATCAGTGAGACAACCAGCTAGGTAAGAGGAAATTTGGCCTTTGCAGGTTTCGAGGGTTTTTAAATTAATATTTTAACCACGTTGTTAATGAGGTGGGTTTCTTTGGTTTTTTTTTCCTGTGTTCATTTGGACTATGACTGTTCTTATTAGTATCATGTCTGGGCTAACAACAACTATTTGTTTCATGTGTCAAGAATTTAATGAGGCTAACAATAAATTATTCTGTCTACATGTCAGTTGTGTTCCCCATTTGCCCATAACAGGATTTTGAGAGCAGTATGAATAGGTGTATAGATCAGTTTTGTGATACAATGAAACCTTACTGTGGAATTAATCTTTTTTAAATGGCAGTGTAGGGATCTGCAACAAGGCTGACGTCCTCAGAGTAATGGAGTTCAGAACATGATTCATTCAGAAAACACAGACATTGACTTTAGGATAAGATGGATTGTATTAGATACATTACTGAGTATATAAACTAGATAAACTCCACTGAGTATTAAGTGGTAAGACTAGCTGTAAGTCCTGTGCCAAAGATGCTCACATTTAGTCACAAAGATAGGACCCCTAAGACCCCACTGGTCCGTGTCCAGGAACAGGCAAACTCATACTTGCATGGGATGCTTCTTCTGGCTGATGGAGGAAAAAAATCAGCAATAGCTGCATGCAGGAGACAAAGCAATGAGGGGTGAAATTTTCCTGAAGACTACTGCTGTTGGGGTATTCCTGGATTGCCCCTGTATGAATAGGTTGAGGTGCTGTTAACCTCTACATTAGTTACCATTGGATGAAGACAATATTTTTCCATAGGCAGGGCCATATATATCTATGGCAAATTATAAGCTCAGACATACCTCTCTTCTGAACAAAACAAAATTCAAGAGTGGAGGCTGGGAATTATTTGTGTAAACAAGTTTTAAGAGGAGAAAAAGACACGTCCTGTTTGAACACTAACTTTTTAGTCAGCCCTCCTGAAGACTATAGTGGGACTTCTTTGGCATTGGTTTATGAAAACAGAACATTTTGTTCACAAGCATCAGTAGAAACACATGTGGAACAACAAACCACTCAACCCTTCTTTCATTAGACTTCTGGACACTATCCACGAGATGAAAGTGAACCCTGCTATGATTAAAGACTTGTGACTGTGTATGGATTGCTAATATAGGATCTAATGAGTTCGTGTCTCTGCCAGTAGCCATGGCCCTAACAGACTCCTCACAGAAAATCACTAATTGTATTAAAGAAGGGGCAGGACGTCTTTCTGAGAACAGTAAGAGGGATGAGGGCTTTTTTCAAATCCGCATTCACAGTCTGTGATACTCCATGCTTTTAAATCCTGCCAATGTGATAAGACGTAGGTCCTTGTCTCAGAATTACATCTATTTTCTCCCTTGGAGAAAGAGGTCTCTGGACACAAATTTTATCAAATAGGAAACAGACTCTGAAACCACACACAAGATGCACTGGAGTCTATCACTCTGGTTTTTAACCTTTTATTTCCTGTCCATAGGACCATGCCAAGCCAACTGACTTTGTTTCATGAAGTGCAATGTCAAATTTTATTAGCATTGTCCTGCCAGTCTCTCTCGTCCCACTACTGTTCCACAGATGAGTTGGCAACACTCAGTTATGGAGTTTTTTTAAATGGCAGCTTTAAAAAGTTTTAAGTTGTACAGCTTTTATTTTCTTTCTTTTTGGGGAGGCATGGAGGAAGGAATATGTGGAGGAGGGCTTGGAGGCCTTCCTGCATTGTTTCATATTTCATTCAGGGATCGCATTTAGTGCAGCCAAGTTAACACTTCTCTTTTTTCCCTCCAGGTTCATTTTACCCTGACTGTTAGACTGCAAATATTTGATAGCAGTTTTCATAGTTAATAATCCACATTAGTTGGTTTTTTGGCTTTTTTTTTTTTTCACTTTTGACATCTAGATTCCACTGTAATGGACACAGAGGATATCTAGTGTCCTGCTTACCTCTGCTTTGAATACCTCTCACTTCTATGCTGCATGTTTCTTCAAGAGTCCTTGATTCTAATCAGTTTTCAGCAGCTCATTTGTCTTTCTCACAACAATTTCAATGCTCATGTCCCAGTTCTTTCCTGCTGCCATTTTCTGAACACATCTTCATGGGTATTTTATTCAGTGAGTACTGTGATGGACTAGTTTTTATTCATTTATCAAGACACCTTCTGCTACCTTTGTGTGTAAGCAGAGATAAATTTAAGTCATACACAAGAACACAGTCAATGAAAACACAGGAAATAATTCAATAGAACAAAACGCCAAATAAGGAATCCATAAAAAGATGGGGTTTGTAACAACAGTTTTCATACCCAGATATGATTATCAAAGCAACAGTTATCCAAGATGTTGACTGAATGGGCAAGAAAGATTTTTCTATCAGAAAATGGGCCAGAAAAGTACAAAATACAAGAAATCAAAATTATTTCAGTCAACTTTTCCTTCACAAACTGATTTTTAACAAGCCAAATACTAGAAAATGTTCACATTCTTCCTTGCCCCAAAGTTATTAGT
Source organism: Dicrurus megarhynchus (assembly GCA_013399195.1). Lineage (NCBI taxonomy): Eukaryota > Metazoa > Chordata > Aves > Passeriformes > Dicruridae > Dicrurus > Dicrurus megarhynchus. Next base: position 1,711,932 of record VXAD01000990.1, read on the forward strand.
TGTAAATTTCCTGTTATTGACCTATGGAATTTCCATATCAGGAGTTTTGGAATTGTTTCAGAAGAAGTTTGGTATCTTCAAAACAGAACAAATAAATGGAAAAGAATTCCATCTTTTGTAGTGTTCTCCCACCTTTTTCTATTTCCAGTCCAACAAACTCTGATAACATTCTCCAGGATGAAACCCTGTTTCCAAAGAACCATGCCTAATAAAGGAAACATTCTACTGAAGGCAAATTAATTTGGAAACAGTTTATTATTCTGTACATATTTCTACCTGTAGGGTGGTGTCCAAGTCGGCACAAGGGACCATGGGTGCAGTACCAGTCTCTATATTTAATTTTTTTTTCCATCCTGTGCCTTATGAAAATTAGCCTGTTATTTTGTGAGAAGGAGTTCAAAGGCAAGTACTCAACTCTTAATGATAGAGATAAGTCTTATCTTCTTGGGTAAGTCTCATTTTTCCAGTGACACAGGGTGTTCCTGAGTGGTTACACATTCAAATATTCCTCTAGCCAGCTGACTAAAGGCTTCCAGGTGCAGTAGTCCTTCTGCAGAATACCAGCATCAAGAGATAGGACTTGTCACACCATGATGCAGTCCTCAAAGCCACAAACTTTTGCTCAGCTTTGAACTTCAGACAATTGCCTAGTAGCAAGACCATATCAGCAGTGAATCAGCAGGAGTGTGTCAGTTTTGTTAAATTACTGTTATAGAGTAAAGCCTAAGATTGCTGGTAACATCCTATATTTTTAAGGTAAGTGATGGTTCTGTTCACATTTTTTTTCTGAAAGTCTGTCTCAAGGGAGAGAGAATTTCTTTTAAACCAAAAAGGCATAAGATATAAAACATCCATTAAAATATTTCAGCTTTGATGTTATTTTTCTTTTTCTTCATTGTCTTTCTTTTGATTAAAAGTTTCAGTGTTTTCAAAAAAAGCAATAAAATTTCCAGTTTTCACTGCAAATAAGATTTTTAAAAGTGAAATGAGGGGGCAAAGGATGTTATTTCTAAGAAAAAGTGTTTCTCTAGCAGAGTCTGAAAAGAGGCTGTTCATTGTGCAGAAAAGCACATAGAATACATGTGCTTAACAGAATGGAGTCTCGTTTTCCCTCAGAAAATTGTGCTGAGTTCCCAGTCTGTACTCAGTAGTAGCCCCATACAGCAGCCAGACACCACTGCACTCAAAATGAAGGTCATTTTCACCATTATTCTTTCCACCTTGAAGATTTCTCTACAGTGGAAGCAGTCCACTGTTGCTAACCCACTGCAAATCATCTTTTAAGAATTAGAGTTTAATTAAAGCACTTATGAGAACAATCTGTGTTAACCTCTAAATAGAGTCAAAACCTTGAAATAGCATTACCTAGTCTTTAACAGAGGTCACTTGCATCACAGAATGCAAAATAACTAGCAATACATCAGTGAGGTGCTAAGTACTTCCTTCAAAAAGGATCTTGAAAGTACTCAGACTATGCCAGGTGTAAGCCTTTCCCCGCAACACATACTGTACATATTGTGGTGATTGGTTTGATAATGGCTGCAGAAAGGGAAACATAGGTAATTCAACTTGCAAATTCAGAGGTTAATCAGGACTGATTTAAGACACAGAGCCATAGGCCCCTCTTTTGAAAATAATCCTATAATATAAATGACCCTATCCTCCAGCATTTGAGATACCAGTCCCAATCTCCATGTGTCAGGCAGTGACTCTGCATACAGGTAATGTTTCCCAGGATCCAGGCATGCAGAGATGCCCACAATAGCCTGGACCTTACCCTGCTGTATCTGCATACTGCTGTTCTGCCTAATCCAGAACTCATGGAAGTCAATAAACCCTGATAGAGTTCACCTGCTTTTTCAGTTCATGATGCCTTCAGAGGTGCCTGTTCCTGTAAATGTATTAATTAGCTGCTGATACTGGCAGAGATAGCCAAGCAAATGTTTTGCAGGCTGTGGCTTACAACCGGATCTGCTCACATACGCACTCTCCATCCCTTGTGGCGTCATGTGGGCACGAGCTCCAGAGTCAGATGCAGCAGATGAATTTTGAATTAAGTCTAAGTCTGTCTATAGTGATAAGATAGCAAAGAATGGGCTCTGAATTTCCAGTGGGGCATTTCTGTGGCACTAGTTATCTTTATGCATAATTTTCTATGGCTGTATTTACTCTCAGTGAGAGTAAACTTCCAAATGATGTTTTACATCACAAACTACAGACATAATCTAATTTCTGGTTGCAGAATAAGCAGCAGAAAATAGATTAATTGTGAGGATAGACAATAAAAATTTTCTAACAAATAGGCATTGTGATAACATTTGCAATTCACAGACTTTTCCATGAAGAATCAGAGACTGTCAGCACTTTTTTGTGCAATCATGGGCTTGATTACATGTGTTAGAGAAAACTACTAGCTCTTTTGGTTTTTAATTAATTTTGATTTTATTTATTGCTATTTACTGCCATTAATGATAAGAGCTGAAGAGAGGTAATATTTGAGAAGGAAAGAAACCTCTTCTTACACGCCAGTTTAATAAAGTCAGTGATTAAACCGACAAAAGATCAACAGAGTTGTGATAGAGACCTTTAAAAGTCATCGTAATTCACTTCAGTGCCTCTAAGAGGGATGTAACTTTTCACCCTAAAGCCTGAGACACTCATCTAACGTGTCACAAAGGATTTCTCATCTTTCTCAGAATCCTGAGTTCAGTGCAGACGCTCACTTGTTATGGAACGAACAACTGCAGTCTCACAAGCGTGCTTTCAGATACACTCATGGCTCTGTTGTCATTCCTGTGCTCTGCCACTGCCTTGTCACTCCTGCACAGAGTGACTTTGGTATTCTGTCAGATTCAAAACTTGCAGGCTGTTCACTTCCTTTCTTAGGGTTAGGGTTAGGATTAGGGTTAGGGTTGGTTTTAGGCTTAGGGTTTGTTAATTGTGGCTCTTCTGATGACAATACTTTAGACTGTTTTCTGGTATTTCACAATATCTGGAACAGAAGCACTGTATGTACATTACAAAGAGAATTAACACCTCATTACATGATAAGGAAATCATCTTGTCAATTATTATTAAAGCACCAGACAGCACTAGTACCATGATAACACAAATCTGTCCCATGGGGCTCATTACTTGAAGTTACAACTAAAAAGGATATATTACCTGTACAGAGGCACAGGTTCACCAGTGTTGCTCTATTGTCCTGTTCTTATACATTTAGTCCTGAGGGCTGTTCCTGAGTGTCTTCCATGCCAGACCAAGCAAAGCAGTGTTTTGCAGCTCACACAGACCCTCTCTCCCAAGGCACCAGCAGGGCACCATCACTGGTGGAAAACACAGCTTGAAAACTTTTATTTTTCTACCTTTCTTGTTCAAACTAAGGTCAAACAGGAGCTGACACAATTTTTCAGTGAAGGAGGCATTTTCCAGGAAGAATGAACTTTCCCAAGGGATTGAAATGACTTACAAGTTCTGCTCAAATATAGTCTGTAGCCCCATAGCAAAGAGAGGGAAGAACATGGAAATATTCAAGTGTTTGGATTTTTTTTGCTGTTGCTTTTAAGATCCCAGTATCTAAACATCTTAACTAACACAAACATGCATAAAATCTGAGGTAGAATGCACCCTAGATAACACTCATTTTAGTTTTCCTCCAGGTCCTATTCTTTGTCTACTGGAAAATAAAAAGAAAGAGTAATAAATTTGTTTCTAATGGCATGGATAACAAAATATTTAAATAGCCAATTCACTAATCATATGATCAAGAGCTGTTTCAGGCATCTTGTTCAGTGATCTGTGTGAAATGCCACAGAAATGTGAAAACGTGTGCTAGTTGTGAACCAAGTGAAAAAATAACATGCAAAGTTTGTAGCAGTGTTCTAGCAGCATACTTTTAAGGTGCCAAATAGGAAAAAGGGCAATGTGACAGAGGGAGTCACACAGTGAGCTGGAAGAGATACAGTGTTGCGTTCTGAAGTCACACAGGAAAAACACAGTCCTCTGAGACTTTGGTCAGCTCTTCTTCAGGCACTTCTGCCTGACCTGAGCTCCCATTTAGCTCAAGGACTGTTTTCAAAGAGCCAGCATATCACTGCAACAAATCATCAGTGCCCAAGCTCTTCCCTGTGTCTGCTTGGACTTGGTCAAGTGGAGCTCTCCCTGCTCTTGCAGTGCTGGGATTGCCAGGGGCTGTTTATCCTTCTGCTGCTGAAAGTCTCACCCAAAGCATTTCACTGCCTATGCCCTCAAACCCTCAGAGGTAAGGACATTTCTTATTTCTGGTATCGGTATGAGAACAAGGAACATGAGTATTTTATCAATGAGTCGTGAATACTCTCATTCTGTCTGTCCAGCATTCTTCTGAAAAGCACATTTGCACAGCCCGATGCAGAGTTAAAAGGATGTGCACACCTGCTTAGGGATAACTCACATTCAGTGAACAGGACATTTATACAGCATTTAAATACTAACATAAGTTCTGCAGCCATACATCAATAAGGACTCAACTTTGTAATCATACTAGTTGCTGAAAACAGCTGATAACCTGGATATGGGAGCCATAAAAAGTCAGGAACAAGTGGTGTGTTGTTGAATGTGGTGTTGTGTAGGGAGGAGATGAACGAAAGAGCCTAAGTGTTTACAGAAGATATTAACCTTTGTGTAGGACTCAGAGCAGTGAGAATGTCCAGACTTGTATCTATACAAAAAAAACAATCAAACCAGTATTAAAAAGGGGTATCTGGAGTCCAGGAGAAGATTTCATAATGAGTGAAAGATGAAGAAAAAGAATAAGGAAGAAACTGGTGGAATGAGCGGATGTCAAAATTGTAGGTGTATATATATTATAAAAATACTACTAAAAATCCTTTTCTTCTATTAAGATTAATTTTATTTCTAGATAGAAATGTTTGCTTGCAAGCTATTAATAATATTTAAATGCATTTCTCTCTGTCCACAAACCTCCTACAGATTGCCTGTGCAAGACAGATTTTAGATCACTGTGATATACAAAATTTTTTAATCCCAGTGACCTGTTGTACAAATGTGTTTATTTGAGCTTCATTATATGAAATGCTACAACCCCAGTATTGGTGGAATCAGAATTCACTCTTCAAAGAGTCTCACTGAAGGTGGCAGGATTATGTGCATGACTAGGTACATCACACTCCTATGTTCTGCACTATGATAAACTAAAAACCTGTCCACAGTTAATCCTGGATTTTTTGTTGGCTTATACATGATTTTCCAGTGCAAAACAGGATTGCTTTCTTTTTGTTGAGTCACATGATTCATGATTTTATTTTGAAGCTAAACTCCTTTTTATACAGTCATATAAAGTGATAATCACAAAAGGCCCGCTTTGGTTGGTTTATACCAACATTTTCAATTGCAATGGAGCCTAAGATTAAACTTTGCAAGTTTTCAGCTCCCTTATGAAGTTGATACTAAATAATAATTTTAAATAACTATGCTGTTTAAAAAAAAAATTCGAAGTGTGTTATGTTTCTACAAGACCAACTAAATGTATACAACAGTCAGATATGTAAGAAGATGCCATTCACTACAAGATTGATTGATTGAAAAAGAAATTATATTACTTTTTTTTTTTTTTACACAGACAATCACAGCAATTTAACTCCTAACCCTTCATTCTGTGTTGAAAAAGAGAGCAGTCTCTGATAATTGCTTGTAACAGAAATGAGAAGCTGATCTGGAAAAATCTGCCATCTGGATGCCACCAGTACAGCCAAGCCAGGCAGCTCAGCTCTGCTTGTGCTCCAGCGAGGATGCACACTTGGGCTGATGGGCCTGCCCACCTTTCTGCACACCCTGAGCCTTCCTGGTGCTTTATACACAGTGGGCTGCTTTTCCCTGGGTGGTGCAGGCAGGATGAAGAGGTGACCTGCAGCTCACACTGGGGCAAGGTGCATCTGAGAGGCGGTGATGAGAATGAGGAAGCCACGTCAGCTACAGACACGAAAAAAGGAGTACAAAAACATGTTGAAAGCATGTGAGATGAGCCAATCATTTATGTAACACCTTCAGAATGTCACTGCTGACTTTCAGAAGGCTGAATAGCATATTAAAAAAGGTAGAGTTTATGCATATTGGAGGATTGGGAAAAATATTGCATGTGTTAACAATAACTGTGTAACTGATACAAGATTCAGTTCAGTGAGAGTTTATCAGCAGGTTGTGCTGAAAACTGAGAGAGCAGAGTAATTAGTTTACCTTGTTAACTCAGCCTAAGAAGTGATTTATATTTTTGAAACCACAGGGGATTTAGTAGAGCCATTAGATGTTATGTCGCTATAATTAAGGGAAGTGTCTCCTATAGGCATAATTTTTTTAAAACTATGAAAAATTTCCCAATCTCTATTCCCCACATAGGGTAAAAACATTCTTGTATTAAATTTCTATGACTCCAAACTGAATTTCAGTACATTTGATAGCCTCACTAGTGCTCTATATTTTAGTGGTAACATATTTAATACATCCCTTGCTGTCACGAAGATGTAAATCCAAGTTGAAGGTTATAGTTTTAAATGACAATACAGAGCCTCTTTATTAAAAAGGTATTTTTCCAGTGATGACACATGCACATAATTTGGAGGTTCTTTCTTTCCTGCCCACCTTCCATCAAGGATGCACAAGTAGGTCTGTTCTACAAATGGTAGATTATTTTCCAAGAACGGGGGAAAAGAGCAGTAGGCAAGGACAGCTATCTTTCCTCTTACAGCAATCAATGTAGAGAACTGTATATCCCAGTATTAATGTTCACAAAAAGGGAGTGTGCCAGCAAAAATTAACCAACTCATTTTCTTATAGTGTTTGAAATTAATTAGGTCAATTCCTGACATATAATTTTATTAGAAGGCTTCTTGCAAGAAAAATGTTTACGTCTGAGATATTTTGCCCTGCAGGTAAGTAACTCCTAACAGATTAGGTTTATCATTGGTGGGGTCTTTTTTATATCAGGGCATCAGGATGTGTTTCTCCTGTTCAGTACTAGCAGAACCTATCACAGACTGTTCTTGTGCAGAGCAAAATGTTGTTCTTGTGAAACACACAGATCCAAAGGAGCTATAATCATAACATACCAGATAGGGAGCTGTCTGCTCTTCCAGAATTGAGGTTTTTTGTTGTGGATTTGTCGGGAGGGCGATTGTTTAAATATCATTTCTCGTCAGATTTTAAGAGTATATGCCATTTTGGGGTAGGGTGTGTATTGAGGGAAGTATTGGTTGATCTCTGAAAAACTGAAACCAATTGGGCCATTGGGATTTGTAGGGATGAAGACAACTACTAAGTGATGAGGAGCTAATGAAAGGGGCCCATGTAGCTCTGTATGTGCTAAAACCTGTAGGCTGGGACGGAAGAAAAATGAGGCCCAATAGAAAAGTTGGCTTCAGACTGGAACACCAAATGAGCTCCTTGCTGCATGGCAGAGTGAGCCAAAGCCCACACAGCCATGGAAAAACATTCCCACATTTTCTTGTTCTGTTTCCTAAGAATAATGAGCATGGGAGAAACCTGGCTTCCTGTAGACCAGTCTAGGACTACCAATACTGCAGCATTATCGTCACCTAAAGATTTTTCACTAACATGACAATAAACAAATTTCTGAGCTTAGTCTCATTATGACCAATATTTTGTTTCACTATTTTTCTGTTAATGTCCAAAACTGCTTTGGCAGATCAAACCCCATCATTTGTTAGACTAATTGTTGGTTGTTAAAATAAGAACTGCAATTTACCACTTACTATTGAATTCTTAATTTGGCAGTTTATGAAATTTAAGAACACATGAAAGCACATCACAGATGAAAGGATGTGTGTTTAATTGCTTAACAGATTTGCTGCTGTGCAAAGACTGCAGAGCTGCTGTCCAAGAGTGATCCCTAGGGCTTCTTCCCTCTCGCTTTCAGAAGTGAGAGCTATCGTTATTACAGAGCATTCTCCTTCCAGAAGTTTTCCTGACTGGTTTTGGTAAGTGTGGAAATTCATACTTATGAGGTAGATCTAAGAACAAATCAAAGTACACTTTGAGAGTCTGGCGTTCCTGGCTGTGAAATGAATGGCTAATCTTCCTCTGATTTTAAAGTCAGAAGGAGCAGCTTCAGAAACAAGACAAAAATGCAAGACTTTAATTCTTCAGGACAGAGATTTGTCACTGCCAGTAGTACCCATGCATCACATGAGCTCTCCAGGTGATGCTTAACCTGGCCTCAAAGATACACAGGCTGTCAGCTGGCAGTTTGTATGAGAAAATATCACATATGTTTGTGAAAAGCCACACTGAAGACTGAAAGCTAACCCTTCTTCTGTTTTCATAAGCACAGTCTAATTGGATATGATAAATAGCATGAATGTAACTGCCTTCATATTTCTGCCGATAATAAAGTCACATTCTCATGTGGTATTGTCCTACTTCTAAAATTTTAATGAAGCATTATGATAAGAACCAATTTTCTCTGTTTAATCTAATCTGAACATAGCAGGCTCAGAACAGCACAATTACTGTGCTAAGGCATATATAGAAAATTACTCATTATTACTGAGCTCCAAAGTAGAGAAAGAGAAGATTTCCGAAGGCACATAATATCTAAGGCTATAATTCCTGTTTGCACTATTAAGAAACTCTCACAGCACCATTAACTAAGTAATCAGCTTTTCAATATTTTAAAGTGGCAAAAAATAAAACCATAGACAGAAGCAAATAATTTTACATTTTACTTTAATTTTTTTGTTGTTTACTCATTCTTATTTCCAGATTCACATCTTTATATTTAAGACTTCATACTTAAGATCAAGGACTGCATCTATCTTGTCAAAGTGAATTAATCTGAGAAACAGCAATAGCAAAGCATATATATTCACACACTGAAGTTATTGATGGATTTCTGCTCTTCGTCAAATTAATTACCAAGCACTATTTGATCTTATGTGAGTTGATAAATATACTGGATCAAACATTTATAGACTAAAAGATTCAAGATGAAATGTCAGATATCATGGCTAACAGTTTTGCTGCACACCTCAATGCCTCAGCCCGCAGGCACAGCATCCTGCCCAGGTCTCAGGCTAAAGTTAATGATCCCACTGTCTTTTCTACTCCATCGTTTTTGATCCTCAGTGCCATCTATTTCTGTTATAAGTATGATTGTAATAAGACAAGGCTTCTGGCATGTCACAGTTTATTCCAAAGAGGTCTTAAGGCAAGGAAAAAGGAGACAAAAAAAGAAGCAAGAGACCAGCAGAGAAAACAAACTGCATCCCCGCTGAAAAGGAGGGCCTGCAGAGCACATTGCTAGATCTGATCATAGGTGCAGTGAGACCCACTGCTAGCAGCTCATATGCTGTGATAATGACCTCACTACCAGGCAATCTCAGCCTCATGACTCTGCTTAATTCCTCCATGAATCGTGTCAAGGAGTCAGTACCCTTCCAGCAGGAAACAAAAACCTGCTATCCGCATATTCCAAGATTTGAACACTTTCAAGAAAAAAAGATAGCCCTTTTCACACTGCACATTATTTCTGTAGGTTCTCTCTCGAGTACTTTGTGTCCAAGTTACAAGATCTTAAAATAATGAGAAGAAGCATAGAACAAACCATAAATCCTCATAAATACAAACTTTTGCTTGTAGACACTGAAATAAAGGCAAATAGAACAGAAGCTTTTCAGGGGTGCTGTCTGAAAGCTTGGCATTTTGCAGCCTCTCAAGATCATGAGAGAACAAAGAAAGCTTCAGTCACTGTTTGTTGAGAGGTATGACATTATGTTTTGGTTCTATCCCCACAGGTAAGGGTTGGAGGAAAAACATGATTAATGGTTACTAGGCAGTCTTGCAAATAAAACCGTATTTTCCGGGGAGATATAAAATAACAGTTTTCCTTCTGCTCACAGTGAAAACATGCTCTGGTAAGTTTAAACACCCTTAAACACCTAGCTGCCTTTTTGCTTTGCTCCTGGAGTGGTTTCTGTTGTGGATAATATAGACAGCCAATATACACATGGCTACAGGATTTTGTGCCTCTGAGATTGATTCTGGCATCAGCAGCACCCTCTCTCACTCTCTCAAGCAGGTAACACCAGGGATAACAGTAAGGGAGGAGGCAATGAGAACAGCTAAAGGATGAAGCAACAAAGTGAACACTAGGAAAGAAAACAGAAGAAACAAGAGAGAAAAATCAGCTTCTGGAATAATGCTCCTCCATTTCAATATCTTTGCAAAAGGGGTAATTCTACTCTGGCCAGAGGAGATGCTTGAATTAATTCTTCCTTTCATGCTACCTCATCCTACAACCATCTGACAGACACCTGCAATCAAACCCTGGCCTGCAGATGTACAGCCAGGAGTATCTACTGTGGGGTCCAAACAGCCAGGGCAGAGCTAGAAGCAGCAGTCACACCACCAAAGACTCCAGGGCAGCAACAAAACATTTCTCACACATTTATTAACCTGTGGTACTGCAGGTTAATAAATGTGTGAGAAAAAAGTCACCTCTCCTCATCCCCTCAGTTGTCAAGCCAGTGTTTTCTTGATTATGGCAAAATAGACATGTACTTGACATGGAAGTCCTATGGTATCACTGACACTATTTCCTGGCCAAGGGCACTGGAAATGTGTGGCCTGTCCTGTGACAGTGCTCAGCCAGCTGGCTGCTCTCAGATACACTGAGACTTCAGTGATGCCACCACCTACATGTAGGGAAAACCTTTTGTAACTGCAACTTCTGTGCCCTTAGCATCTCACTTATCTTTTGGGGCCTGGCTGCTCGACCCTTGGTTTGCCATTCTGGGGACAGTCAGGAGCAGATTCCTTGGAAAACTTTACACAAGGAGGTGCAGTTATCTGTGAAATTAAGGAGCACCTAAAGCAAGCAGCAAGTAATAAACCACTATGGGAACAGACAGACAGCACGTACACAGTTCACAAATGTGAGTACTAAGGTTCTGAGGTGGTCACTGAAGTCACCTTGCTTGGATTCCACATGGGACTATGTCAAACACTTGCAAGCAGACAGTCCAAGAGAATACATATAGTGAGGGATTTTCATTCAGCTGTCCATCTTTAAATTGGGTGGTTATCTTTACTATGACAATATCCCATGGATAAATATGCTAGTCATCTAAAAATTTTACATAAAGAAGGGGAGAACCATCCATACTCAGGAATTTCCACCACTTTTCTCAGCCTGTTTTCCCACTTGCTTTCCTTCTCACATTTGCTCATATAGAAAATCTTGCTCTTCTCACACAGAAAATCCACTGCTACTTTATGCTTCCCATTCCTCAAAGGATTCTGGTTCTGCTACAGTGTTTGGAATAAACAAAAATCTCATGGAAGTGTGCCATGTAGTCTTGTTACTATATTTCAACAGATGGTAAGCAGTATTGTTCTGAATGCCTGCACAACAAGAAGCTGTGTCTATATCCTTGCAGGGTTATTTTCCTGAGGAGTTGGAAGCTGCAGCAAAGCAGCACTTGATGTAATTTTCTTCTATTGTTCCTAGTTCTGCCATACACATGTAAAACTAAACAAACAAGATTCTCATTTTGAATGCATTAATCACGCCCACAGTTTGAGAAGAATGAAGAATTAAATTAACTTGTGTTTGTAGGTGTGCACATTAATGTGCATAAAACACACATAGACACTTTGCACAGATATGGGACAGTCAGGTACCTTTTCTTTCTGTCCTTGTATGTTGCGACTATCTCCAGTGGAAGCTGGTGTAATGAGGCTCACATATCATGATTGTCAGATACAACATAGTAGCAATTACCCAGGTGAGCAGCAATTGTGACTACTTTCTGTTCAAGGGAACAATTTACAGGAAAGGCTCATGAGCTGACAAGATTAAGAGTGACCAAAGATGGTGATTAAAAGTTTTGACTAACTCTGCTACCAGCAGTGTTATAAAACTGTAAAGCTGAGGAGGGAGATGCCTGCAATTGAACATTCAGACTAAAATGAAGGGCCCTTTTCAGTTTTACCTGCATCACAACACCAGTCATCATTTTCAGTGAACACTGGTCTGCAGAACACTTCTGTAGTGAAAGGTAATTGAGGAAATGAAATTTGTTACAAATCCCTATCCGGACACAGAAGTGTTTGTTTGGGAAGTGGTCAGTAGTTTTTTTCAAAGTGCTTGGATGGTCTATGAGCCATCTACTCAGGGGGCAGCACCACCAACAAAATACTTATTATATATCATATATACATATATGTGTGTGTGTGTGACTTTATATAATTTATCATTAACAAACTACAGATTAGCAGGAATAATAAGTATGATATGAAAAGCTCTCAGTCTCAAATATGCCAGCAGCACTGAATGACTTTGAATTAAATATTTCAGGAACATAAATCAACTTAAGGACATTTCCTAAACATGGAAAGAAACTAAAATGATTTTGATATTCTTTGCTGTATAGAAATAATCAAATTCTTCTTCTGAGGGACATGAAAATCCCTGCAGGTCAGTGGTGCCATATGAGATGGTGAGGAATACATTCAGTGCAGGCAGCACAGTGTGCGAGCTGGAGATTGAACTCTGGGCGACAGGACCCCCAGGCAAGAGGCCATGAACTGGACCCTTTGCACAAAAAAAGGGCACAGGGACCTGTGGCGCCACCAGGTGACTGGACAGAGAGAGACACAGCAGAAGCTGAGGACTCAGCAGGAAGAGCCCAGACCTTTATGTGCACAGACTGTGAGAGTATAAAACCCAGGGGTTACTTTATTTGGTGTCCCTTCCTGGAGACACTCAGATTGATCTGTTCCTGTGGTACTGCACCATGAGTAAATTGCTTTAAGGATGCAAGAGAAACCCAGGCATGAGCCAATAAGGAAATCTGATCTGACTGTGTGGCTGTGGTGGGTGTGTGTAGGGAGCCAAGCGGGGCACCTGTGGGCTCACCAGAGCCACCTGCTGATGTGGGGCTTCAGTCCCAGCAGTGCAGTCTCTGGTGGTGGGAGTGGGACTGCCAGGGAGTGTGACTGCCACTCTGAACAGACAGACAGGAAAGTTTCCTTAACATGAGCCATTATAAGATAAGGTAGTACAAGTGATGTACCCCACAGCCTTGAAAAATGCCAAGGGTCACGTGGGCTAGCTCAAGCAATCTGTCCTGCCCTTACAACCCGTGACACTATGCTGGCTTGGTGCACCTTTTAGCTCAGTGTGGCTTGAAAGGAAAAATGCATCACCAAGATGCAGGAAGAATAATTTGGAAGGAGAAAAGAATGAAGGTTCTGTCTTTCTCCATTTATCCCACTCCAAGGGTGGTATGAGACCTGATTGAATTCCTATCTTAGTTACTGTGTCAACAGGCATTTGGAACAGCAATTCTCTCCATTCAACCTGCTCTATCTGACTGAAAGAATTCAGTGTGCTTTGAATAAAAGCAAGATTGCCTACAGCCAAATGATCGAAAAGATGGAAGGAGTAGAGGAGTGCTTTGAGCAACTGTGTCCAGTTTCAGTCATGGATGCTGACAGTATTGTATGATGAATCTTAAAACTAGACCTTTTTTTCTTTTTTGCCTTACTATTCCTTCTAGAATATGGCTCCATATTCTCCACCTTCAGAAATATGTCCATTTTGCAGCTGCAACTGATTTATGGCTGATTCATCCCCAAATAGTTTTATCACAACCACATCATTGGGGTTAACTAGCTCTCCACAGTTTCCAGTAGTGTCCTCTGGGACATGCATATAGGAGAGAACAAGCCCCTCCAGCCCCATTAGAGATATCATTTTACTTTGCTAACTAAGCCAACTTCTTTTGATTTCTTGAAGTTAAAGATGTTTTCCCATATGTCCTTTCCCATCACAGAGGTCCTAGCACAGACTCATGCCATTAGCCCCAAGACATGTGTCTTTGTATCCCGCTGTACCCATTTCTACCCTTGTTGTCCTCAAGATTACACCATGGCAGTATACAAGACTCTGATACTGCCATACACCACAGATGCTTCCTATACGTGTCAGTCAATTTAATTTTCATGCTCCTGTCTTTTATGTCAAGGTCTTTACTGGAAATAGTAAATAAACTTTGTCCAGAGAGTCCTTGAAAAAATTGTCCAGTGACCTCTTTCAGCTTGATCATTTGCCTCACAGCATGACTCATTGTCATCTCTCATTTAGAGAGCTCCTTACCACATCTCAGTTCCTGTAATAATCTCCATCTTCACCATTTTAGCTGATAATTTCCCATGTGACACTGCATCAGATGCTTTGCTCAAGGTCAGACAGATTTGATCTACTGCTTTTGTCTACAGAATCACTGCTTTCTTTTTTTTTTCTAGACACATGAAGATTCTTATCAATCTTTGATTAGACAGGCATCAGGATAGCCTGACACAATGTGCCTCTGACCAAGCCTTACTACATTTTATCCCCCTTTCCATTTATCTGCAGAGTTTTAATTAGGGTCTCTTTCAAAGTTTCCAACATAGTTCCTGCACACAAGTGAGGTCAGTAAAGCTCATAAGCCATTAGAAGAGATTTTAAGTCCCCCAGAAGACAATGTGATAATTAAGACAAAGTGATAATATGTGCTTGATGCAGCTGTGGATGGTGGGGGGAGGCAGAAGAATCAAGTAACTTAACCTCTAACCTCTAACCAAAGTTATGCATATTCTCCCTGTCTTTCCTCTAAAAATCAGGGAATGGCATTATCCATCCAGTACAGAGTGGAAAAGCAAAAACAAGTAGAATTAAATTCATAAGGTATACCTGTACCAGCACAAATCAGCAGTCCCTCTCCTGCAGGGCTGTCTCCATCAGGGCCCCATAGCAGGTCCTTAGGGAAGGCTACAGAAACAAGAAAAGCCTACTGTGCTGCTTTCCCACTAGTTATTCCCAGGTCCACAGGTTTGTGGTTAATGGATCCTTTAGAAAAAGGCAGTATCTGTCTGTTAAATAGTTCTTACGCTACTGGATTGCTTTCGACAAATCAATGTGAGCTTCTAGCATCCATAGAGTCCATGAAAACCTTGTTTATTTTGAGTTCATTACCAGCTGCTTCTTCTCGATGCCCTGTGGTTCTTTCACCAGAAGAAACGCTGAACCATCACACCTCCTCATCTTCTCCACTCCACAACACAATTCCTCTGTTTTGCCCCTTAGCTCTGTTTTCTGGAGCTGAGCAGCCATACCCATGGAGATATTACCTAGGTATAAGCTGCTGAACACCTTCAAGCACCTTTGCTCCCCTTCTCTGGGCTTTCTCTTGCCTTTTCTCTGCCTCCTCATTGTCCATCCTGCTTCTGCCCATAGGACTTGGGCCACCCCCAGAAGGGGAAGAAAGTTTTAAGATCTTTTGGGACAAAGCCAGATCCATACAGAGATTATTCTGGGAGGTGTTGAAAAACACCTCAAAGACAATGCAGTCATTGGTCACAGCCAGCGTGAGCCGCTCTGCTCTGCACTGGTGTGGCCACACCTCAGGTCCTGTGTGCAGTTTTGTGCACCACAATATAAGAAAGATAAAAAGCTATTAGAGACTGTCCAAAGCAGGGCTGTGAAGATGGTGAAGGGCCTTGAGGGGAAGCCACATGAGAAGTGGCTGAGGGCACTTGGTCTGTTCAGCCTGGAGGAGAGAAGACTGAGGGGAGACCTCACTGCAGTTACAACTTCCTCATGAGGGGAAAAGGAGGGGCAGGCACTGATCTCTTCTCTGTGGTGAGCAGTGACAGGACCTGAGGGAAAGGCCTCAGGGGAGGTTTAGGGTGGATATTAGGAACAGGTTCTTCACTCAGAGGGTGGTTGGGCACTGGAACAGGCTCCCCAGGGAAGCAGAAGCTTCAAGAAGTGTTTGGTCAATGCACTTGTGCACATGGTGTGACTCTTGGGGATGGTGTTGTGCAGGGCCAGGAGCTGGACTTGATGAACTTTGTGGGTGCCTTCCAACTCAGCTTATTCTGTGATTCTGTGGATTTCCACGCTCCTGTTCCAGCCCCTTCAGAAAAATATAACCCTTTAACCTTTGTGAACCCCATTTTTAGGTGTCTCCTTCTGACTCAACAGATAAGGAACACAGAAACCAGCAAGTTAGCACTTGACACGGTCACATTAAATCCTGTTTGACAGATATTGTACTCACACCTGCCTGTGGCCATTCATAATATCTTTCTGATTTACCTTTAATTTCTGCACAAGATGTTTGTTCATTTAACAGATCTAATCACCCAGGTACAGACAAATTGCCCCTCACATCCTGCATAAAAAAAGGTCAAATATACATTAACAGCCCAGACAGTGGTGCTGTACCAGAGTGGGGCTGCCCAGAAGACCTGCCCATTGCCTGGGGCCTCAGCTCCACCTAAGCACATGCACCTTCCCAGGGCTCCAACAAGCTCCAGCACAGCCCTGATCAGGCAGCCAACAATGCCGTCTTATTTTATTTGGAGGAAAGGGAGAAAAAGATTGTGTCACATCAGCTCCCTTAATTTTGAAGCTAGCAGACCACTGTAGAAATGGCACAGGAGAAAAGGGGGCATGCTTGTTTTAATACTTTTATTAAAGAAAAGCACAGCATTACTGTTTTGAATTAAACTTTTAATTCAATGTCACTTATGCTCATTAATTTATTATAATCTTAATTTTTACCAAGCCACTACACAAGCAATTGTTTTCCATTTCAGATTAAGAAAGAATTGTGGGTTTTTTTGTGAACTCAAAGAAGAAAGTGAACATAGATTTGTTATACTATGTTCACCCAGAGCACTGGTGTGATTGAGATTTTCAGCTTTCCCTGACACTGCGTGTCTGCTGGTATTGCACATGTGATCCAATATAAAAATTGATTTAAAAAAGCATTCTGTAAAACCAGTACCTGTATGTCTTGCAAAGCTTCAAAACTGATTGTCTATCTTAGCACACTATGCTGTAAACTTTCACAGTTTTTCAAAACTGTGGTCTTTTTTAAAAAGAACTTTTTCCAGTGATGCAGATTTTTTCAGGCTTGTGGTTTTGTACCACGACCGATATAACAAGAGAACATTGCCCTCTGGTGTCACAAGCTTTGTGCTTTGGAGGGCTCCCCACCTGCACTTTCTTACCCCTTTTCTTCCTTCTCTTATTCACTGCACTGAGAGCCAAGCTGCGGTTCACGGGCATAAATCAGCAGAAGGCATGGAAAGGGATGTTTTCTTTTCAATGGGGAATTTTTTGCAGTCATGTAACAATTTCCATGGGTGTGAAAATAATCTTTCTAAAGTACTGAAAGCCAGAATTCGATCCCTTCAGTTTGGGTGATGCTGTTAAACCTTAGCTGATTCTTTTTTCTGACGAATTCATAAACTCATTTATTCTTCCTCTTGAATAGGTATTTTTTTATGTTTTTAAAGTGAATATTAGAATTAAAGCTAGCAGAAGACTGAAGCTAACATGCTACCAAATTCTTTACTGTTACCAGAATTTTACTGATCATAACTCAGTTCTCCAGCCTGCACTTGAAGACATCCATGAGTTCTGCCTAATTGCTCACAGGTTTGTCCCCAAGCACACACCAGCATAGTAGGACAAAGGAGTGGCAGAAAACAGCCAAATCAAATGAAAAGCAGCCAAGTGATTACTTGCTGTTGGATGGCAGTACCAAAGGAGAGAGGAAGCATCATTGTTTGAGTAGTTGAGGAAGGGACAGGAGGGGGTGCAGTGGGAGTAGCACAAAGCTTAGATTTACCTGCCTAGCCTTGCAGGCTCTGCTCTCAGATGGTTTGCACAAAGCAGAATAACAAGGTAAAGTGTCAGATATTTTTTACTTCAACTCTTAAAGCCAAAGATCATTTTTCCACTCAAATATTCCAGGTTTTTAGTAAATGCAGTTTCCAAAGGGATATTTGCCACAACGAATAGATCTTATTGCAAGCTAATTAGTCCATGCAAAATGTATAGACAGGCATTTTTTCTAAGCAGTGAGTGATGATTCCAACAGATGATCCATCAGTGATCCACTAATTCCACCAGTGACTTGCAGCCACTCTGAAAAGCCAAGGTGCAATAGGTGTACAGCCTTAAAACATAAGCTAGACACTGACTGCAGGGGTGGCCAGATGGTGCTGCTTGTAGTTGGCTGCCTGATAGACAACTCCCTGGATTGTCTACTCACTTACCTTTTGCTCAGTGGGATCCTCCATCTAGCTTTAGCCTGATAATAGTTGATGATCTAGACTCAACTCTGTGTAGGACCCCTCACAGACCATGGAAACATACCCAGGAATTATTTTTTTCTCCTCTTACCCTAGACATTGGAGGGACGTGCTTCTCTTAGTCCATTAACCAGAGACGATTAGCTGAGAGCAGGCGCACTCAGCTGTATATGTGGCTTTCTATCAGTCCTGTGGACTTTTCCCCAGATGTACTAGGCCAGTTTTTGACCCAGACTCTCCAGTAGCTTCCTGGATTAAAGCCTTGCTGATAAACTAAACACGGAGATTTTCTTCCCAGCCATTTAAAGGACTGTTCACTTTGAATTATTAACCAAAAAAACCCCTCATTTTTCTGCTCTTACAAGAAAATATAAATTGCCCTCTTGAAGAATTGAGGGTTGACATTTTTTTTTGTGCACCTCCTCATCTGGCTTTTACAGAGGCCTTTGCTATCAGAAGGATTGAAAGAGGGGGAGTAGGAGGTTGAGGTCAGACATGAACTTTAATTTGGGAATTAAAGAAAAGAAAACCACTACAAAACTGAAAGTTGAGAGGAACTTCAAGCTAGACTTCATGAAAAAAATTTATGGGAAAAAAAACCAAAGAAGCATTTTCTTTTCCAAAAGAGAATTACATGTAGATAAACAAGTTCTGAAAAATCTCTTGAGGCATTGAAGAGGGAGGTAGGAAGATAACTGTATGAGAAAAATTGGTGGTAAAATCAGAATGCAGTCTGAAAGCACTGCTCTATGAAGCTATTTTTAAAAAACCATAGTAATAAACATGTGGTAAATATGTATTTTGTTGTGCTTTTAATGTCCTTGACAATGTCTGTTTACACTTCCCTTATTTAGAGCCAGCATAGTCTTCTGGTGGATCTATACCAGACCAAATCAAGGCGTTGTTCAGGCTGAATTTTACTTTTGTTTGCTCTTACTTCTTGGCTTATTCTTTCTCTATTACTTCTTGGCTTCCTGACAGTTTGCAGGATTTGGCAGCAATGAAGCTAAAACTTGTGTCAGGCTACAGTGCTTCAGTCTGGGTATGAAATTCAATGACCGTTTGAAATTCAGATTTTGCAGAGTCATGACATAAACAAATGTAGCATTGAAAGACATTCTCCATAGGAAGTTGTTGAGCAGACGGAGAGCAGACTGAAAAGGGTGGAGTGACCTCACCAAAATCGATTGCTACATTCCCACACCAGGGGCCAGGCATTAATTTTGCCCTTAAGATTTATTTGCAGTAAATCATTTCATGCACACTCTCTGTGGCTGGTAGATCCCATTTCTCTGTTTTTGCAAAATAGAGAATATTTCAATGAAAAATTTGCACATTCCCTACCAGGTATGGCAGGCAGTGAACTGAAAGGTATTGATTTGTCCTATATGTCAGAGAGCCAAAATTTTCCTATGCTTCAGTTTGTCTTGCCACCTACTTCATTAGTTTTACTTATTTTTTAGGATTTCCCATAAATCCATGGAGATTTTTACTTGTCAGTCCTGAAAATCTGCTGAACTGCCTTTTTGATTTTGCTGCCATGAGTTCAGGCCTATTGCTGCCCCTCTGTTGGTGGAGTACTGGTCTTCAGCAAGTGATTTAAATTCTTGCCATATTGCTTTCCAAGGATGCTGTTAGAAAACATGAGTGAGATCACACTGACTGGAAAGGCTCTTCCTTAGCTCCTGCATAGCTGTGTCCAGAGGCTAGTTAGTCAGTCTCTGCAAATTACTGAATTTTCAAGTTACTGTTGGCTGAAGATGGCACTGGAGCCACTGTAAACTGAGGCAAATTGTATTAGGCAAATTGCAGACAAGCTGGCTTTCCCTTCCCTCTCATTACTTATTTACCAGATCAGAAATGTGCATACAAGCATGCCTGGGAATAGGCACACAGGGGAAGAAGGTCTGCAGAAGAGAGCAGTATGCCTCATGGAGAGTTAGCACAATAAGGTTAATCCAGACCTCTGGTTCTGGAGGGGAAACGGAGGATCAGTTCCCCAGACATCTCAGCTGTCTATCTTTGTATCCAGTGTGAGCATCCATCTGCATTTGGACTTCATGCACAGCTGTGGCACAGATCTTAGAGGCACACACTTTCTCTTACGCATTACTGTAGCACCTGGCACAGCAGAGTGTGATCACTGTTAAGGCGTTAAGCAGCACTGCTACAATGATTGGTAGAGAGAGTCAGATAATTAATTACTTTCCAGAAAAACTTACTCCCTAGTACAGCGTTCAATACAAGTATTGACTGGATTAATTTAATTTAAGACTTGCAGGAGCAGCTTTATGGTTATTTTTTATTTTAGGGTTGATTTTGTGTTTATCAAGGCTTTGTTTATGCTAGACTAGGGCTATCTCTGGGATGCTTGGAATTGAACTTTAACCATTTATTTGCATCCAGACCCAGTACAGCCACCCTAACCCAATCCAGCCATGCTAGCTGGGTGTTGGGAGGTTGTGGCTGTTTGCACTGGGTGTCTCAGCTAGTTCTGTCACTGCTCCTTTTGGAGCTTCTTCTGCACACAGTTGTACTGAGCAGATAAACTCTGTCACTCCCTGTGTACATTCCATTTCCTGAGACCTCTCCTGCCTTTCTGTCAGCTGCTGAAAGGTGAAAAGGTGATCCCAAGCCCACTTTAAGTTCTCACTGGTCTATCAAAAGCAGTAGATGCAAATCTCACCATAAACTGATACAACTCCATTGTTTTCAGTGGAGCTATGCCCATGTACACAAGATTCAGATCCAAGTCCTTTCCAAAAATATTGAGACCACTACCCTTTGGCTGTGTCTGTTTAATGGTTTCTGTTGTTAGTTACTGTTACCAACACACAGACTATTCTTCAGCCTAAAGCTCCTTACTGAGCTGGGGCAGCCTCCTCCACCCTTAAACAGGACAGTGATTTCAAGTGTAAGTCTATAAACAGAAATGCAGGAACTGACAGCAGCCTGCCTTTTGGGAAAATCTGGGTTTTGTGTCCTGCCTTTAGAGCAATCACTCATTTTTAATGAGATTGGATTTTTAAAAAATGTTGCAGTATTATTTAAGGCTATTATTTTACTGGGAAAAAACCCCAACATGTAATGAAACAAAGATATATTCATCTTAATATTCAATGCCTATTCCAACGATATTTTGGTCTCCTGGTAACATTACTAATGACTTGTCATCGTGAAACAGAGAAAGAGTGAAGCTATTTCACTTGATTCTGAAACAGCATGAAATCAAGGGAGGGTTACACCAATTTTGCAAAAACACACTGCTGGTAGCAATTCTCCCTGTGTTCAGCAAACCATGAAATAACACTATATCAGATTTCTGGCACTTGAAAACAGGGAAGCAATCCAAAGACAGTGGCCTTTTGGCAATGTCTAGCAGAAAGGTGGAAGTGCTGAAACGTGGAACTTCCTTTCTCCCCCCTTCCCCCTGCTCAGATGTTCACAAAGAATCAGTGTAACAATCCACCAGAGCCTAGCTCAATGGAAACATGGAAATTAATTGTTGCAGTCACCTCATTACTCGACTGTCAGTGTTAATAGATGCTTAGCACTGCAATAAGAGCACCGGTGGTGTATGATTTTATCGCTGCAGATAAGTGCTTTTAAAGTAACAGCTCACCACGAGCAGCTGAGCCAGGTGCTGGGCACTGGCAGCACAGCTCGGGATGCCCCTGCCCTGTGGCTGGGAAGAGAGGGAGGGATCTGAGCTGCACAGCCCCCTGCTGCTGGCTCATATCAGCAGCTTACTCTGGGCAAACTTGTCTCACATGAACGGAACAGGGCAATCACAGAGAGCAACTAGGTCTGCATGCTATAGCCTAAAAGTGATACAACATGAAAAGGTTCTACAATTTGCAATTTCTTCTAAATTTCCAAAGGACTATTAGGAACAGAGTATCACCACCACTCTGTGGCATCAGCAAGCACAAAGATAGCCCTGCACCTGCAGAGCTGTTCGGAGGAAGAGCTTCTGAGGAACGGGTCGGCTGGGCTGGAAACACCCACCTCACTACTCCTCTTTCAAAAGCCCAACATCAAGCACTGAAGTACAGAAACAGTTTGTTTATTATGTATCATGGTGAAGGAAGAAACATCCTTTCAGAACATTGGTAGCTTCATCCTCCGACTTCTCAACTGTGCCTGTTCTGGATATAGACTAAGGTAAAAAACTCAAAAAATTCTGTGTGAATCCAGTCCTGAGCAAAGTACTGTCTTGATGAGGTTGAGGGTATGGCTGTAGCTGATCAGAGGCCAGATGTCCTGGAAATACAGTGAAAGCTGGGAGAGGATTCTTCAGAGTCCTTTCTTCATGTGGAAATATATCCCTGGGGAATAAAGACTGATGTGCTCAGAAAATTGCACTTAATTCTATCCTAATTAAGCAAGATAGTTCGGACCCTGACAAGACAAAGGACTAGGCTGTTATTTTTATTATTTTTTTTATTTCTATGGGACAAGGTGCGTAGTGAAAATGATCTTACAAGACATTGCATTTGCTGCTCATCCTTTTTATTTTCCAAAACTTGAGTAATCCTTCAGAAGCAGAGGCCAGGTTTAGTCAACAAACAGTAAGTAATTGTTATAAACTTACAGCTGTCAGAGCTTATCTACACTAGACAAAATATTTTACTGACCTTTGTTAAAGTGACATTGGTTTAATGGTTGTTAAATTGTCATTCACACACGAAAAGTCTTTGATTTGGGCTTTCCAATGCTGAAGCTCTGTTTGCCCAAGCTAGTTTCTTTGGTCTGTTTCTATAGATTTTGTTCTGCAGATCTCACTTTCTCCCTCTCCTTCTGTGCTTACAACGCTCAAAACATCAGTCGAAAAGGAACTTTGAGTGCCTGTAATTCACTACAGAAACTTTTCAGGCTGCAAAGGAGACAGATGAGACACTAACACTGGCAGTATCAACAAAATAAATCCTTCAGCAACAATAAATTGTATCAGTGCTTGTTTATTGAGTTTGGGTTTTTTTTCACCTGTCCAAACTGATGGAAGCTTATCAAGACACAGGTTCGAGAACACACTTACTAGCTGACAAGTTTGTAAAGCCACACAAATCTTGAAGCTTGTATAAGAAAGCAACCAACACCTTGTCTCTTTCTTCCCTGTGTCAGTGTGGAAGCCCAGAAGATGAGGGGCTAGTGTGCGTGTCCCAAACACTGATAGCTGGATGGCTGTGGAGCCAACCAAGGATTGTTGATAATAACAAACAAGGAATGTTGCTAGTAACACATGGTAGGAAAGAATGAGATGTGGTTGGAAAAGGGGGCCATTCAGAGGTAGGGCAGCACTTTTCCAGGACAAGCTTCCTTGTTCTAGTTCCTGGAGATGAGCACAATACAGTACAGCGCAAGCACAGGAATGAGAAGTGAGCATGGACTGTAAGGGGGGATCATGACCACACAAAACCCCCAAAGCCCTCTGACCCATTTCCAGAAAGGTCTGAAAGAAGAGACTGTGCATGGTAACTAATTTACGTAGAAAGATAAACCCAGCTTCAGAGTAGGGAAAACCTATCTATAAAAAGGTACCCCAACCAAGGCTGGGTGGTGCCCCCAAGACCCTGGACATCCCATCAACTGGGTCAGTGCTGGAACCAGGATTGGGAACTTGCTTGCTTGCTTGCTTGCTTCTATCTTTGTCTTTCTCTTTCTTTTCTTTTTTTTTCTCTCTTTCTCTCTCTTTCTCTGTCTTCCCTTTAATTAATCTCTTTCTCTGCCATATGTTTATATAGTAGGTCAGTGACTAATATACCACTTAACAAAACTTTGTGAGTTTTTGTGAAGCCTCTGACTTTTGTTGTTCCTTTTGACCATGAGCATTTACAAACCTTAGATGTTCTTTTTCCACGCAACAGGGACAGACAACCTTAGCTCTTGAACTGCAGGCCTCATTTCTAATGCTCTCAGAGCAGTATCTATGCACCTCTATATTCCTCGGTTATGGTCTCTGCTCTTCATCTTACCCAGCAGGTAAAGAAGGCCTTTAAAGGGGTAGCTCAACTCTTTCAAAGCAGTCACGATCAGAGAGGCTACCAAGAGGTTGCAGAGCTGTAGATGGGATCTTGGATGATATGCTTGCAGCAACGAAAAATTCCAGAAATATTCACATGAGAGGAGGAAGAAGACATAACTATTACTGCAGCCTGCTACCTAGCCTATTTCCCTCACCCTGAACCAGGCTTATTTCTGCATAGAAAAATCCTCTTGAACAGAGAATACCCTTTCTCTTGGGCTATATGGAGTATCCTAAGGCTCAATATCAGATAAGTTTTTGGTGAAGATGGTAAGAGTGAAGCACGGATTCACTACTTTATTGTTGAGCCTTGCATCGTCTTGAAAGTGAATTCAGAAAGCTGTCAGAGTTTTATTTCTCTGTGGGGAAGAGAGATGGCATGATGCCTGTAGCCTTTGATGAATGTCAGCAATGTAAAATCCTTTAGTACCTCATGCCTTTAGAGGCTCCATTTGCAGATTTTCGTGCTTTGGCTAAATGAAGCCAGGATTCTGCTATAGCTAAACTTTCACATGACTCGGCTCTACTTCCTGTGGTAAAACATCCTCTAAATGTCAGTAGTTCAACTGTTGGACAACAGAGAAAGGACAGAAAATGCTCTTGGTGCTGGGGGGTGGGACAGTATAATCTTTGAAAATCTTGCTTTTCTGCTGCAGTCTCGGGCATTGAAATTTGTCACTAGTGTCAAATATGCCCTATCATTCAACATGGAAAAATGTTACATTAAAAATCACTGGTTAAAGTGTGGAAAATTAAATACAACCATGTGTTGCCATGTCAACAGTCAGCAGAGACTGCTGACTTTTGACATGTCAAAGCCCATGAGGTAGATTGTGTCTTTCAGAGGAGGGAAGGTGTAGGACCATGAGGATGACTAACTGATAAGCAACTGGGACAAATTTGCTCCTTCCCCAACATCAACTCATAGAAATGAGTAATTTATTCTCATTATTTGTTTACCACAAAATATGAGTACTGTGGGGAGCAGAGCTCATGTTAAAGTATTACCTCAGAAACTGGCTGCCCACAGTGTGTTGCTTCTTTAATATGAGGAGCTCCTACAGTGTATGCCCTCCTCCAGCAAATGGAGAAGTAAAATTCTCTGGATCACAAGCTGCAGAAGCGGAGCAAAGAAATTACGGCATAGCAGCAGTGAATTTGGGGTGATATAAAGGGATCTGACTCATCAATCACCTTTCTGGCTGCTATTAGTTTATACAACGTGATTTCATGTCAATCATATGCCAAGGATCCCTGCTATGAACAGAGAGTTTCCTCTTCAGCATCTCTTTAAGTGCAAATAAAAAATAAAGATTACAGCACTGACAGTTTGGGAAGATGTACTTACTGGAATCTGTTTTAAAATTCATATTTTCTCTTCAATTCCCCCCTCCTTTATTATTTGGATTTATTTTTACATCCTTATATCTAAATGCACTTTTCCTGATTTACTGGATTCATTGATATTTTTCATAATCTCTTATAAAGAACTCAGTTTTAAAGATGATATTTTGGTTAGCAGGGTTTTTTTGCTTGTCAATTTGGGGGGAAGGGGATTATGCTATTAGTGACCCTTTAGACATTTTGAGGCTTTTACTGTCCTTGAAAAGAAATTCTCCTTCTGAGTATTTCTAAATACAGTGTGTTCCATTTTTGCTACATAAAAATTGGTGGTTATTAGCATTCCAGAGGCAACATGTCTACCAAGCTGACTGCAACAAAGATAAATTATCTGGTTTATGCTGCTTGAATTCTCTTCTTTATAAAAATACACACATCTATGGCGCTATCTAACTTCACCATCCTAGCATCAGATAGCTACATAATCTACTTATTTAAATTAAAAATTCACTGAAAAAAAAATTATTTCCTGAACTGTATCCTGTCTGAATAAAAATAAACTATAACTAAAACTTTCTGTATGCAAATTTTCCTTGGTGGTAATTTCCAGCTAACTACACAGCAACATTTCCATTTCATTTCAAAGGTGAACACTTTTGACGAATACTGTGGGGTTTGTAAATACAAACCAGACACTAATAACAAGGGCCCAATAAGCAAAAAAATGAGCCCCTAAGGATAGGCACCTTCAGGCAAAGTTATGAAATTACATTACCAGTGAATTTATGGTGAACACTTGCTAACTCACCTCAATATTTGTATTTCAGCTAAAGCGTTACATTTAACAAAAATTGTGGCCCTGCTTTGTACAAGCCAATGAGACTGAAGATGAGGATGGTGACTGTCAGCGTTGCGCTCCATCGCTCCCTGGGCTGCCAGCAGATGCAGCGGCTCTCCCCTGGTGTGACGGCCTCGGGGGCTGCTGTCTGAGGGGCTCACGGCAGGAGGGCCGTGCTGGGCATGCTGCCCAGACCAGCAACACTCTCTGCATGGCAAAGAGAGACAAGAAGGTACTTAAAGCACAGAAGTATCAGTTTTTTGGATGGAACAACACATAGACTTGTACTCTGCACCTACAAAAATTTTCTTAATATGCTGTCTTAAAGATGCTACATTAAAGCTGCGGTGTGGTAATTAATCAATTAGCCTAAATTAGTCTTGTTTGTTGATTTTTTTTTTTTTCCACCAGCTCTGGAGTGTTGTTGCTCTGTGTAACACAGAGCTATCTGTTACACAGTTATAAACACAAATGCATAGCAAGCAAATATCTCCGTATGCTGGGTAGTTATAGCTTTGTCCTTGTTCCTATTGTTTCTGTACCTTTTGTCTTGAGCTACTTGAGGTTTTGACATGGCTGGGCCTGGGTATACTCAGTGCACTTCTGAACAGAAACCTTGAAATCAGAAGCCATTACAAGCATCATTCCTGTCTGTTCTCTGGAGGAGGCAGGGAAGAAAGAAAATAGCTTAGGCTATCATTTGATGTTTCCACAAGGATAAAGCACAGTTTCAAAACTAGACAAGGGTTTCTAATCACTCAAAAATACATTTCTGGACACAATGCCAATAAAAATAATGAGAACAAACAACACAGCTTCCTAAACAAACAGAAGATAATACAAAGTTTCTGACATTTCTGGCAGAATTTTGCAGTGTGGTAAAGCATGATAGAATTGAGCTGAACTTCATGGTACAGATCTATTCTGGTCCTAGGAGTGGGGTTCCAACATGCCAACACTAAAACAGAGAAACAAATTTGTGTCAGGAAAGACAGGCAGAGACAGCTATCTGCACACACCAAAAGAAACGTCACTTCTATAGATCCACTCCCCTCTAAAAACGGTTATGTTGATATTCACGAAAATGTTTTGCCTCTTGAGACCTATTTGGTCTCTTCTTGATTGCACTTTTACGCTTATTTAAATATTATTTAAATTCACATCTTGCCATCCAAACATAAAAAAGCCTACAAGGGAATTTAAGATGATATAGAGCAAGCTAAAGTGATCTTCAATTTTTAATCCCTGTCTTGCCATACTAAACAAAAAGGATGAATGTGTCTTCAGCAAGTGAAACGTTGCTGTGACATTATAAATTTCCAGATGGTGCTAGCAATAACTGAATGAGTTCATATCTCTGTTGTAACTCCCATCAAATTAATGGCAATATACCAGGAACTAATTTGCCCTAGATCTGTACAAGTCAAACATAGAGAACTGTAGTAACATCAGTTTTCTGCACTCAATTCATTAAAAATATAAACCACAGAAATTTCTTAAGTTACACAAGTTCTTTTGTAAATCACTTCATGAGCATATAATAAATTTCAGCTATTTATTTTCTATAATTCAACAGCAGCATATAATTATATAAAATAATTTCACTGGAACATAGCATATGATCTTATTTATTATGATCTGAACTAAGCAATGTAGTATTTCCACCCATAATATAGAAAATTAGCCACTCTGGATATTAAGGGATCTGTGGGGTACTCTTTTTAGTGACTGATAATTACAGAGAAATAGCATTAGAAGTAGAAAAATAATTTAGAGCTTAGTTAAAATATCTAAATCATAGAGCCATAGAATGGTTTGGGTTGGAAGGGACCTTAAAGATCATCCAGTTCCATAGGCAGGGACTTTCCACTAGACCATATTGTCCAAAACCCCACCCAACCTGGCATTTAACACTTCCAGGGATGGAGTATCCACCACTTCTCTGGATAACCTGTTCCAGTGCCTCACCACCCTCACAGTAAAGGATTTCTTCCTTATATGTAATCTAAACCTACTCTCTGTCAGTTTAGAGCCATTGCCCCTTGTCCTGTCTCTACATGCCCTTGTAAAAACTTCCTCTCAAAAATTCAGCCCCCTTTCAGGTACAAAAAGGCTTCTAATTAGGTCACCTTCCCTTCTCTGAATTTCTTACCAGTGACAAAACCTGCAAAATAAACTGTAAAAATAGCAGGTAATGTAGGTGAAATATAAACTGGAAGTTACAACCACAAAACAAATTAGGCCCAGGTTGCAAGAAAAAGCAGCAACAGCATGGAAATTACACCCTAGAAATGCTAGCAAAGACAATACCTTTGGTAACAGTAGTTGGGAAAGTCACTGTCCTAGGTAATGCTTCCAAAACTGTTTTCCTGACAATTCAGTGCAGGGTATCTTTCTTCTTGCTCTCAAGCTAACAGTGCTGGAGAAAACCTAACTCTATGTTTGATATGACAACGTTTTATATTCCCACCCCTAGAAAATCCCATTAGGCAGAATTTACAGGAGATTTTGGAAGCCAGAAGTAAGCAGATGAGGTTGAAAAACCACCTCTGCCGTCTCCAAAAAAAAGCCAGCAGATGTTCAGTATGAGCATCATGAGTTACGTTTTCAGCAAAGTTCAGTCCTGGTCTAACCCTGTTTTCACATAAATTGTTGAAAATTTCATACCTTTGTTGAAACTTTTTGAAACTCATGTCTGGGGTTTTTGTAAGGAGCTATTTAGGAAGGGCAAGAGAGACTTGTAAGACTTCTGGTCTGCTTCCTGGCTGATGCTACCTCTAAAAGCACAATCAGGGATACTGTATTTCTGTGCTAAAGATAATACAGGTGGTATTCATCGGACATCCCAGCTATCTGAAAGCTGGACATCCAGTCTAAGCCCAGTGTCAGCAGGATGACCATGCAGACCCAATAAGGAGAAATTGAGGCTTCCATTACAGTTACTTGAAAGAAAGATGTGTTTTCAGAAGCAATTAATTTCAACCTAAGGTACATGGGTTATTCTCTAAAGTTTCTCCTCTATCTCAAGTTTTCTCAACTGTACAGGGAGTCTAAGTGACTTTCTTATTCCACACACCTATTACAGAGTCTAAATGAGGCAAGAGGAATTGCACTTTATCTAGTAAGATAGTACTAGCAGGCGGAGTGTTTTCAGTGAAGGAAAGTATTGGCACATAACTATTCTCTTCTCACCCCAAATGTAGTTTTTATTAGGATATTACCATGGCAATACAACTTTGAAGCATCTCCAGTTTTCAGACCTGTTTTGGTTTTTTAAGCCCTTTTTCATTTGAGATTTCACAATACAGGTGTTTTTGCTTGTCCTCACAGGGAACATAGAGGAAAGATCCACAATGTTCCTGGCTCAATTCACATGTGTTAACGAATTCCCTATTCTCAAGACTTTGAATGAAATGTACAGTAAAAAGTAACAAGTACAGGTAAACACCAAACAGGAAAAAGGTAAGGAATAAAAAATACCTGGGAAATTCTATCTGTTAAGATAACACCTTAGCCATTATTGGATCTGGAGAAGCACCTTGCACTGTTTTTTTGGATCAGTCCAGCAGGTTACCCCAGATGTAGACACTGGCAGAAAACACCAGGGAACTCAAAGGAAAGGTACTATTGCAACTGACTTATTCATCTTCACAGGGCAAATGTGGGGTTTTTATTCATTCTGACAATAGCTCAGTGCAGTTAAGAGAATAAAAGAACCAGACCTGTTCCTCATCCTTATGAATAATAACATTTCTTACAGGGCAGAAAAAAAATCCCACACACAGATTATTATCAAGTTTTCCATTTTCATTCAGTTTGTTGTGTTTTGGGGTTCTTTTTAACTTTCAGGTTGACCTAAGTCTTGAAGATACAATATTAAGATAGTATGAAATAGATTGAGATGGATGGATGGATGGATGGATGGATGGATGGACGGACACAGATGCACAAAATCTACACAATCTATCTGGAAAGAAAGAAATCTGGGAGATATTGTCAATATCTATTTTAGAGTAGTTTGCAGGCATTTTTATACAGTTCTGAGTGCTTAACTCAAACTTGAGCTCTAAATCTTTCTAGGCATGGCCAGTACCAAGATTTAGAAAGCTGCCAAACACTGTTTGTTGTAATACATGCTTTTCAGTCACAGATGAAGGCATTTTGTACTACGCCTAAATGTACAGCTCTCAGGATTGCAAGTGAGGGACTTATTAAAATTAATGGAATTGATATTTGTACACTGGAAAAAATAATTGCTTACTTCATGAAGTGCTGCAAATGATGAGTGACCTGAATATTATGCTAGTGAACATTTATAACACAGTGGATAATTTTGCAATTACAGATTCTTATGACATTATTAAAGCTAGGTCACTTGTTGCACTAATCTCTTCTCTTATGTCTCCTGGTATAATTACAATAGTTACTAAGTAGAGTGCTTTTTAAAGAAATGCACTGCCTGACATTAAATATTTCAACCATACCTATAATGAGATCATCATTTACAAACTGCTATTAGCACTATAGGAAGATTTGATCCACAATGAATTACAGTATTGAAGATATAAGTTAAAACTTCAGTTTCTTTTTAAACATTCTTGTTTTTTATCCTGTGAAGGTTAACAAAATACGCATTTGAAAAAAAGAGAAAAATCTGTTTTTCAAGGTAAATGCAATTATACACATGCAAAAATAGGTATCAGGGAAGAGCAAAGCATCATCTCATTTTTCCCATATGTGAAGTAAATTGTACCTGTCTCAGCACATTTCTTTGCAAGCAGGAATACTGTTGTGGGTAAAAGAGTCAGTGAACATAATGTGCTATATTTGGAAGTTCAAATATAAGGTATAGAAAAAAGCCCTTGCAAGATATTTGTAAGGAAAAATGAATACACAAGGAGAAATGTTCAATCAGATATCAAAATTAGATAAATCAACAGAAAAATAGAGACCAAAGAATCATATGCCCTTTGCAATAGCATGAAG
Organism: Dicrurus megarhynchus; assembly: GCA_013399195.1. Lineage (NCBI taxonomy): Eukaryota > Metazoa > Chordata > Aves > Passeriformes > Dicruridae > Dicrurus > Dicrurus megarhynchus. Next base: position 1,743,290 of record VXAD01000990.1, read on the forward strand.
TGGATGCTCCATTTCTTTAGGGATATATGAGCTGTAGTGTGTGAAGCAGAAACTCTAGGCAAAAGCGGACACCAAGGAATTAAAAACCCACAAAGAAATAAGAGAGGAAAATATTGCTATTAAAGTTAATAAAAACTCATGCAGGCTAATGATTCACTCCAGATGTATTGAATGGAATTGAGAGACTGGGCTGTATCACTGCAAAACGACTGTTAATGTCAATAAGGACATAATTTGAAACAATCTGTGTTTCTCAAGTTTTATGAACTCTAGGCTAGCAAGTTCCCTTTAGAGGGAAAGATCAATGAGTTTGTCTACTGACGTTATATCAGGAATCAAAGAAAATTGCATAGATTCATTCAAGTGGGAAGAAGAAGGGTAAATTATTGTAAGGGTTGCAAGCCCCATATATTAAGTACTCTTAGTTATAAATTAAAGGTTTTCAAGAAATTTTTCAAGGATTTTCAAAGATTTTCAACATCATCAAGTTAAACTTGAGGCTTTGCAGGATAGACTGTGAAAATAGATATTGATGTAGCCTTTGGCACCCTTGCTGGACCAATAGACCAATAGAAAACTCAAAATTGTCATCTGAGTATTTATCATATATATTTTGCTTAAGGACCCCTAAAGTAGCCTTCGCCTGTTGAATGATGTGTGGACCTATTTCGTACAGATTTCTACTGTTAGAGGCAGAGTTGAACTCTCTGTGGCATTATATCCACCTTCTCCTAGTACATGCTGACACATTTCCATGGGCTCTTCATTTAAAGTGCATATGAAGAGCTATAGAGGTATATGCTGCCGTGTGAGGGGGTAAGTCATTGAAGTCACATAGGGAAAAAGTGATATTGTGGACTATAAAACAAAGCCTGACAGTCTGTCCAAAGCAAGGAAGTAATGGTTTCATTCAAAGCTAGAAAATTAAAATAACATAAAAATATTTCTACTTCAAAAAGGTCAGCTCCTCTGAGGTAAGAAAACAAGAGCCTATGTTTATTAAGAAATGCACTGCCCTGATGAGACCAAATACAGAAATTAAACCAGTGTTTTGTACTGCATTTAAAGAGAAAATGTAAAACATAAGTGAAAACAGTCTTTGTCCTTTCTTTCCTTAAAAATAAAAAGAACAAAAAAACTAAAGTATTAAAAAAAAGTCTAAATTCAGTCACACAGAAAACCACAGGCACTGTTCTAAAAATCTTTGAAATTTGCCTTCAGTCTTTTAAAAGACACTAACATGATGTACAATACCAAAATGCATTAGATGTAACTATTTCCCACTATTTTCTCCTATGTTTACTGAGTGGAGAGGCATTTGAATTGATTCTCTTCTTAAAACCTCAGGAGATAGAAAAGCTTTTAAAGGAGGCTTTTTGCACACTTTCTAATATTTGTTTTCATGTCTCCCTGTGCACCAGCTACTGTATATCTGCATTATTTTTTTAGCAGGTTTTTTACCTGACAGCCACCTCAAGACTATTCAGATAATAAGGTGAAGAAAAATGGTTACAAGGATCTAACTTCACATTTGCTCTCCCATCTCTCTTCATGTATGTCCAATGCCTTTGCACATGCATTTGATATTGAGGCAAATACAAATTTTGTGTGCATCCTAAGACCTTTTTGAATCCTTCTATATGGATGGCAAGCCCTTCAAAGAAAGAAGGCCTAACAAACTGTAAAGTTATTTATTTTAATCCTTGGCATCCAATTCCAGGAAACTTTAATACCAGTAGATTTACTGCAGCCCACAATGATCAATGACTCTTCAATTTAGGGACTGCTGTTATTATTTTTTTTTGTCTTGTACTTTTATTACAGATAGCTTTGGCAGCTATATTTAAGTTCCACTATTATTTGTCTTAGCACACTGAACATAAGAGATCAAGATCATTTCCACCACTTTGTGTTTACTCACTGCATATATCCAGGCATCTAGCCAAAGTCACATGTACTGTCAGAATTGAAGACTTACGTCAAATTGCTTCTGAACTATCAATTCATCAAGAAAATTGATGCTGTTTTCATAGCATTGACCTTCCAATGGTGTAGATTTTTTTCCTGCTTAAAGCAGCACTTTCCAAGGAAGTAATTTTCATAATTTATTAGGGGAATACTTGGGAATACTTTTAAACATCTCCAATGAATTTGATATAGCCTGTCAAGGGGAAAGTGTAATAATACACATCCATATTGATTACTAGTCTACAGTCCTGACTGCTTTTTCCTGGTCTTCAGAGTAAAGAGCAATTGCCACTGTTTTAGTCAGGTACAGAGACAAAGGATGTTCAGAGAGGTAGTCCCAATTAATAGCTTATTCCTGGCATAAACCCACACATTCATTCACTACAAGGCCAGAAGACATTCCAGTGATCTTGCAGTCTGACTCCTGTACAGCAGGACTTGCTGAATAAGTTACTATTTGAGGCAGAACACATAATGTAAAAAAAGTACTGAATCTAAATCCATACACTTCTGGTAAATATATCTGGTATACATCCTTGAATTTGGATAGGACCTGGGTTGAGACAAAAAAAAAAAAAAAGCTTATTAAGGTTTAACTATTGCAACAGAGTTTTGGGTTCATTTTAGAAGTATGGATATTTTTCTTGGTTTTATGGACTTACACAATATTCCTGCATTTCAGGGCCATAATTCTATTTTAAAAACAGTGTTTTCCTTTAAAAAGTGCATTATTCTGTTATGAGGGTCTTTTTCACCTCCTGAAGCCCTGAAGAACTTCTGGTCTCAGCTGACTGCTAAGTAACTAAGTATGAAAAAATTCAAGACTAGCATGAGAAAAAAATCCTATATTTAAATGCCCTTGGTGTTATGAGAGGATTAAAGTGCAACAGAAGATTTGATCTGCGTACCATACAACAGGGCTTCCCTCCAGAAAATGTCCATAAGTAATGCTCTCAGCCTATGGGTTTCACATTCCTTCCATTTCATGTCACATTGAAGCAGTGCTGGAGGAACAGTGAGAGGCTTGATTCTTGCAGGATAAGGTATGCTTCAATTCTTGCTAGTGAGAACACAGGATCAAAGCTTTGACTCCTCTCTTATCCCATTTCTCACCAAATAGCTACTCCTTTGGATTTGGACCCAAAGCAGTGTGGATGTGAACTGGGTTTGATTCCAACCATGGGCCAAGGCATGTTGTCAGAGGGCAGAACATGTGTACTCTGACTCACTGAGAATGGGCAGGGGGGGGAATTAGCTATGTTAATAAGTCAATATTTAGACACTCACTTAAGCAATGACTGTTGATGGACCTACAAAGTCTGACTTCTAAATTTTAATTTTGAGTGATGGATTTTGGTAAATTAGCATAAAAAGAAGGATTTGTAATACTGATGTAGTTACAGGAAAGCCTTAACATTAATGATGTTGTCTGATTAATTCCTCCAAGCAATTGATAAGAATTACTAATTGACTTTGGAGGAACCACAATTTGGCTCACTACATAGTAACAAGTTTCAACGTTTTGTATTAATATATTTTTTAGAAATGTAATCCACACTTGCTTCTGCTAACACTGTTCAGCTTAATGTATTGAAGCAGATTTTAAAATGCCGTGAATGTAATACTGAGTTCCTGAAGACATTAGTATGTACTGAGAGTACATACTATCAGCAGGGCTTTGCAATTGATACTTTAACGGAGACATGTCATCTTGCAAAAAAAATTCCACCCTTTTCTGAACTCAATTCAGGTAAGCATGCAAAAGTAAGGTAAATCAGATGAGGAATATTCTTCTTCTAGGAATGTGGTTTAACACAAACAATTTATTACCTTTATGTTCCTAATTTGGGATTCAGCCTGCCACTGTTTTTAGAGTTGGCTCAGTCCTACAATTTGCTCACATCTTGTGAGGATGCTTTGGGATGGAAATACAGCTTAGCTTTGAGTAAAGCAAGGATATTGGCTTCTAATAGCCTTCAATATAAAAGCAGACAAAATATTTGAAGTGGGAGCTCTAGCTCTAGGGTGCTCAGGACCTTGGTAGGCATAAAACCAGACAACTACAGAAAAGAGAAGCAAAAGAATGGAATCCTTTGTCCCTTAAGTGCTGACAATGCCTCTCTCTCCCATCCAGAAGTACATTTCCTCACTGTGCAAGCCCACCATCTTAAAACATTTCATTCCGTGATTTAAAATAAGACATTTTTCCACACTGATGGTTTCTATGTCACTTAGCAAACAGCAAGACAAAAGGCCAAATAATCTTTCAGATAAGCTATCAGCAATTTAATGTTCTGGCAAAATTTGTTTATTCAGTTGGCAGTTTAGGCTAGACATCCTCTGCCAATTGGTATGACGGCACAAACTTCAGGTTTGTCTGACACCTAAGTTTCTGGCAGACTAGAGCAAACTTTGTACTATTTCTTTATATATCCTATAACTAATTCAACAAAAATTGTTATGAAATGAAAAGCTCTGAAAGCCACTTACCATATCAGCCTTTGGGCACTGTTTAATAGTTTTCCATTATGTGCTGAAATTAAGCATTTATAAAGAAGCAGTAATTTCATAGTTATTCACCCAGAAATTTGGCCATGTTAAAAATGCATTTTAGAAAATTGCAGGTAATATTATTCCTGAATGCAAATTAATGTCACTTCTGTTCGTCTCTTGGGATAGGAAAGCTCAAAGAATTTTGCAGGAGTCAATAGTCACAAAAAGCCATCATGATCAGTCTCCATCTCAGAAACTGAGTTGTGAAATGAGATAAAAGTACGTGTAATGCAATGCAGGAACATATGCACTGATAAATAAGAAAGAAATGGTTGTTGTGACATTCCAGTATGACCCTATGGTTTCCTGAGGAATGAGAAGAGGAAATACATGGTTTTATACAATACACAAAACCTATCCAAACAGCACTGAAGCCCCAAGTGTCTTCTGAAAGTCATGTCCCAGAAATGAATCCGCATTAAATAATGCAGTGCTCACATTCTCATTTTTATTTTATCCATTTATCCATGATGGCTTAACTTTAATACACTCACTGATTTTAATGGAATTTGATTCGACCCACTTTTGCACCTGAACTGACCAAGGGATAAGAAAGAGCCAGTGACTTGGAAAGAGTTGCTCAATTGAGTAGAGAAGGTGCATGTCCTATGTCCTCTCCTCAAAACAATGGTACTCATAGCAATAACACTCTTCCTACAGAAAAACTCCACCATCCAGCCAATAAAGATAATTCAACACCAGCAACAATAAAACCAAAGTACTCACATTTTTAGAATAAACCTCACAATGTCCATGACCTCAAGAGCTTTACTCCTGAAAGGGGAAAGGACAATGTTAAATGTGACCCTGAGCCTTCAGGCCTGCCATCAGTTGGGTATAGAAGGTGAGCAGGCACTGCAATAGTGAACACTGGCCCAAAATCAGAAGATGTTCCCTTTGATGATTAATTCACAATACCAACCTTCTCTCAGCCATCTATTAGCAAAGCGTTTTACATGAACTGACTTTCAAGTACATATTTACAATGCAGTGAAGTCAATCTGAAGACAAATGTGAAATCCTTCCCAAATCAAGGCCACAGTGTTGCTGTATTTATCAAACAAACAACAAAAATATTTTAAAAGAAAAATTTTAAATGTAATTGTTAATTTTTGTATCCAGGTATATGAGTGTTTAGTGAAATTCTCTGTCTTTCTAAAATACTTAGAAGCCTTATTTAAGCAATTAAGCAGCACACTGAAAACAGAATAAAAGTGTTCATTAAGCTGAAATAGTGTTACCCTCCATGATTATAAACATGATCACAGTTTAATATGTAACGGTAATTTGATTTTATTTACGAGTTATATTTTGAAAGCAATAGTTTTGAAATACTGCTAAATTTTACCATTTTCAGACACTTTTTCATTTGGATTTAGAAGTTTATAAAGACTTAGAGCTTATAACATATTTTACCTGACTGGGAAATACACTTGTTTTCAGCTTTTATTTCTGACAGTCTTATACCATTCCACGTTTTCAAAGCATTTTGCATCTTACAGACCCCAGATTTATTTCTTGACAGTGCAGTTCATTTCAATCAGCATCTTTAACTAAATGTTTAGTATTGGCCTGACCTCTACTGATTTTTTGAAACAGCCATTCTGGAATTTTCTGGTTCACCAATCAGGTCAGAAAACATGGCCATATTACAATACAGAGCCTTGCTGATTAAAGCAGTATAAACCTTTAAAATGCTGACAAACATTTAGAGCCTTGTAGGCTGCCAGCTATCCACAATAAGAGTTAAAGAGTGAGGTAACCACTTACAGCCACAGTACTCATCTGTAGAGGAAATAGAAAATTAAGATGAACTTTTAAGTGAGATTTTCTGACTTCAAGGGAGAAGATGAAATATTAATTCAGAATATTTCTGTTTCTTTCTTCTTTCCTTTGAACAAAATTTAATGCCCTTTTATATAATTTTGAAAAGTAAAATAATCACTTTTTAAATTAACTGGAGAGCTGTATTCAAAAGTAAAACAGCAGAAGGTGAGAAACTTTAAAATATTTTTCTCTTCTGCAATGACATGTAGAAACGCAGCGCTTCAGCTTTGTTAGTGCACCTTTTAAGGATACTTTGGGAAATCCATAGTACACAGTTTAATATCTTTTATTACAAACACCTTTTTATCAGATGGTACTATTTTTTCAGATTTCACAGCAGTAATTAATGAGAACATTATAAAAAGATAAAGAGCAAATGAGTGAAACATCATAGTATTCAAAACATCAAGTAAAGTAAGAAAAAATGAAGGGCTGACAAAGAATGAAGAAAAAAACACTGATCAGCAAAGACAGCACTAAAATTGCACAGGCAATAATATAAAAGGATACGAAATTTAGACTGACATACGCATTACAAATTAGATTTAAAAAATATAAATAAAAGACTTGTCAGCCATACAGGGGAAAAAAAAAAAAAAAAGCAGGGAGGGGAAGAGGAAGAAAAAGCTTGGCAGCTGTGGAGCAAAGATATGGAGAGACCAAAATCAATATAACACAGAAAGACTGCCTAGCAGTAATGACAAAATAAAAAAGAGATTTCTGCATCCAAGATGGAAGGAAAACTCAGAGGCTAAGGCTTTCATATGGAGGGGGTTTGTCATTATGAGTGTTCTGAAAAGGATAACAAATGAAACAATAGGTTGCCTAATTTGGCTTGATGTATACAAAAAGCTGGCATCAGTAATGGAGAGCCATCACATAAAAATCCTTACAGTTACAGGGGAAAGTTAAAAGATACAGAATGAGAGATTTGTTATGCTTACTTCAGTGGTGCAGAAAGGCAGCAATACAGGTTTCTGAGGAAAGATTACCTTAAAAAAAAAAAAAAGACAGAAAATCAAAGTGCAAAAGGCAAAGTATTACGTAGATTTACCAATAAGATCTGGTAAGACTATCCTGACACTTTCACTTAATAAAATAACTGCTTTTCTACACAAGGGGAAGGAAGCTTGTCAGTCTGTCTGGATTACAGCAAGTACAGCACCACACGGGAAATTATCAGTTATACGGGAGAAAATGTAGCTCTTGTACAAAAACTGTAATGCTGTTAGAAGGAACATATTAAGAATAAAACAAAAACAAAAACAACCAAACAAAAACAGACCATATGCTCAATCTAGATGTGTTTTAATATAGCTGAGTTTCTTGGCAGTTTGTCTTGGTTTGATCTTATTTAATATTTTCATTAGTCATCTCAGTGTAAAAGCAGGGAGTGTGCTAATACAGTTTCCAGCACACAAAATTGGGAGACATAAAAGGATCTGAATATCATTCAATAAGCTAAGGATATTAAGAAATCAATTGGAATAATGGCAAAAAGTGAATAAACAGGATCAGATGAAGACACCTAAGAGGAAGGATATTCTTTTAGGAACAGAAAAAAGATGCTACTATTAATTGGTCAGCAATGGCTATCTGAAACCCATGTCTAACCCACATCCCAAAATCTATTCAGATCTGCCCTTTCTAAATTATTCCTAACTGACAACTATTAAAAAAAAAATTATTTTGTGATCTCCTACTGTCAAGATGGCACATTCTCCTTGGTTAATAAATTATAGAACTTTATTTTTCCCTACTGCCAAATTTCTGATTAATATGTGCACTCTTTCTTCCACCATTCAAGTCGTAAGAAAAATACTGAATAGTATCTGACACAGACAGACCATCTAAAGTCCTCCTCTGTCATACCTGTGTGCAAGAAATATAGGTTTGGGCTGGGAATGATGTAGAGGAGCTATTCAGAAAAAAAAGTACATAGAGAGTCTATCACATGGAAAAAAAAAAGGTGGAAAAAGAGATTTACACTGAAGCATACTTTATATATAACAAAAAAAAAGGGCATAAACCAGCTATGAATGTAAGTAAGGTTGGTAAAAGAAAGGAAATTCTTTACCCACGAGAGGTACTTGCTGCAAATAGCAGCATCAGAGACCAAAAAATCCTGGTTTTAAATTGTTTTTAAGATCATTAATAATAGTTTGTTAAGGAATTTATATGAAGGTGTTACCTGAAATAACTGAAGCAAAAATCAGTAACACAAGAGGACACTTCCACACTTCTGATCCTGGAAAGGGGGGTCTCTGGCGATTCACAAAAAACAGCTCTAGGACCTGGCCCAAGTTCAGCCAGTTGCAGCAGAGAAAATGTGACAAGAGGACACCCCAAGAAGATACCCAAAGCACAAAGTGGTTTGACTGCAAGGTTCTAGCAGTCAAACTCTCTACATAACATGTGCAGATTGCAAATTTGAAAGGGTTAAGTGATTCAGCTTAAGTCCATGTTCTCTTACACAACAGAGCCCTTTGCATCTCTAGGTTTCAAGCTCTTTTCCAAAGGCTAGGTGAACTAGAGCAACTCAAGGAAAAATGCACAAGAGGTTTTTTTAACGTGATAAAAATAGTACAGTTTTCCTGATTTTGTTCTTGCACACAGCTTGAAAATTTCCCCTGAAGTTTTTCAAGTAAGTTCCAGCTTGAGACAGACACAGTCCATGGAAAGTTATAGCGTAAGGGAATGAGCCTAAAAAAGACATACGCAACTAAAGAGGCCTTTCTACACCTTGTGTAGTCGGATGGGGTATGTGCTGGGGAAGAACAGTAAGAGGTATCACTTGCATCTTGCCTGTGATGCCAAAAATACAGTCCCTAGGACAGAAATCTTGCAGTATTAACAGATGGTGAAAAAAAAATGAAATGGCTGCAACGAATGCGTTTTTGAGTAGGCACAGGAGATACCAGATAATGCTGAATGCATTGCATTTAAAGTAAATAAAGAGGAGTCCAAATGGGCATTTAGTTCCTTGATAATTAGCAAGCCAGCAGGTATCCAACCAGGCACAGGGAAGATAAGCCTTTCCTGATCACATCTGACCCTGTGGGAATTTTTAAGCTCTGAATTCAAAACACCATACAGAAGTGTATGGTGGTTAAAGACTTTGCTGCTGTTCCTTTGGGAAGATAAGATTACGAAGAACAGGCATAGCACTAATGTGGAGCTATGCATGCAGGAATCTGACCCACAAGCATTTGCTTTTTGGGGATGTTGCCAATTCATCCCTGGGCAAGTTTTGCGTTAAGCACTCTTTTGTTGTAGTTGTGGAGGAAAATTAGTTGTTCAGTTATTCACAGTGGGAACACAATGCTCTTGTCACGGTTCTCATCAGTTTGGCTGTAGCTCTCTAGATTAGCTCAGTGGTATTAGCTTAGTCCCCATCCTACCAGGCTCAGAATCTATCAACTTTAGATGCTTCATGCTCAGTCTGTCATGTAAGAGCTGAGGGGAGCACATAAATAAAGGGCTTTACCTCTGACTTTCAAAGTGAAATGCTCTCAGCTAATGACATTTTCTCAGTAGTGTTAAGAGGCTAAGAGCACTCCACATCTTTTTGAGACAAGCGATTATTTGTTGGCTAGCCCTTCTATTGGAGTTATGCTTTAGATTATTCAAGGCTTTAAAGTGATTAAGCTGTATTTTTGTGATACAGAGAAACTTATCAGTAATCATAAGGTCAGATTGTATATTCAGACATGGAATTTTCATTTCTTCTCATTGAGTTTCAAAACAGAATCTTCTGTAGTCTAATCTGCATATGTTAGATAGTGTAATTATAAACCAATCCTTTATCCAGCAAGTTCAAATGCAAATATAGGCTCTTTCCTCATTGCAGGAATTGTTTTGTGCAAGTGAATTGAAGATTAACTGAAGCTACTATGCCCTTTCTATTTTACTTAAATTAATGTAATTATTACCTGGCTAATTAACTTGTTGAATGACTTGTTCTGTGATTCATTAACTGGGAAATTTTTTCCTGGATATAGAAGAATATCTGAGCATCCATCTATTTGTATCACAAAATAGTGATTAGGAACAGATCATGTTATCCAGTGAGATAGCAATGATTTCTTTTAGAAATGTCTTTTATAAGAGAACTGTTGAGTCAGTAGAAATGAGTCTATTGTAAGGACTGTGAATTACTTGTCACCCTTGGAAAAGGCAGTTAGTTTTATGGTAGTAGCAGAAGACAGATACAAGGGAGACTTCACAGCTGGTATCTGGTGCTGTCCTCTTTCCATAAACCTGTCTTTTGCTTTCTAGCACAGCCCTCTGTTTTACAGCCTCTAATGGTGTTACATATTCAAGCAAGGAAGCGGTGTGGGAAGAATATTTTCACAGTTACCAAACACATTCCCAAGCACTGATATAAAGTCAATTCCCAGCATGAAATTACACAAATAAGTCAATAAACTTTAAATCATCTTGCACGGAAGCGACAGTGAGAAGAAAGTCCAGAGCATCCTCATTGCAGCAAAGAAGCAGAATTGCAGTGGCTGTTTTATAAGGGCTGCAGCTAATTGAGGAGATATATAAAAACACACACAGAGTTACTTTTATTTTCCAAAGCTTCTTTTGCCATTCCTGTTATGTTTTGCTATAAATTAAATATTTGCTGCTGCAAAGTCTCAGTATAAATAAGCATGGAGGCAAACCTGATAAATGCTCAACAATCTGTGCAGAGCTAAAGAAAACCTTACATTTTTCACTGCCTGTAAGCAAAATGTAAGAGCATTTTTTATTTCTTTGTAATCAAGAGTTCTGATTTTACAGCCTTACAGACATCTGTGCGCAGAACAACTCCCATCAATTCTGAGTTCAATACTAATCCTGACATGAATATCCAAGAAATAGATTGTATTTCTAACAGGAATGCTAAGGTCCCAAAACACCACTAAATGATGCAAAGCTTCCTGGAATCCTATCTTTTTTCCCATTTGCACTTAGGTCCTCTAGACCTTACTAAAGCTTCCCTAGCAGTTGGTCTTAAAATTCAAAGACATTATCTCCAAACTATTGTTCAAAGATGCTTCAGATGTGGAAGGAGATGACACATTTCAGGTGGAAAAAAAATGACATTCACAGGCTGACATGTGGACAAAGCATGAACAAAAGAGAAAATTTTGAGAAGGTAATCCTATGAATTGCTCTATCATTGAAATCACCACTTAGGAACCTAGCAGAACAGGTTGTTTCTTTACTGGAAGAGTGTAGGAACAACCAGAGGCTATGACAAATGTCCTGAAGCCCAGTCTATGGCTTAATGTCTGAGATCTGTTGTCTTCNAGAACTAAATTGAAAGGTTATTGTTGGCAGGTCCATAAGGAATCAATAATTCAATCAATATTTTTTTCAAGATGGTCCTTGAGCAAGTGCTGGTGATTATTCTTTAGTCTTGCAACTTCCGAAATTTACATCCATTTGTAAATCAAGCATAAATACACAAGATTAGTAAAAATTATCAATAGCCTTCTTTTTCCAAGCCTTGACTGAAAGGATTGCTTGACTGTTCCACTCAGGGCCAGCGATGTTCACGATTACTTACTGTTTTACCATTAACCAGGTTATCTTATTCAAGGCAAATATCTCTGTGTAGCTGTGAGGTATCAAAGTAAGTAGAGCAACAACTATAAATGGGATCTCCAAGAGCTGCACATAGAATATTGAGTAACAAGTTATGTTTGAACAAACACTGACCAAATTAAATGCCATAATACAGAGAGGAGGTATTCACAACTATAATTAAACTGGAAGGTCACAGTCTTCCTTTGAAAGCACTTTTTTAATATTAATAAAGTTTTCAAGGTCTTCATATGCCCAGCTCAGCAGACCAAAAAGCAGTGATTCAAAGGGATGAGATATCACAGGACCATACATTTTAAGTTTTGTGGTTAAGGTATGGAACTAGAACTCAAAACCCCTGAAACTCCTCCAGCCATAGACTCACTTTGAGACTGATGTAAAAGACCTGGTCTCAAAGCGTGAGATTTTCCCCAAGAGAATGGTATGTCTCCATTTAACAGATGTATGGTGTATCTTACCTTTAACAACACTGTCAAATCCCAATATCTAAAAATCATGACCTATTTCTAACTCTTCCACTTACCAAGTGATGAGAACTGGGACAGTCTTTTTCTTTGCCATTATGTTTTGAATGTAGACTTTGAATATTTACTGGGTCTTCTTTGGGACAGGGAGAATTATATTTTTCAATGGCAGATTTTTCTTGCGTTCCTAGGGATCTGAAAAAATACAGAAAGCCTTCTCACAAATTCATATATCCCCCAAACCTCCAAAGCAATGAATAACTTTCTATTACCAAATAGATCACTAAGTAGCAAGCTGTGTTGGTACACTCAACCAACACACTTCGTGTTGGTGCACAATATGTAATGCGTTCTTCCTTCCAGGAAAGCAGTTGGGCCCCAAGTTTCTCTCTTTATGTTCCTTCTTAACCATTGACATCCTTAAAGTAGAAAGAGACTCCCTTGGAATCACAGGCAGATTATGTCTCTGAAGCTACCACGGTTCCATCCAGTGCACATCTAAAAATCTGATTTTCCACACAAAAGCTCAATGTATTACTGGATAGAAAAAGTGATCATTTTATTAGGAAATACTTCAAGAGTGCACTAGTCACGGATTCAAGGTAAATCTCCAAGTTAATATTCTTATTTGATGATAGACTCCACCTCATTAAAAGAAAGATTGTATTACTACTCATTTGAGCATATTTGAGCATATGACCAGTAGCACTAAGTACAGTGATGTGTTAAAAAGCACTAACAGTATTTATACTAAAGTCACTGACAGACCAATCCTTCACATATGGAAACTTTCCACAACTTCAAAATCAACATGCTGGCTTATGGCTTAAGTTAGCTTCATATTGAAAGCAAAAAAAATTGCAAGGAAAAGGCAGTTAGATTCTCCCCAAGATGTCAGTGCAGACATCGGGGCTGTTACCATGAACAAGCAGATATCAGAGAGAACCGTCCACTGCCAAGAACTGACCACTGCCAAGAACCTGCATCTATCTTTACAAACACTCCACAGCTATTTCAGAAGCTACTTCCTTGTTATTTATTTTAGTGTATTCCTGCCTCTGGATCTTTCTAGAAACTAGGCATATTTGACATAGTCACAGATCTAATAGCATGTGGGTTTTGCTTAGAATACATTCAAGATCCTTGGAGAAAGAAAAGAAATGCATCACCATTCCTGGACTTCCCTTTTTTGCTTTTCACTTTTCATGGTGTTTGAAAACAAAAGGTTTCATTCACAGACCACAGCAAAAACTCACGTCATTTTAAACCAGCTAATTTATCCAGTTTACAATTTTTTTTTCTTGCTTTAATTTTGTCCTGCAGGTGCTCAGTTCATTATTCCATGACCATTTGCATTTGTATGAGCAGAATACTTTAGAGTCTTTCCTTTTACATCTTGTGATCTTTCTTGCAGACTTCTGGTCTTCTTTCATCTCCTGTCACTCTCTTACCCAAAGTGCTAATCTCAGCTGTAACTGTCTCAAACCTTTCCTTTCGTCCAGAAGGATCACTGAAGTCTGTAATTTATCACTTCCCTATTGTAACTGCAAGAACGGCTCCAAGTAGAACAAGTCTTATCTCATTGATAGCTACTTTGTCACCTTGTGGCTGCAAAGCATTCAGAAATGGCATTTGGTACATTAGCTGCAGATGGCATCAAGGGGATTCTGAAGAAATACATTTTCTGGTTTCTTTACTGTTATTCCTTGATACTAAAATGCCCAAACAACTTTGCAGTGATTGTGCTACATTTTTTACATAAGGAGACATCTTCTGTGTCAGGTTTCATACATTCTTGGGCAGATTTTTATGGGTTTGGAGCTAGTCCAAAAGCCAGCTTCTCTGATGAACATCTCTTGCCCCATTAAGCTTCAGTATTAACACCACTCCCCCTTCACCACCATTGTTTCTCCTATATCTGGCTGTGGGAAAGTTAGACTTCCCACTAATACCATCAGAGTTTGTGGCTTCTTGGTAGCTATTTTACTGCAATCCATGTCTAATCACAGTATACCCAGGAAGCTTAGTGCTGTGTTGTAGCAGACTACAAATTAGCTCTCTTTTCCATTAAAATACTCTAAGTTTATTCTTTTCTGTGTGGTTATAAAATTGACTGGCTGAACACTTGGGCACTTGTGTGTTTTGTTTGTCTAAATGATTGATATTTAATTGGCTTAATTGCATTCATTCCACCTTTTTATGGTTGAGCAAATGTTTATTGCATATTTTTTTTAAGATGCAAAGTGAGCAAATTCATTTGGAACTCGGGGAAGAATTTTATTAATATGTGCCAGGGTGATTTGAATTTCAGAATGGATCTTATTTCTTGAATATGTATTGTGGCATCATAAGGTTATAAGATCTTCATAGCCCTGTGAAAGTGCCAAACAGTCCAGCTGGTTTAGAGAATCTGTAGCTAGTATTGAGGCTATGAGGGCAAACCCAGGGCTGCAGCTGAAGAAATATAGAGGCACAGGCAGGAAATAAGGATTATATTGTTTAAAGGAATCACCAAAAAGAGGAAGGGGAGGTGGGGGGAGAGAGAGGGACTTAGTGCTCTTCAGAAAATCATTAGCAGTCTTCCCTACAGGCAATGTTAAAATCAAACTGGTTTTCTCCAGTGACTCAACAAGATGCAGGCATTTAAAAACCTTCTTTCTCCATGACTCTACAGAGGAATTGGAGGGACTTTGACTTGATAACTTTAAGCAGAAAAGCACCAATCAAGCCAGTACGTATGAATACTACTCCTGATGACTTTAATCTTCATGTTGGCTAGTGAATTACTGTGAAGAGATCCTAACTTTCTGCAAACATCCATTATTTGTAAGAAATGGCTGAAAAATTTAAAAAGCAATATTTCTGTTCTGTATAACAACTAGGCCTTGGCCTGTTTGATATTTATGATGTATAGTTCCTTATGTCATAAGGTGTTTTCCTAGTATTTTTAATGTATTCTTCCTTTCCAAGTGAATACTCAGAACATTGTTAACAGAAAAATCATGATTAATAATCCCATTTTCATTTCAGCCTCCCATTTCCTCACAATAAAAGTCCTGAAATATGTTGTTTATGTTCACTTCCAAATACCTCTTGCAAAATGCTCGAGGTTTGTTCTTACATAGAAAAAAAACCCAGATCTAAATTAGATTTAGCTTTAGATTCAAAACACCAGTATGTAAAGAGTCAGTAGATACCTTTTCAGACTAAAAACTCTATCTGAATTACACATCTATGGAATACTTGTCCTCCTATGATCATAGATGTTTAGTATAATAGATGCTAAGTATCACAGAGTCACAGAACCTACCAGGCTGAAAGGGACGATACCTGGTCATCTAATCCCACCTCCCTGCTCAAGCAGGGTCATCCTAGAGCACATGGCATGGGATTGTGTCCTGACAGTTCTTGAATATCTCCAGTGAGGGAGATTCCACCACCTCTCTGGAGAGTCTGTGCCACTGTGTGGTGACCTGCACAGGGAAAAAAGTTCTTCCTAACAAGGTAGGTTTTAATGAGAAAAAATAAAATTCTTACTAAAATAGCTTTCTTTTGTCTCTTCTGTGACAGCAAGAATACAGACAATAAAAAGAAATAAATCCAGGGAGTGGTTTACAGCTGCTGAAGATTTGTCTTACTTTACTTAAAATAACATATGTATTCTGCAAAGAAGAATCGGACTGAAGTTCTTCTGTCACACTTAATATTTCACAAAGGTCTGTTCTTCCTCTAGGCTGTGTGATCCATTGGTTTATGTGGTGACTGAACAACCATCTAGTTACTGCTACTATGTCAAGGTTAACATCCCCTTAAGATCTCTTCTTTCTTCTTCACTGCAATATTTTTAGTAATTTCTTTGCAACATGAACTTATTAATTATTGTCATCTGTCCAAATAAAAGGGGAGGAGAGTAGTATTGACTCTATTTAGTGCTTAAAATTTTATCTCAAAATTTGTAGTATGAAATGGAAGAGGAAAGATATTTCTGTCAATTTAGCTTACAGACTTTGCCTGTTCAAGCTGCATGTCACAGCAAATCATAAAGATAAGGGGGAAAAAACTAAGGTGAAAGGCAAAACTGCAATTGTGGTAATGACAGAGGCAAACTGTGCATGCAGCTGAGAAAACTGATTTCGGGAAAGCTGAAGAAAAGTTTACAGGTAAAGCAATTTCTTTGCACTTTACAATCAGTTATAGGCCTGCTTTGTAAGCTAAGTCAGTGTCATCCTTGACAGCCAAGAACAAAATTATGAAGAAATATTGAACTCTTGTACTACCTTGCCTATACACATCATGCAGGGGTACCCACCTCCTCTTAGTGTGTGCATGGTTTCTCCAGTTGCACTGAAACTGGACTTGCACACTTTGTTTTCCTTCCAGGACAAATACATAAGTTCAATATCATGTACTCCACCATAATTCACAAAGGACTTGTTATTGTACAAAAAACCCCACAAAGTTACTTTGATAAACATCCTTGCTCTTCATTTCACATATAACTGCAATTGAAGGTTACCAGAATTTCAAATCTACTTTGTGGAATTTAGATCCTGAAAAATACTATTATAATTCTTTCATGTTAAAGAAATTGCATAGTGTCTTCTAAATAGAGAATCTATTTTTCTCAAAGTCATTTTTGAAGTCTCTGACACTCTCTTTCTTTTCTCCTTGCTGCTTCTGCCTGGTGTCTCCAGCTCTGATCTGATCTTTTCATCTGTTGTGTGTACCTTTCTCTCCCTATTTTGCCGAGTGCATACATATTTGCAATCCTTATTGCTGTTTTTAGTAGCCATTTCAAAATGTATTCATTTTGATATCAGATGAATAGTCTGCTTCCCTATTAACTTTTTAAAATTTTCTTTTGTTCCCTGTCTTTTGGTTTGTGTCCTTTTTCACATGTCCCCTATGTGAATAAGATGGGACAGTTTTATTTCAGTATCAGCCTCAAATTGCCTAAAATACCTATTTGCAAACTGTAATTCTTAAAATCTAGTATGCAATACAATATTTAGGAAGAGCAACAATACAGGGGCCAAAGAAAGGTGTTGATGTTAAACAAAACTAATATGTAGGACAATTAAAATTGAGATAGGTTTGTTTGCAGATGATGTGTCTGTAATCCAAGTCAGTGTTTGACTTCTAAATTCCTGGATACAGTGTGTGTTCTCCAAGTCTGAAGGCTTCTGGATTATCACTTCACCACGTGAAGCCGTGATGCAGCAGAGGTGAAGTGGTCTGTGTCTCACTCACCTTGCAATCAGTCATGCTCTCTCTGTGGAGGTGAGCCTCAGCAATACTAATATCAGTGCCCCTTTGGTGGGACCAGAGTGCCATGCTGTGCACCTTCTAACCCTGGAAAATCTGTGTAAATATTCAATCAAAAGATACAGGTGAAATTATTTTAATTAGAAAGTCTGCACTAAAATGTGAACCGTTATCAGATCATATTTGCTCTAACACTGAATTAAAGGGAAGAAATCATTATATACTGTAAGGAAAAGGATTTTGACCAAAAATAACTTTATCAGACTATAACAAGCAACCATATGTAGTCAACAGTGAGTCAGGCAGAGGGATTGAGGCAGAAGCATTCATGGCAGTACCTTCCAGCTGAGTTCTGATCTGCTGCTGTGCTGTCACTATTTGCTCCAGCTGGAAGAGGAACAGCAATTCCCTGGACAGCAATGGCAGCTCTCCACCTGAGTCCCTGGGAACATGCATATCCCCAAAGAAAAAACACAGGACCCAGAGTTCTGTTCCTAAGGTGCAAGGATAGGGCACACACAGGTATATTAGTGCCTAAAAAGAAATGAGGATACTCAACTCCTGCTGACATCAACTTTCCAGCATCCCAAACGCCTTTGTAAATCTAGTGTGAATCAACATTGCTCCATTCCAGTTTGCACCAGAAAGCAGAGCTGTTACTCTCCAGCTCCCTTTGCAAGCAATGGGTAAAAGTAAGATTTTGCATCAATTTCTCTGGGAGTATGTTTAAGGATTTCAGAAGCCTGCAAAAAGTTCTTCAGCAGTTTGCACCTATATTTAACTTACCATTTAAATAAAGATCCTATAAATACTGTTCCATTCCCCTTTTTCTTTTTCTTCACCTGAAGCCATATAACTTCAAGACTATATGAGTAGAAGCTAATGCACTGAATTCACTGTTTCTTCTTTCCATTTTTCTTTAAATGGAACACAAATTTCAGCTAAGTGACAAATTGACTGAATGAATTATTGTTTTTCAGTCAGGTCTGGTTTGCCTGGCATACTTACCTTTCAGCTGCTTCCAGTAGCTTGAAAAAAAAAAAAGTCAATATTTAGCAGCACTGTTGCACAAAGAGAAACCCTTCACTTGCTTCATGCTTCATGTACCAGACATTTACATGTGGTTAAAGAATTAATGCACAAGCAAATGGACTGATACAAGCGCTGCAGTAGCTTTAGCTGGTTTTGCAGCTCTCTTTGTTTTGGATATCAGATTAGGACTTAGATCTGAGCACTAACACATGACCAGAGAAGTCTGTCTCACATTCCCAAATCCACTCCTTTTTATCATTGTCCAAGGGCAATCATGGGTATCTATACAGTTCTATCTATGCACTACCTCACTATACATACAGAACAGTTACCTCGGTTTGTTTCAGACTGGGAGTAATGCAGACCCTTCAGCTCATGTCTCCTGAGATAATCAGCCACATTATGAAAAAAGGCTCATTAGCCAAAGTGCAACCACCTCACAGAGCTGCTATTATTCCTCTGAGACATAAACTATTATTTCCAAAGCTACAATGGAACAGAAGGAATGATAGCCCACAGAGCTGTTCAACTATAAAAATATAACACAGCTGGCTTGCAACCTTTGTATTTTCCTCCTTTATTAGCATTAAGATTGTAGAGCTGAGGTTAAAGATTTTGTATACTTAAAGATGTCTAAAGTCTGATTGGACAAAGCCAAGAGCAACCTGCTGTATCTTTGATGGTCTTTAGCCAGAGGCTGGTACCTTCTGAGATCCCTCTCAACCTAAGTTTTTTTATGATGATTCCTGCCACTTATCCCACTGCTTTCCCACAGCAATTTCCAAATCCTTCATATAAGGAAAATGCAACTGGTGCCTGTGATCTAAATCAGATCGGATATGTCATCCAGCTTAAAAAGCCCCCCAAAGATATAGAATATCCCTAAAAACCAGCTAGGCTAGTATATATTATACAATGAGCCAGGAGGCAGAAGAGGGGTGAAGAAGCAGGACATAGGAACATCTGGAAAGTGTTAAAGCTGATATTACTGCCAGAGGCAGACATATTGTCAAACCACAGCTGATACTCTCCTGGGAGCTATCTTCATGACTTTAACTCAATCTAAAGTTGAATTGTCAGTAAAGTAGGGCACATGGAAAAGTCACAGCTCATTTTTTTAATTCAAAAAATGCTTTTCAAAAAGTAGTACCAATGGTGCTCAAAGGTTTTGTTCAAACTTTAAACCAAAGGTTTTAATATAGACTAAAAGGGGCAGCCAAACACAAACCTAGATTGTCAATTACAGGGAACAAACCATTCTTTCCTTACACAGTGAAGTCCCCATTTATGACTGAGGTTGTGAAGAGTCACAGCAACAAGAACAGGTAACACTGAAACTGTGATAACAACGATAATAATTTTTATGATCTCTGTGTTCATTTGCAAAGATTCCCAGAACCAAATTCCCCAAAGCCAGACTGATTCCCTTAAGAACTGCTCTTCTCTCTGTCCTGGTGGCATTTCGTGCTCCTATTCCATGATCCTACACAGGAATGGGACACTGTGCTCCATCAAAGCCTCTGTAGGATGAAGGTGCATAAGCACAGCATGGCTCCACTCCTGCTCTTAAGTAAGGAAAAATGCCATGTTTCCAGGCATTCATCACTACTGTAAGTGAGGGTAGGAGGCATGAAAGGGAGCATATCCTCAAAGAAGCAGTACAGGAAGGTTTCTAGTGACAAAAATGGAAACTGGGCAGTTTCCTCCAATTTGTTTTAAATGAAAGGCAAACACATAGTTGCCTCTTGTAATACCCTGCACATAACTAGCACACTTTTCAAACAGAGATGCAGTTAAACATGACTGCATGCACACGGCCTCTCTCAGGGGGCGGAGTGGAGGGTGGGAAAGTGGAGACAAGGGCCAAGAAACATTATTTTTAATAATGGACCCAGTAATAGAGACACATTTTGGTACCAAAACAGGGTAATTCAGATCAGAACCACCTTTTGTTTCCAAATAAGTATCCATTCATTATTTTTTTCTCCAGTGGAGATATAAAAGCATGGCTTTAAAATGAAGGATGAAAAGTGTAGTTTGGGGCTGAGCAGTCTGAAATAGATTTTGAGAAATACATATACAGCCTTGATTAAGTTTGTAAAGAAACAGCAATTACAGAAAATGCCCTCTGTGCTCCACATATGCTTTATTGACACACAAAATCCTGCCCACTCAAAGAGGTGGACTTTTGATTTCTCTTCTTCTGTCCTCTGCTTTAGATTAGGGCATGGAGGGGCTGGACTGATGTATGTAGGATGATGGAGAGGCAAGCACCCCGAGTGGCATCCTGTCAGAGCAAGGAAGTTATCCTTTGTCACCAACCTGCTCTTTATAGATGTTGATGCTACTGTTGATGCTTGCGAGAGGAATGACTCTGTTTCTTAGCACATGTAATTGCAACTACCGTTCCCAGACATGGCACTCTTTAGCTTTCAGCATCCTGAGTGGCCTTTTAATAACTGCAGCCTTGCACACCAGCCTTTGAAGGCTCTGCAGGAGGCACAACTGGATCTACAGCCATTAACAAGGTAGAGAGGGGGAGGTGGGCAGTAACTTCAGTCATTTTCACTGATCACGTGGGAAGAGGAAGAATCTTGAACAACAGCACGCAACAGATATGAAGGCAGTCAGATGGGAGACAGCAGCAATGATATCTACAGGCAAATCCTTTACACATCAAAACTTAAAGACCCTACAGCCTCTTGCTGCCTCAGGAGCTCATCCCAAGCGCCCACATTCCCCTTCCACCCCTGAGTCTGCATCTCCTAGCACTGTCAACTGCACCATCACCCAAGCCGTGGACACAAAAGCAGAAGGAACCGAGGGTGTTAGATAGACATAACTGTTTCACATAACTGAGAAAGTTAAGAGATGCCCAAGAGCTTGTGGGTAGTGAGGAAGCTCAGAGCCAAGAAAATTGAAAAGATGAAGACTTTTTGTACTGGCAAAAACTTTAAAGGAATTGGAGCTAGGCCTGAAGAACAGAATAACAAAGGGCACAAAATTAGGATGTTTGGGTAGACAAGCTGACATGGCAAGAGAGGAGGGGAGACAGCAGAAGCATAAGTACATCTTCCATGGATGGGATGAGGATCTCAAGGGATAGAAAGAGATGAGGGGGTAAAAACTGAGAGCAGAGGCTGTTTTTCTCTGGACAGCACCAAAAGGTTTTTCTAGGACCGAGCTGGGATGAACAATGAGCTGTGGGTCCTTGTGGGATAGTGGTTAGGGGACAGGGTGCTGGAGGCTGTGCTGCCACCAAATTTCTTAAGAAGCCTCTGCCAAGTGTGTAATTCCTGACGCCCTCCAAAGATACAAATGCAGCAAATTTGTCCTGTTTGCGTAACCACATGTGCTGAGTAAAAATATCTATCCACACTTTGGGAATAGACATAATAAAACAATGTGTCCAGTTTTAATAATGGGAAATCAAAACTTCAGAACAACAAGCAGAAATTCAGTAATGCAGTCACCTCTGGAGAACAGGAAATATTTTCTTGGATTTTAGTAATGATTAGTAATTTTCCTATTGAAAAGTTATATTTCAATTTTGTCGTTTGGTTTTTTTTTTTCCCAACCAGGATTCAGTATTGACAAAGCCTACATGAAGGTTGATATTTGCTCCCTGTTTAGGAGCTGGCATTCTAGCTGAAAACTGACTGAGAATTTGGTAATTAACATTTTAATTATTTTGGTAACAATTACATTTAGTAACTGATGATCTAATCACTGAACTATATCTAATACAATACTGTATAGTATAATATTTAAATTTATTGCATTTTAAAATTATTGCTTCTTAACTGTTATTTCCTCATGGATCATTTAAGTTTTGAATATTCAGTATTTCAGATAGTAAACTTTGCAATGAAAAGAGTCAATCTGCTTAATTTTAACAGGCTTCCCACATCAGAAAGGGCACACAGCAGCTGAGGTAAAGGGATGTCTTTTTATGGCATCTTTCACAGTAGGAGTGTAGATATTCAGGAGCAAATGGAACTGAAGCTACTTTATGCCTGTCCACACTCACACCTTGCAGGTATTTCAGCTCTATTCCTGATATTCCTTGTCCGAGCAGTTAACATGAAAAGAGTAGATATTTTTATTGGTTTTTCAACAGCCTGTGAAATGAAATAAAATGAAATACACCACAGTTTTTACACAATCTCTTCTGCAGTATCTTTATTTACAGGCAAAGGTACTTTTGGATTTCAGATTTGTACCAGTTTAGACACGGTACAAATGTATTCGTTGTGACCATTGCACAAATGTTTCTACTATATTTTCCCTAGAACACTATCTTCTTGAGGTTTTTTAGTGGTTTTTGGAGAATATCCTATGAAGAGAGCTCTCACTTAAATCTACCTGCTTTGCCATTTATTCTGCAACAACATCAAACTTTATCAGAATAAATGAAATATTTTTCTCTTAAATCTTAACTCAGAGCCCATGTAGATAGGAAGAAACAACTTTCTTTGTCATGAAAATTCAGGGAGATTTCAACAAATTATCATCACCACTGAGCTATTCTCAGTTCAGCAAGAAAACAAAGAGTATTGAGATCTTGAAGCATAATTGTTGTTGTTTAACAAAAAAACAAAGCAAAACAAAAAAAGTCTTTGATAAGGAGAAATTAAAGAAATAATAGGAGTATCTGCCTTTCTTTTATCAAAGGGACTTGTTTCATCACTTCAAATGCCAGTGAAGGGGTTTTTTTCTGAGTGTAAAATGAGAGATATTCATTTAAATGCTCACATGTCTCACCCAGATCCTAAGCCTCACAGAGACTTCCCTAGTGATTCAGAAGCTAAGTGTTATTTTGTAATGAACTGCACCAAAGATTTTTGGCTAATCATGTCAACCCCTGCAGGAAAAACACAAATTAACAGGAGTCCTAACTTCAAAGGTAAAATGTACATATTTTCTCTAGTCTCTGCACATAAATGGGAGTATGAAAGTCCTTATTCAATGAGGACCTGATTCCTTTCAAAGACTCAAGCAGATAGCTGCAAATCATCTTCTTATGCAAGATTCTTCTAACTCTTCTAATTCTAATACAAGACCTGACAGAGGAGATGCTCATGGAGTTTTGGGGAGCTGTGTGATACCTACCTAACAAAGTAGCTGGTGGAACAAAATCTGTCTTTATAAGTCAACAAGATTGAGATATAAACAAAAGGCAAAGGCAAAGGTAATATAAATTCTCTGGGGGAGGATAACATCTGTGACCATTAAAAAATTCTGATTTGATAAAATTGTCTCCAGAAAAAGAGTCCCTACAAAATACTCAGGTTTTGCAGGACATGATCAGGGGTCTTGAGGAAAAATAAATAAGCTTTGTTACATTTCAATATAAATTACTGTTGTTATTTTAATATCATGGTCTCAGAGCTATAGGGCAATGACAAAATTATATGAAATTTTAAAAATTAATAACATTCCGCATATCTACAGGGGCCCCATGAGACACTGGAAATGTACCAACTGCAGTCGATAAATTTACTTCTACATTTTCACTTCTTCCCTTTCTAAGTATAGCTAATACAACAAATACTGCCAGAAAGGTGTCAGGTCTGTTTAATATCTTGACTGAAAAGAATTTTCTGCCACAATCTTGCACTTCACAATCTCCATCCACAAGGCAAAGGCAAGCACTGCTGTTAGTGCAGATATATGGACCAATGACTTGAGAGAAATGCTTAAGAGGGCTTGATAAAAGGACAACTCTGAAGTATTAATTGCATGGCAAGCACTTTGTATTGAATTTGCATGGCAAGGTTTTGGTGGCAGAGGGGGCTACAGGAGTGGCTTTTCTGAGAAGCTGCTAGACACTTCCCCCATGTCTGCAGGAGCCAGTGCCAGCTGGCTCCAAGATGGACCTGTCCCTGACTAAGTCTGAGCCCATCAGCAATGGTGGTAGCTCCTCTGGGATAATAGACTTAAGAAGGGAAATAAAAGTTTTGTGCAGAAGCAAATTGTGGCCAGAGAAGAGAGGAGTGAGAATACATGAGAGAAACAGCCCTGCAGACACTGAGATCAGTGCAGAAGGAAGGGGAGGAGGTGCTTCTGGCACTGGAGCAGAGATTCCCCTGCATCTTGTGGTACAGCCCAAGGTGAGGCAGGATGTCCCCTTGCAGCCCATGGAGGGCCACAGTGGAGCAGAGATCCATCTGCAGCCCATGGAGGACCCAACACTGGAGCAGATGGAACCCCAAAGGAGGCTGTGACCCCATGGGAAGCCACGCTGGAGCAGAATCCTGAGGAACACTCGTGAAGAGAGGATCCCATTCTGGAACAAGGCTGCTCAGGGAAAGGAGGTAGGCAATCAGGAAGAGAGTTAGGCCCAGAAAGGAGGGAGGGGTAGGATGGAAGGTGTTTTTAAATTTTTTTTTTTTTACTTCTCATTTTCCTACTCTGATATAATTGGTAATAAATTCAATTAATTTCCCCAAGATCAATCTGTTTTGCTCATGATGGTAATTGGTGAGTGATCTCCCTGCCCTTATCTCAACCCAAAAGCCTTTTGTGATATTTTCTCTCCCTTGCCTGCTTGAAAAGGGCAGTGATAGAACACTATTGGTGGACACCTGGCATCCAGCCAACATCAAACCACCACACAACTACTTGAGCCCACCACCACTGAAATCCTAACTAATCACCATAAAGACAGTGCCTGGGGCTTTATGAATCCACTATTAATTTTGAATGGAGAAAACTGGTGACTCTGTTCCCCTCCTGTATTTATCTATAACTCCATTTAGATTTATGTAATTTATGGAATTTGGCAGTTAAAACAATTAACCCCAGAGATCTACTGCACATTTTAGGGACATGCAGCAATACTCTACATATTCTACAGGTTCCTGTTCTGGCAGAAATTTTCCATGAGGGACTGAATTAACAGCCAGTAACACACAACTCACTTCTTTGCTTAATGCATTATAAAGGGCTACATCTTCCTTCTTCCTATGGGTAAATCCAAAACAATTAAAGTGAGTAGACTTCTGTGTCTACTGTCTACTCAAAACAGCCCATGGAATTTTTATATTGACTTTTGGCCTGAAAATCTTTGTTAGGATCATCTATTTACTGTCTGACCATTCTTTTCCCAAACATTCCATTAAGTAATAACAGCTTGGGAAAACCTGTGCAGCTTGTATTGTTAAAGGCCAAAGACCACCTAAAAAGAAGAATGGAAAATAACTGTAACTCATAATACATATTGGCACAATACCTATCAGAATGGGTGCAGAAGAAAAAAATGATTTAAATAGAAAGCAGGACGTCCTTATGTAGCAAAATCCAACAGCAGAGAGCAATCAGCCTCCTACCAAATGCAAACCCAAACAGAGACAAACATTGCTACCCTCACCTAGCTAGACTTGAGACATATCTAGAAATATGAACTATACAGAGCTAGAGCAATCCCACTAGAGAAGAGCCTGGAAGAAAGTTACTGCATCTTGTTTTTACAGATTCCATTTGATCTATTCTTTCAGTGGTTTTGAATTTCCTGCCCTGCTCCTAGATAATTACCCATTCATTGAAATAGAGTAAAAAATGTAGAATATTATTTGGTAATTCATGGTATGAATAGTAATTTGCATAATAGACCCCTAAAACTCTGAATGGCCTTGTAATGGAAATTATATAGATCAAAATATATCTCTAAAAACTATGTAGGGCTATGTCTATTTTTGCATAATAATAGGTTTAGCATATGTACACACTGCAGTCACAGAGGTAACAGCTGTATAGCATAACAATGGGCTCCTATGGTATTCCAGGCACCACTGGTTACCTCACCTCAGACCTGTGACTGGGTTGTGGGAGCCCTGAGGTAGTGCCTTTCTAGACTTTTCCCTCAAGGAACCTTTGTCCCAATTAGAGTCAGGTAGATATCAACAGAAAATTGTGTTTCAGGTAACTGAAATTTTCCATTGAAAAATATCTACTTTCAGAATATCTTTTGGGGTTTTTTCCCCTCAAAAATGTTACAGATTAGACCTGTTGCCATGCTGAGTGATGGGAGTTGCACCAGACACCATTCATTCTGTACTGTCATTTAGACTGCATACCTCTGCCAGAGGCATTGCACCTTCCTCTTTAGTGAAGAGAGACAGTACATCTTGGCACTCCCTTGGTCGCTGAGCCAACAGCAGATGAAATACAGCTCTGGACTACTGAAGAGAATAAGAGCAAAAAACCAAAAAAACCCACACGGTTCAGTGGTATTACAGGCTCCAGATAGTTCCACTGGCTATTCTAGTTTTGACCCTCAAATTCCTTAGATTTTTCTCTATGTCACTGAAAAAAAATGTACGTATTCATTGGTCCATCTTGCACTCCAAAGCCGCATCAAAGTGAACGGTTTTGCCAACACCGTGTAATGACTGACACAACTAAAGACCCTGCACTGAACAAAACACTGCATGCCCAGCAGCCAAGCACTCAACCACCTTTCACATCCACTGTGCCACAACGTTATTTTAAAAACTCAGTAATTCTAAATTCTAGGACAACCCTGGGAATTCAACCCTACTTACCATAATTTCATTGTCTAAAACCTCACAAGTAGATAAACCTTGCAGACCACAGCAGACGCTCTTGCGGTTGTGAAATTGCTGCTTGTGTCTTCTCTGCTGGTGTTTTCTTTGTTTTGTTACCTTGAACTACATCAGAATATTTCATGTATCCTTATTTATTCCAGTCATGAAACACTGGCTTTTTTTTGACAATTTAGGGCATGAACACTCTGCATTATACATCATCAACACTGTAATCTTCATATTTATTCCACAAGAGATTACTCTATGTACGTGTATTTATATATACACACATATGCACACAAAATACCTGCCAGAATACAAATATTCTGATACCATCATTGTAAGTTAAGTTAATGCTGGATCTGACAGGCTGATAAGTAAACGTGACCTCTGGTTTTCCAGTTTATGGTATGAAACACATTAAAAAGTGTTAGTTTAATCAGCTCAGCTTAAGTTTGCTAATTAGTTTCTTACTGTGTTTTAATATTAATTCACTTAGTTTGCATGTTTAATTTATGGTTTTTCACTAATTTTATTTTTGCTAAGAAAATACACAAAATAGAAAACCTGTGTATTCAAGCTTTTCTACCTTCATAACCCGGGTTTAGGTTTAAAGGGTCACATGGAAGGTGGATGTTCAAGTCTATGAGTTATTTAATGTAGTCCCTAAAACACAATCCCTGTCCCCCATAACACACTTTTGGGTCCAGGTATAGCCAGAAAGCCGTCTGACCATTCCCCACAATTTTTGAGAGGCGGCTTTAACTACATCTCCACAGAAACCTGCCTTTCTCATGGTTCAGTCTCCTCTCAAAGCAGAATTGAGCCAGATGCCTCAGGTGCTCCTCTCCAATTCACCTTTGTTTGAACCCATCATATGCAATTTGCTAACTCCGCATCAGATCCTCATCCCAGAGCTACCCACACCCAGGATCTGCACTTTCACGCTTTCCAGCCTTACTCAGAAAACCACTGTAACCAGCAAGTGCTCCTCAGCGGCCCCTTTATTTTTGGAAGTTCCACTATTTTGCTACCTCACCTACATGGTTATTGAGAGATGGCTCACCTGAAACTATTGCCTTGCTATTCTGGGTGTCTGTTGGGTTTTTTCTCCCCAGCAGCAGGTATTCAACTCAGTAAATGCATTTAAACAACATAGCAGATATATACAGCAACTGTGCATCATGGTTTATAAATAAAATTATTACATAGAGCAATCCTGCATCTGTGAGACCTTCTAGAAAGGAGTCTTAATAAATAAAAAGCAGCTGTCCTGTGACCCTCCTTTGGTTTGATTAGTTCCTTTCCATACTAGAGGAATATGAGATGACACAGGAGCTGCTGCAGCTCTGACACCACCTTCTATTCCTTCACTCCTTTAGTCCCATGGTGATAGGAGCGAAGTAGAGGGGATGAATCCAACAATTTGAATTTTTGGCAAGTTTCAGCCTCCTGCTAACAGGACTGTACCCATAGAGGGTCTCTTAGTCAGTACAGAAAAGGAGACAGAACATTTATGGAAAGGAGGCAGAAAATGTTCCTTCATATCCTTCACTGGTTTCAATGTCAGGTCTCAGGGAGGGGATCCCTCAAGTCATTCAATTTCCTGGTCTTCATCAAACACTGAGTATTTGTATGTAATAATTTAATGATTAGACTTCTGGTTACATTTTTCAAAGAGTGATTATGTTAATTACTTCTGGAAGTTAATTTCCCTACATAATTAATGTCCCATTGACATCCATAATGCAGCTGTTTAAGAAATATTGGACTGTATCCGCCAAAATCTTCCAAACCCATGTTCAGTTTCTTGCTTTCTAATCTAATAGAGTTTTAATTAGGTCTCAGTGAATCTATGTAATAGAAATAGGGAAAATTAATGCAAAGTTAGTCTTTTTTCTTTGTCAGTGTTTTAAATTATGAATGGGTGCTCACCGCAAATTCAGCCACTCAGTCAGCTTGAAAGCAATTACAAACAATTCTCACCATGTAGCATGATAGCATAGAGCTGCAGCAAATAAATTATTTAAAAATCTGAAAGTTTATTATTGTCAGTGAGAGTGAAGCAAGATATCTTCTATCAGCACCTCAGAAACCAAATTATTAGGGTTTCTCACTGGATGCTTCCCATACTTTTGCTGAAATCCAAGGACATTGCTTTGTATTAAAATTTGACTCTTTAAAAGAAAAAAATGCCCATTAATGGTGTTTTGGTAAATGTGTCATATAAATGAAGCAAGCAAGAAGGCTGGCAAAGTAAAGTGAATACATGTCCTCTGACAGGATTCTTCATTGCTGGGATCTGAGAACTTAAATCAGAAATCCATGTCCTGATGGCTTTAATAGGCTTACATATTATAATGAACTTATAATGGAAAATGTGTGGCTGCTTTCCCCTCTCCATGAGGGTACCTGACACAAATGTCATTACAGCCTCAGGCATTCCCAGTGTGCAGCAGAACCCGTGTCACAGGGGTTTCTCATCTCACATTCATTACAGATATAACCTGAAGAAGACTCAGGCTATCACCAACACGAAATCAGGTCAGCCAAGGCTTGATATAGCTGACTTTTGAGATCCTCCACCACCCCCTACTTGTGTATGAGTTTTTTTATGACCAAACCATTGAAGATCTAAATCCTCAGTCTGTGGATTGTTTTTGTGTAATCTGCTACCACTGAGCAAAGTTTGGCATTCAGACATATGCAGGCTATCATATAGCTTCTTAGCTTCCTTTTCTTCACGTGCAGCTCCCTTTTGTCTCCTCAGAGGTCATGAGCTTCAGGTCCTTGACATCCTGGTCCCTGTCTAGATAATCTATCCAGAACCTGTCACGTTTCTCAATGCCCCTTTTTAATTGGAAACCCAGATTTGGACAGTCTTCAAGTGCAGTCTCAACAGCACTAGAGAAAAGCAAACAGTAACTTCTCTGGGTGTCTTGGCCATGTTTCTCCTTACACAGACCAGCATGTTTTGTTTAACTTGCATTGAGAAGGCACTACTGACTTAAAATTTTGAGTTTGACCCTTCTGAATCAGCAGTGAGTGCGAATGATAGTGGTGAAAGTCTTGTTTGGTGGAAATCAGAAAATGTAATTATTTTGGGCTTCTGAATACTGTGTTGGAGAGTTCTGGTTCTCAGTAACTTATACCCCTGTTTCATCAAATATTTACCAGTATGATTTTATATTACTGCCCAGAGTTATTTCTCTTCGTCTCAGTATTAACTTTATTCAATCTTGAAAATATTGCTAACTTCCTGCAGAAATTTAGGAAGAGTTTGCTAGCTATTGATACTTTGGTTTTTTTTCACTTTCACTGCTCTGATCCTTTAAATTCAAGATGACAACTTCTACCCCATTACATCAGGCAGAGCCATTACCTTATGTCACAGAGAAGACATAAGCATTACTTTCACACAGTTTTTACACTGGCTCTTTGTTAATTTCTTTCCTCATCTGTCTCTTTTGTAATTTTCTAAACTGAGCATCCCTTTGTCCAAAAACACATTATCACAGTGTAGGCAGGGAAATAAGACAGCCATTTTTGATCTCAGACCTGCAGCTGTTTCTACAGATCAAACAAAGTCGTTAGTCAAGCTTGGATGGGTGTATTTGAAGAAAAAACATTCAAATGTTGCCAGCTACACACCTTTTTTCTTCACCTCTAAAACATGTTTTGCTCCCTTTGTTGCAGAAGATTTGTGCTACTTTCTATTGTTTAAAGGAGTATCTTGTCACATTCCTTCCCATAACCTTTTATAACAAAAATTTTTCTGCTCAGCATTGACTAATTGTTAAGATCACAGCCTGATCAATGGCACTTCCTACTCTTTAGAGGACTATAGGTAGAGCACAGGTTCGGAGGACTGTATTACAGTTATTAAAACATCCAGCTGTTTCAATGTGACTACCCAGACCTCTTGTTTATTTCCATGAAAATAAGTAGGTTTTTCTGGTCCCCATAACTGAAATTTGGGTGGAACAATATTCATCCAGCTTTCAAAATAAACTCTCCATCACGACCTTTGACACCTCACAAGAACCTGTGCTCCAGAAGCTGAAGGCCTGCACAGCTAAAGGCCATGATGCCAAAGATTAATCCTTCCCCTCCCAGCACAGGTATACACGTGTGCTCATATATGAGCAAGCAAACACCCTTTGCGTGGGGCACAGCACGTGTGAGTATCTGTATGTTACTGATATTTCTGCTGCTTCCATGCTAGAAAATTATACACCTAGAGCAGAGCTCATTTTCTACTTCCATAAGCAGTACAATAGATCATCTTATTATTCTGCCACAAATTGAGTATAGTTTTCACCGTGATTCTTCAAAATGCAGACAGTCTCTTTCACTCAAAAATGAAACAGCACACAATGCCTGCCAGAGCCAATACTCCCACGTACCAGCGTAATGCTTCACTAAGTTGAAGAGAGAAGCTTGCCAGCTTTTCATGGTTGTCATTAAGCTAAATGAAAAGTACAGAGATACTTGCTTAGCAGGCTGTTGATCTTTGATTACCAAATGTTTTCCCCCCGTAAAAGTCTCCTTTTTCCTCACTAGAAGTACAGGTGGATATTTGGCAGCTTGTCCTTTGGATGGCCACATTTCAAGCTTCTGCTCGCTCTGCCTCCATTGTCCCATGGCACAGAAAGCCAGAAGCTTGGACAGCAACTTCCTCAGCCACCCTGAACGGCTCCTGTGGTGCATCCCTGCTGGGAATTCCAACAGAGCTTATGAGCAGGTTAAAGTAAGGCTACCTGGCTGTTAGGCAGCATGTTTTTAGTGCTGGGGTAAGGCATGTGCTGGGGGAAGATGTGCTGTTGCCAGCAGCACACTGGAAACAACCACCTGGCTGGTGCATGTGCAGTAGGCACATCTAGCTCTAGATGCTGTATTTTCAGGATCCCAGGATACTTCAGATTATGTCAAATGCAGAAGTAGCATTCATCTGGCTTCCAGAGTACAAAGGTGAAAATGGCTTCTCTGCTCCATATATTCATGTACAGCACAGCAAAAAAAATGGTCCTGATTTTGGGTTGTTTTCTAATGCCATCCTTCCTGATCCAGCAACCTCTGGCTCCTACATCCGGCTTGAAGCATCCCATTAATCACAACCACTCTCTGCTTTCAGTCCTTGAAAGAGATGACTGCACATCATCTGAAAATCCCTCTCTGTGGGAAGATTTCAAGGCTATCCTGTGCAGTAGGAGGAGATGGGGATGAGCCAGCCAGCACAGCAACAGTTGGCAGCTGCAGGAGACCAATCATTAGTCCTTTGTGAAGAGGGAGAAGAAAGGGGAGGCCGCATTTTAGTGCTGTGTATTAGGTTTAACAGCATGGAGGGCAGACAAAATAACCCTGTCCATTGGCTCAGGAAGAGTCCCTTGACAGGGGCTGTGGAGGACAGCCCCAAGAGTGATGGCATTGTGCACCTTTCCCTTAGAGAACTTTTCTAAATCATCTCCCCAGCAGTAGTGCTGTGCTCCTTTCCCCAGCTGCTGCCTGCCCAGCTCACTGCCCCCATCCCACCCTGACGCCTCAGTCCTGTACTTGCTGGCTGCATCTTTATAATCAAATAGCATCATTGCAAGTCCCTGGCATGCTCTGGCTTCTTCTCTAAGCCAGAATTTGTAATTGTGTTTGCAAGTCTGTTTTAATTGCAAACAATCCATATGCAATTGCTGATGATAAGAAGGAAACAGTAACTGTTCTTATTGCCAGCTTTGTGACTGCAATGTTTGCAGTGCTACTTTTAAATGCAGAAAAAAATATGTCCAGCATTTCAAGGGCCAAGTCAGACTGCGAGAGATCTTGTTTTGGAGTAGAATTATTTCAGTGGATTAGGTGAGCAGAACTTAGGTCCTGGAGGTTAATGTTTTAGAAATGGCTACCCATGGCTAATCGTCTGTGTCCTGGACAAAACCATACATCGTAAAATACCATGTCTAGCATCTAGGGGCGACTAGCTTTGTTCTACCCACTGCTATGTCTTCTTGTTTATCCACCACTCAGGTATTCTCTGCCAAGGTTTTTCCACCTCCTTTTTGAAATATTCCCATTGCAAAAATGTGGTTGTGTTTTTCTTCTAATTCAATAAAAAATATATGGTACATCAAAGCCGTACTTTTGTTGCAATCACATTTTCATATGTAGAGCAACACATGTGTCTGTGGCTCTATATACGAGTACAGACAGAAAGAGAGATGCCTCACTCTCCCCCTCTCCTCATATGCAATTCTCATTCATATATGCTCAATGGAATACAACACATTTCAAGGAATTGTAATATAGCTCTTCTATCTCTTTATAGAAGCGCATTCTTTTTATTTGGTATTATTACCTCTAGAGGCTTTAAATAAAACCCATCATGTAAGTCAGTAAAAGGATAACAAAATGAAAATATGTAAATAAATCAGGAAAATATGTAAATAAAACAGGACTATTTATTTATTGCCAGAACTTGCCAGCTGTTGAAAATAACCTGTGGCCCCTTCAAACTGGCTGGCTTGAGAGAAATCTGGAAAAAAAATTTCAAGTGCCAAGTGGTTCACTATATGATTGAATACTTATTACAATGGGCATATTATCACCCATACAAATGAAAAAGGCCTCTGGCATGTGGCAGCAAGAAATACCCAGACCAGCAAAGAAAGTCTTTCATTTAAAACTAAGGACTCCAAGATAGATTTTTAAATGGACTTCAATTAAGGTACTCCAGCCAGGAAGGTCCATTGTAAGTAGGTTTTTTATTAATCCTGATGGCATGAGTAGTTCAGTATTTCACTGTGAGTTTCACAAGTGTTATATAAAGGAATTATTGATTACGACTGCTAAAAGTCACCTAACATAATTATCTTAGTGCTTCCTTTCAGGATACCTCAGACCTCAGCTAAAGATTCCCTCATTAAAAATGGATAATGTGTGGCAGGATTTATCTCTACTTTTTCTCCATGAGGAATTTTTCAAGATTCTTTTACACTCGTGTCACCTTCTGCCTTCTGAGTCCATTCCTCTAGAGCTGTATTTTGAGCATTTATCCTTCAAGTCTCATGATTCTTGTTCCTTGAGATATTTCAGGCTGATCTGACTCTGGCTGTGCTGAAGAACACCACAGGTGCCTGGCACATTTTCTCAGCCTACTGAGGTGACCACAGAACTTCAAAGCACAGCCACCCACAACCTGTGGTGGAGGGAGGAGAAACCAGAGCCTACAAGAAGCTATCTGCTCACGCAAGACTCTTTTTCCTTAGTCTTGGGCTTCTCCCTAAGTATTTTTGACTCCTTTAGATATTAAAGTCATTGATTAACATGTAAAGTTCTACGGACCATTCTGATTTAACTATCTTGTTTTTTCTTATATTATTACTACCTCAAGAAGAGTCCTTTGCAGGCCATGCTGCATACCATGGCTTTCCTAAGTCAAGACCTTGGAAGTTCTTAAGTCAAGCACTTCGGTGATCTATCTAATATTAGTGTTCTGGAGTCCATACAACCACTTAAATTCCCTATTTTAGGGTGTCGTTGCCGAGCACCCAGTATTTCTTGAGCCACAGAATCGCCACTGAAGTGTTTCTAAAGTAATCAAGGAGTCTGCTTGTAAGAGCCGTTTTGCTTGCTCATGCTAATTGTCCTTCTTACACTCTTTCTAGTTCTGTCACATTTCACTCCACATAGACATTTATGGCACATATCTGCTGAGTTCTCCTAAGAACTAGGCACTTATCTTACACAAATTCCCATTTCAAAAAGATGTAAACTTGCAGAAACACCACCATATCTAGGGCAATATGGAGTGAAGATGGCTCAGCATGCTACAAATTACACTTCCCACCTCGAGCACAGCTCCTTTCTGCTGCAGGGGAAATCATTTCCTAGGAAGACAGGAGATGTACCAGCATTGCCTTCCCTGAGGGTGATGCACAAGAAAAAAACACTGCTGGCTGCTGCTCTGAGCTCTACATACTCTCTGAGGGTTATAGCTGCTGTGGGAAAACATAGGCTTCTGAGCTGTAGTTTAATAGGAACTAACAGCATCTGAGAAAAACCCAAAATAATAAACTGTAATTATAACAATGATTTAAAAAAGAACTTACTGGGCTGCTGTGACCTAAAAATATTGGTCTCAATTCCCAGCTGCAGTCATACCAAATTGAGAAAAACACAGGTCCAAGAATAGGACACAATAAGTAATCTTAGCCCTTGAAAACTGATGAATCAGGATATAAATTAGTTGTTCTTAAATAGAAACAAGTACCACTTTTCTTGGTACCAGTCCTCAGAGGCTTGGTGCCTAAGCAAGTTCCTATGGGAATACTTCCCAACCTCCTCTCTTTTCTCTGCCTATATAACCAACCTCCAAATTTATCAGTAGATTGAGTAATCAAATAGGCAATCCAGCTGGTTTTATGGCTAATTTACAGGAGTTAGAGAGGCTTAGGCTTTCTCCTTAACCTGACCCAGCATTTTCATCCTATCTTGTCTTCACCTGGTTAGTTTAATTTAAAGAAAGAACACACTTTTTTCTTGCCCTGTAAAGAATCACCTTTGCAGTTGCTTCTCTGTCTTCTCTTCAGCTTGAAGTCTGCAATTACAGTATGAGAGCTGCATAACCAAGGTTAAAAAAGACCCAGCAAGTGTGATTCATTGGTGGAAATTTAGAGCCTCCTGAAACTACTAAGCAGTGTAGAGGGAACTGGTGCAATTGAAGTGAGAGCTCTGGGGCTTTCTGCTCCCCTCTTAAAAGGAGGAAGAGTGGGAGGTCAGGCAGAAAAATGAATTTTAAGATGCCTGGATGAGATTATTTGATAGATCATTTGCTACTGTGCTCTAACTGCAATGGTTCTGCTGCGTTTAGCATTCTGAAAATGGGGATCATGAGGCTGCAAGATAAAAGAAGGAGTGTTCAAGGGGAGAAATGACAAAGAATGGGGCAAAAAAAAAGATGAAAAAACAGAAATTAGTTTTGTGGTTCACATTATGTACTTTTCATTACAAAGTTTATTTCTGTGTTGTGTGTTCTGGCACCTTTGTGGTTAATATATTGCTTAGAGAACTGTTATTTCTTTACAATTGTATTGAAACTATAGCTTATGAATCTAATATTAATTCACAATTATTCAAATGGTGCCTTAAGAAACTGGTGCTAA
Source organism: Dicrurus megarhynchus (assembly GCA_013399195.1). Taxonomy (NCBI): domain Eukaryota; kingdom Metazoa; phylum Chordata; class Aves; order Passeriformes; family Dicruridae; genus Dicrurus; species Dicrurus megarhynchus. The sequence goes on from VXAD01000990.1 coordinate 1,779,695, forward strand.
AGTCTTCTATTTCTACCAAAATGGTTCTACTCCCTGCACATAGAAGAATGAAAAGCAAAGAATATTCAAATGGCTTTGAGAAGGCACATTCTGCTCAGCAGAGCCCCCTGCATGGAGACTTTATGAGACAATCATGCTGGCTGTTAAGCATTCTGCCATCAAATCTGTAATTATATCATTATCCAGTTGCTAAACAATGTGGATTTTGAGGGCTTTCATTATTTTCTGCCTACTTTTATCTGCACTTGCTTCCTGCCAGACAAAATATCTAAACATATTATGGAGCTGCCTGTTGACTTTTGTGAGGTTTTGACTTTCAAGAAAAGGCACTGAGACTACAACTCTCCAAATTCAAGTCTTATAAGCAGCACAGATAAACAACAAACTAGATCCACTGTGAACCAAACCTAACACAACACCCCAGTGCTCCTTGCAATTGGAAAACCCTTCTCTTTGGCCAGTCATAGTACTGAAGTCTCTATAAAATTCTCTCACCTCTTCTTTCTGAACAGTATAAAAGGCAAATTCCTTTAGGTGCTTTCTTGCCATTATCTCTCCACTAGTGAAAAGTGGCAGCTGTCACAGAAACTGCTCAGCTCCCACTTGGCCACAGAAAGCAGCAGATTGCACATCAACTCTGAGCATTGCCTATGGCACCCTCATGGCTTGAGCGGGGAATAAAACTTCCTCTGGGGACAGCATCTATCTTTTGTCATTTGTTCCCTGTAAAGCTTGACCACAATATCTGTGGCTGCAGACAAAGGTGGCCCTGAAAGGCAGGTAATGGCATTTTTCCTAATTATCAGGTACAACTCTCATTCATTTTCTTTCAGTCACTCAGCACGTCATTGAATAAGAATTGGTGTGACTAATTTGTGTTTAAATTTAAGCTGAAAAGATTCTTTTTGTGGAAATTACTGTTATCCATATCTAATGGAAAGCAGATCCATGCTGTGACAAAAGCATCTGTATGATTTCAAGAAGACTTTTCCTTTTACACAAATATAGAAAAAAAATTCCTTTTTCACTATACTTCATTGAGCACTAAACACACAGCAGAGAACGTTTCACTAAATACTGTCATCATTCCAGTTAATTGCTTCTCAGCTGCACCTTGTATAACCAAATTTAAAAAGAAAATAGGTTTCCTTCTTCTGTGGGGCCCCTGGTTTTATTACATCCTGGGAGACATAGATGTCCCATGTCTAGAGAGAGGTGACAACAGTGGCAATGTATAGGTGAGTTGTAGTAGGAACACTAGGAGATGGCAATCTTGAAATGCACAGTTGATCTACTTTGCCTCCTGAATGATCCTATTCTAATATTCCACTACTGTAGATCTCTTGATGAGAAATTCAAGGCTGTAGCCTTGCAAGGCAGAATTAGTTTTACTGAACAGAAGCAACAGGAGGAAGAAATGCAAAACCTGCTTTAGAAGATATGTGTTGGGTCTCTGGTTTTCATTCTAAGGCTGTCACGACAAAAGCAAATGCTGACATTTTGTTGTCTGCATGACACAGTTCCAAAGATAGGTTACTACAGCAGTCAGTAGATAAGCTCTTAATGCAAGTAATTACTCTTAGATGGTAAAATCTCTATTCTTTCACTATACCTTGAGAAATGCCCATTAAAATGTACTTAATAGAAAAGTAATTACTATTTACTTTGTCACTTAAAACAAGCTAACCAGATGATATGGAAAAATCTCAGAAAGAGCCTCTCAACAAGATACTTAGATTTAATGAATATACAGTAACTAGCTTATTAAGTTAAATGCTTATTTGAGACTAATAGTAACCTCTTTTTTATTATAGTTTCCATTCGCTGTAGCTGGTAGAGCAATAAACTACAGTTCTGAAAGCTAGCAAACAAAAGGTTTTACATGTCCTGGTTTCAGCTGGGATAGAGCTAACTTTCTTCCTTGTAGTATCTCGTATAGTGTTGTGTTTCAGAATTAGGATGAGAATAATGCTGATAACACAGGGATATTTCAGTCACCTCTGAGCAGCGCTTACACATAGTCAGGACCTTTCCTGCTGCTCACTCCATACCACCAGTGAGTGGGCTGGTGTCGCTGTTATCACCGCGGAACGGAGGAACGACACAGACTCCAAGTTCAGGGCAGAGAGAAGGCCGAAGCGCTTTATTAGCTTCGTGAAGGGTTTTTTATATGTTAGTTCACAAATAGTGTACTATATGGCATAAGGTAATTGGTTCTTTCGACCATCCACCCCTTAGGGTGGTTGGCCAAGTTCTAAGACACCCATCTCTAAATATTTTTCTAGTTGGAAACATAACAATGGTGATCAACAACCTTGCAGGTGCAGAGGTTTACAAAACTGTAACATTGTTTTGAATTACTTGCATGGGGAAGACAGAGTTCTTACAAACTACTGCTGAGAGCTGAAGAAATTCTTTGCTGGAGCTTTTTCAGCATCCATAGGCTGGTGGTGTAAAAGAAGTTGGGAGGGGACAGAGCCAGGACAACTGACCCCAGCTGACCCAAAGGATATTCCATACCATATGTCAAGATGCTCAGTATATAAAGTAGGAAAAAGCTGGTCAGGGTCACTTCTTAGAATCTGGTTGGGCATAGTTTGGCAGGCAGTGACTGATTGCTTTGCACAACACTTGTTTTTTATGTTCTAGTTCTTTAATCATTATTATTATTGTTATTATCCCTTCCTTTTTAGCACAATTAAACTGTTTATTTCAACCCACGATTGTTGCTGGGTTTTTTCTTCCATTTCCCTCTCCATCCTGTCGGGGGTGGGATGGTGATTTAGCAGCTGTGTGCTGTTCAGCTGTCTGCCAGGTTAAACCATAACAAATGTTTATTGTCTCTGATCATCTCTGTGATGAAGAAAATGAAACTAATTGTGTGGTATTACTGCAAAGTAGCATAGTAAGAAAATCATTTAAACAAGAAGAAATCCTATCAGTATCAAGTTGGGTGAGTATGGGAAGTAGCCAACCTCCGCAACAGGAATCCTCATGACCTGCGGAGCATCCCAGCAGGTTACACACAAGGAAATGGGTTTGGCCTCTAAAGCAGCTTCCAAGTTCCATCCACCCTGAGACAAATGTGGCAGGGAGAAGGAATAGAATTCACGACATTGAGAGACTGAGACATCAAAGAGGTCAAATATGTCAGCCTTTGTAGCAGCCCACGAGGATTTTGGACACATATTTCTTTCGTATCTCACCAGATTTCCTCTAGAGGGAATATTCATTTTAAAAGTTTGCTAGAAGGATCTTCATAGATAGGTTTGTAGCCTGTTTCCTTACTGAGAAAAAAACACAACTCAGAGTATAGAAGCCAAAGAACTTTCCTAGAGAGAAGGGGGTTCAATATTTTTAACTGATGACTCTATCAACATTTTTCAGGGAGACTGACTTCATGAGGACTATTCCTTGTATTTATGAGCCTGATTTTCTCAAGAACACACTAAAAGTAGCTCATATACCGCTTAACTAAAAGACACTGCCCTGCAATAAACTAATATGTAATAAAGATAGTGTATACCTGAGTGTCTACTAAAAGGCTACTATTTTTTCTTCAGCTCCACTCAACATAACACATGCCAAGAGCAGCTGTGCCTAAAAGTTAGTACTTCAGAAAAGCCTGTGCTGCATTTTTTTGACCAGAATGTCCTTCTGATGTTCCTACAGCAGAGATTAATTATGGAGTTTGTTTACTTTTCATTGTCATCTTCCCCAAAGTAATACCAAGAATTGCATTATTTAGACCTTTATTTTTACAGTTGTAGTTTGAACAGCTTCTCTATCAGTATCTGAGCTAAGAACTGATAAAAAAAGTGGCTGGTGTCCCAATTCAGATCAATACTTGGAAATTCTGCCACCAAAGTTGACAAAAGGCATAATTCATCTACATTTCTATATTAAAAATGCAAATACTTTAATACTGGAAAATAATATGCCTTTCATTCACTGAACGATTATGGTTGATACTAGAAAAATCCCTCTTTGACATGTTTTGCATCTCTTACAGGAGATTTTCCCAATGTAAAAATTACAGACAGTTGTGCCAATCTTGGACAAAGTATAAATTTGCTGCTTCACTCTTGGTGATGTATATTTACCTCTTTTAGCCTTGAAGCACTGAGATTTGATCATGTTAAGGACATAGGAAGAACACTGGTGAGGTTATTATTTCTCTTTTTTTTTCTTTAATGAAAAACACTCTGCATTTCAGATTTTGAGCTCATACCAAAAGCAAATATAACAAAATTCCAAGACTGCTTTTTCTTTTCCACAGAAGTGAGGGAAATGGTATGAAAGGATGTATTTTGATGTGATTACCGAATACATTTTGACATCAATGTGCTTCAGATGGTATGCTTGGCTGATTGATTGAATCTGACTCCTGGCACATTGTACGCCAACAAAAAATAAGATCGGTGTCGGCTGGTAGCACTTAAAGACCATGTGTAGGGAAGGGGGGAGAGGGAGCGGCCAAACTCTGCCAGAGAAAGAGATGGAGAAGGAGCTAGCAGTGATATCCTGACATGGTGATATCAACAGCTGCCAGGTCACCCCAAGTCACTTAGGCATTTACTCAAAATAAAGATTTGCACTACCAGCCAGTAGTTCACACCAAGCCCCTGCTCATGATTTGAGGATAGGCCCGTGCTGCCATGGAGGAGCTGGGCTTACCTAGACTCCAGACCAGCCTTGGTTAAAACCCTGGAGAGGGCTGTGTGTCAGTCCACACGCACTGACCACGGCAGCCTTGTTTTGGCCAGCAGCTGGACCAGCAGCCACAGAGCTGAAGTGCTGGTGCCCTGGCTGTGCTCCTGGGACAGATGTTCTTGCAGAAGCCAGTTGGATAGAGCAGTCACCACTGCTTCTTCAACAGAGATCCATTCTGTTTCCTGCAAACCACTGCTGCAGCTTAAGAAAGAGCTAAAGCAACAGACAGCGATACATAAACAGACTTGTAGCTCTTCCACGACTCAAAGCCCTAAGAACAGGGTTTACTAGTGTGACCGTAACTCATATTTTTGTAATTTACCAAGAACACACTGTTCCTCCGCTTTCACAACTCCACTGATTTCCTTGACAGCCACTTGAGAAGCACAAAACTAAGACACATGTATATGTCCTTGATTTCCTTTTGAGCTGTCAGTAAAACACTGAGTGCCTCGTGGGTATGTGGAAGCTGAAGCAGCTCCGTGCAAATAGCTCCTTTTAAAAATAAAAAAAGTCTTATGGAAATTCTTAATTACATCCGCAGATGACACAATATCATTAGCAGCATGTTAGATCCCGAGTATGGGGTGGGAAAAAACCCTTTTCCACTGCCAAAAAAAGGCATCAAGACACTATGTTTTTGATATATCTAATTATAACATGCTTGTATAGTATTCACACTGTTGGTAACCTCCCTTACTTTCCTTCTTTCATTTGAGACGTCAATGTTTTAATAAGGTAAAGTCTTAGAATCCTTTTAAATTATTAAATCTGAATTAAATCTACTGTCTTGAACTTTTTTAAAATATAGCATAAAAAATGCTGCAGGTTTTCTTTCAAAAGCCATTTCAAAAAAAACCTCAACACTACTTTCTAAACATTGTAATGATGTTCATCAAAAGCAATTACAGCTCCAATTAACTGCAATTTCACTTGAGAAATGCTCATGCTTGAAAAAAAAGTCCTTTTATTTAAAAAATCCCAAACATCCAAGTACCTTGCAAAGAAAATCAAGCATTTGAGATTTCCCACTTGAATGCTGGCAATGGAATAATTGAAATTTGACCCTTCCTCTACTACACATCGGTGTTAATATAATGCAAGTCAGATCTGTCCGTTTTTTTCTTATGAGTCGAAATAAATAGGTTATTTAAGATGTTTCCCATTCTCCATTAAGCTGACAGCATGGAGTCTGAAGATAAATTAGCAGAAATGAGTGGTTGTTATGCAGCCAAATATGCATCTAGTATGCCCAAAGTAAAATAATTATCATTACAAGAGACCTCTACAACCTGAATTTAAAGGCCGCCAGGTTGTGAGGAATGAAAGCAACTTGTAATGATGTGAATATAATCTACCACTTCTTCTTCTGCGCATAACCCAGCTGCCAGGCAAACAAGTTAACCTATCTCAGATATGAGCATCTTCACAATGAAGTTTTATTATTCATTCACTGCTGTTTCTGTTGAGCACCTTTGATAAAAGTGTCCATCGTATTTTTTTAAATCCAGTGATAGGGACAAAAAGCAGTATCTCAAATCCTTTGTTTTTTCCTAAATAATATCCCTCATTCACCATGAGCCTTGGCTCAGATTTAAAGGTTTTCCAAATTATGTCTTCTCCAATGAATGAGGAGAACCTTTTAGATTCCCAGATCAGATATGTTTCAATTATTATGGCAAAGGCCATTGCTACATGCACTCAGCAAAGCAAGAAATACCATGTCAGAGTAGCCCTGTATCGTGTCATTGTCAGTGACATGTACTTGTGGTTCAGAGGAACAGGAAAATATTTTACTGTTAAGATAAAATATGGGAACAGTACATCAAGAAATAGATTTTCTCATGTTGACAGTCCAACACTTACAAAAACACTGGATCAAAGAGGAAGGTCTTTTACTAGACATCTGTTTGCAAATTAATGAAGGAGAGTTCCTGATGTAAGCCTACTGGCCAACACTTTGACATTCACACAAGCATGGCAAATGACAAAGCATTTAGGTGGGTACATATCTTCTTTTTTTTTCACATATTCACTCAGCTTTAGGTATTACACATTTTCTACTAAATCTCTGTTCTGCAGGACTGATTCATATCTAGTGTAAATCAATATGGCTTGAATTAGGTCAGTGTAGCTGTGCTAATTTACACTGGTCTTCAACCTGAAGCATTGATTTTATATTAATATACTATATTTCTATACTATAGAAATACAGTTTTCAGCTTGATATAGTGACTGTATTCTGCATTTCTTCAAGGAACAAAATTAAGATGTGATTAATATTTTTGGGGTGATTTTCATAGCAAGCTCCTATAAGCATTTATCATCTGCACAGGGATTCCTGCAGATCTTCAAAAGAAATTCTTTTCCCACTTTTTAACTGGTAGCATAGGAAACTGGTAGCACCAACACCACCAGGGTAGCATCCAACACGACAGCTGACTAGAGTCATCTGTAGAGAAGTCTGACATTGTGTATTTATAAATCTTGTTGCTTAGTTTTAAAAACAAACACACAACCCTAAGATTTTAAAAACAAATAAACAACTCTAAGAATTCCTACAGAAGAAGACTGTTGTTCTTCCCTGGCCTTTTTTTCCCCCCATAGTCATAGACATCTTTGGGGTCAGTCAGCTCCCCTGCCTTCTAATGACTGAATATCCAGGCATCCTATTCACAAGCTACAGCAGCAGATGGAAACCCCAAGTCCTACCAACAGGCAAACTCATCAGCCAGGCCAGCCAGCCCCAGTACAGTCACTTTGAGGATGGAGGAGCCAGCCTGAGTAAAGAGACAGGGCCTGGCTCACAATTCTGAAGGACCAGGGCAATTAGACAGCCTATCTAATGAGCCATTTGGTCATAAGGACATCCCAGGGAGCAGAGAAATCCAGAGTATGGACACAGTAAGCCAGAAAGATTGGGTATAGTTGTCCAATATCTCTGTCAGGCAACAAGCAAAGGTGGCTAGAGAAAGAGCAGGAAAATGGAAACAAAACAACAAATCCCTAGGAAGCATTATTTTTGATAGCATCTCATCTGAGGGTTGAAGGAAATGACAGGCCTTTGCAAAAGGTTTCAATTCATCAAAACACCATTTTTGACAAAGGAATGTTCTGTGAGAAAATTGTCTTTGAGTTCAAAACTTTGTGTTGCAAATAGCAGAAAATTATATTCATACTTTTTTCTTAATCCAGTGCTGAGGAACCTTCTAGGTAAATATAAATGTATTTATCAGCATGTGTTTAAAAATGGATAAAAGCAAAAAGAGGTGCAAATATTTTTCATGGTTTGATTGAAGAGGCATGGAAGATCAGGTAGTTCAAAAAGAAACTCGGGAGTTCCACAAATCAGTGGAAAAATCAGTTAAAAATCCTCCCACCCTCTTCAGTGTGCAGATCCTTGCAATGAGCATGTACCTCACAGGTGATAATTTACATGCTCATGAAAAACCATGCAACTGCAGAGACCAGATACCAGAGGCAGGGAATCATAATCAATTCATGCCTTAAGAAGCATAGAGAAAAAAAACAAATCAATATGGAATTTCACAGCAAGGAAGAGTTGGGACTGAGTAGTACTGATACGTATCAGTAGCTAAATTTATACTATTGGTTCTTGCCTAGAGAAAGAAGAATCATAGATGAGCTGCACTTTGGACTTGATATAAAAAGGGAAGTTGTATAGAAAGCACAAGGTCCTAGCCAGTTAGTAGAGCAGGCATGCTTGAGAAGTTTCCTTTGTGCACTTGAGCTGTGTCTGATGGAGTTTCAGTGCTAAGGCATCTTTGTCAAAGTATTTTCTGTCTGAAAAAGTAGAGTCTGAGCAGATCACAATAAACCAGGTTAAAGTCTCAGTAGATCTTTTAATCACATTCCAGTCCATACACTCCCTTCAACCCCAAAGTTTCAAATTGTCTGAGAAGTCAAATAACTTGTGGCCCAAAATTTCAGAAATAACCAAGGCTCATTTCCGGATTTGCACTTGAAATAGTTCAATAGGGCCTGATGTGGAACTTACTACAATTCAAGTTTATTTGGAGTTCCTCAGGTATGAAAACTCAAAGAACGTGGACATGCAAAACTCAATAATTAATTATGCAAAAAACAAACCCAAAGACTGCAAAAGCAAGAATTACCATCTTTGTGCCACCCTTACTGGCTAAGGACCAGATCTTCAGCACACTTTCCATTCATTTAGTGTCTTTGCCTCAGTGGAAAGCATCCCAGGCTTTCATTAGTCCTCTACACAACAAAAGACAGTTATGGCTGAGGCCGTGCAATCCATGCAGCTAAAAAAAAAATTGAATGTACCTGTATTTCCAGGACAGCAGATTTTAATGCCCTGAGATTCATGCCCACTGACACACTTCAGTCTCCCAATTAATCTCTTCATGGAACAGCTAATTCCCAAAATGTTTTCACTTAAGGACTTAATCAATGAAGTCCTTTCAGGAAACTGACCTCAAGCTCTAATCCTCACTTAAAACAGGTTATTTTTAGTGTGGTACAGCATTCATAACAATGAGAATAGAAATGATCAACAATTTAGTATTTGGCTTGCAGCTTTGGTCATTGGGGATCATATTTTCCTTGATAATATTTTTTAAGATATGTTTTCAAAGTGAATAATTTTAGTCGTACTTTCTCTCAGGTCTTACTGATGACCTACATTACATAAATAATTTCATTATATACATATATATAATTTATATATTATTGTATAAAAATAAACTGTATAAATACCTAACAGAATGAGATTTCTCTTACCTTTTTCTGAGGATCCACCTCTACCTGGGACAACTGGGTGTAACAATGAACTTAGAAGTGGTGAGGCTCAACAGACTCCATGACCAGACTGCAAAGGTGGCCCAAGGGATTCGCTTGCCCAGCTTGCATCCTGGTGCAACAGCTTCCTTCAGGAATGTTCTTCTCACGTCATGTTAGAGCAGTACAAGGACCTCCTTACTTTCTACAGGACAGTAACAGACATGACAGGCCAACAATAAAAATAAGAAAACAACAATAAAAACAACAACAAATAAAAATAAGAATCAACAGCCCTGGCCTTCCCTGCACTCTTCCCTGCCTAGGCTGTCACCAACAGAGAGGGGAGATCTGGAGGAAGGTTCCCCCCAGGCTGTTCAGGCTACATTCAAGGACATTTAAGGTGATGGTACAAAGCAGCTCTGCACTGGAGGTCTTATTCCAGAGATCTGGTTGGCATAAGCACTTATTTTTTACTTCTTTTTCTTTATATCCATTATGATTGTGGTTCTCATTCACTGTAAACTGACACATATTCATAAAAACCAGTGGGACTACTCTAGTTCATACTTCCTGAAAATTCCAGCTGTGTGGGTTGGGCTTGTCTTTTTATTCTAATTTTGTAAAGCCTGTACAGTAGAAGTCTATTCCATGGCAAAGGCATCTGGATGCTAAACACACAGTAATGTGTGTTCAAATAAATTTAAAGATTTCATTCAAACCCCGTCTATTGTATAGAACTTAGTTAATATATTGAGATAATAGATCCAAAGATCAAAAAGAATAGTCATGATGACCTCATTTGTCCCCCTGAAGCTTACAGGCTGTAAAATTTCAACCCTGCATCAGCCAATACATTTGTAACAGACTTCACACTGAGAATGCTGATTGACATTCTTGTCATAATTCTTAAGATATAAAAAGATCACCTTTAGTTATGGTCAGACTGGCCCAAATACTTGTGGGATTTCTTGCAGTCTATGCTCAGAAGTAGTCACCAAGATGACAGACATTTTTAAGTCTTCTAATTTTTACTGTCTCTTAGCTTTGTCAAGGCCTAGAACAGTGAACTGCAATTGAAGAACACTGGAACATACAGAGATTCATGCTAAGACTAAAGAGCTGGCTTGGAGTTAAAGATTCAAGAGCCCTTGCATTAGATGGGAACAACATATGTGAAAAGAGTCTCTCCAGGGCACATGTGAACCTCAGAAGCTTAAACTGTAACTTGCTCTTGCAGAAATCTATGTGGGCACAGTGATAGAGACCTCATAAACAAATAGAATAAACAAATAAGAAGTAATGCAAAGTTAACACACAATATATCCACAGGTGGGAACCACACAAATCTGTGATTGAACCTCAAAAGACATGTGACCAGAGTCTTCAAGAAGGTAGTTACCATGTTTTAAGTGAACAACCTGTGTAAAGCCACACCTACTTTTTTTTAAATAGGGCTACAGTATTCTTCACATGCAGATTTCATATCACTTTTTAGTCTCTTAATTGACTGTAATTATCATACTTACATTCCCAAGGGGTTTACTCAGATTTCGCCTCAGCTATATTTTGAAGATAATAGATTTGCACATATAAAACTGAAGAAAAATTAATTCAGTGGAGAAAAATGAAGGCCAGTGAGAGTTTTATTTGCTGATGTGATTGGCAAAAAAAAGGAAAAAATTCATCTGAAACACAACAGGAGAGAAGACACAGACAAAAACAAAACATAAGGGAAGATGAAATAAGAATGACACAACTATTGTAGCCTGTTAAACCTTAGTCACAGTAAACACAATACCTATGTCACCTCAGAAGTTCTTCAAGAAAGAACTCCACGGCATTGTAACACTGCCCCAGGCACTGACAGTCAGTAGAGACCTGTGAAGTGGTACACATCCCTTCCATTCTGCACAGCACAGGCTTTACTCTGAACTCAGGAAGTCATGTTGGTGCTGGACATGGAAAATAAAATTTCATTGCAGGATAATTGAAAGCATTTAGGAGGTGATGGATGGCTTAGAACAGGCAAAATGGGATTTAACATGGAATTTTACCCATAACAGCTATAAAAAAAAGGATGAAGTTACACAGAAAAATGCTTTAGCAGCAAACTCACCAAAAATTAATGTTTTATACCAGTCTAATGTCAAAACACCATTAAGGGTAATTTGCTAAGCAATCGTTTGGGGTTTAAGTGATTGCTTTTAAAGGACATTTGTTAACTGTCTATATCTAAACTACACCTAACTCTATTATTACTATTATTGTTGTTGTTATTTCTGATCTTTTGCAGACCTTTCTTTTTGCATGATTTTTTTTTAAAAGAAAACTATTTTCCTGAGCTGTTTCTCTTCTCTTGACCATGAGACAAGTGGCCCACTTTGCCATTCAGCAGGAAGAAATGCACCATTACAACTCAAGTAAAAATAATAAGGATGTTTCATAAGCAGTAGTCACTACTTGGCCCACTGCAGCAATCTGAAGAGTTTGGACTCTTAATTAAAGTAATCCAGACTCAAATATCTATGTACTGTACAAATATGTGATAAAAAGTTGTTTCTTCAAACAGATTTATGGATGAAATTTGCAGAGTATCTATGACCTACATCCATTAGTTGGGTAAAGTATCATAATTTTGAAAGATGAAAGAGCTTTTTCTACTTTTTCTGCTGAAGTTTTCACACTTGATATAAAAAAAGTTAATGAGGGAGCGAGAAGGGAGGAAAGAACTGCATAAGTGAGATTCAGGCCTTGGCCTCCCAGGTGACTCAAAAAGCTGAAGAATCCTCTCTTTCCTACTCAGACAATATTTAATTTTGTTATATGAAGTGCAAGGACTTCATTTTATAACTTGACTTCAGCAACTCTCCTGAGAAGTGATCCCCCTCAAACAACTGAAAACCTAAAGCTGATACTTCAAAACACTGAATAAGGGCCCTAACAATGTTGCTAAAGGAAAAAAAAAAGGAGAAAGTGGTCATCACTCAAGTTTTACAGAAAATTATCGGAGGCACCTGCCTCCCTTGGCAGGATCTGGGGCAGGAATTTGAGTAGATGGAGAATGGGATTTGGGACATATGCTGTTTCAGTATTTCACTGTCAGATGGAGTAGGCACCTTCCCGCTCAAACATCTAATAGGGACGAGATCCCAGCTGTACATGCTGGTGGCATTCAAAGGCTTTTAGCTTTCTGTGTGCCCCTGCAGGCCTCCCTGCAAGGTATCCCAGATTCTGCAGCTCAGCGACTGAAGACTTTGTTCTCTGACATTCATCATTGATACATTTAAGCCCTTCTTCAGATCCCAGCTTTAGAGTTTAAATCACAGTTTTCAAGCAAATTTGACATTACAAAGTTAATCCTCCCTGAAAGCAGCTTTTCAGAAAAAGACCCGAGGGTCCTGGTGGACAGCAAGCTGACCATGTGCCAGTAATGTGTCCTTGCAGCAAAGGAGGCCAGCTGCATACTAGACTGCATTAGGATGCCAACAAGTTGAGGAAGGTGGTCTTTCCTTCGAGGGAGGTGGTCTTTCCTCTCTATTCATCCTTGGTGAGAAAAATCAGGAGTTGTGAGTCCAGTTTTGTACTTCCCACCACATGAAAGGGCCTGTCTAGAGCCTGTATAGCAATAGTTACCTCTTTTAAAGCAAGCTCCACTTTGCCAACAGGTAATAAAACCTAATTTTTTTCAGATAGATAGCAAATATTAAAGAAGGATGAAAAATGGATTATGCTGTTCTGCAAACAGAAGTATGCTCTTCTCGGAGGCTAGACTTAACAACACTACGGAAAAAAATGCTTTGCTCAAAAAAGATGTAGATACATCCAGAGCACTAAAAACATACCTCCTAAGGCAGAAAAAAACCCTGCATTAACTTAATGATTTCCTAAGAAATCTGAAAAACTGTTCTATCACTGCAAAGGACACAGCTTTCCACGAGAAAGTCCCCAGTTCCAACCTGTATGAAGTCTATCAGATAAAGTAAATCCTTGACCAATTCAAATTTCTTTTATATAAGTTCAAAAAAGTTGAGACATAAGTAGAAAGTCAAATCTGAATGACCCTGAAGGGAAATTACTATTATGCATTTATCTTGACTCCAGCTACTATTTTTCATTTTACTGCATCCTGAGTCTAATATTTACCTGTATATAGGATTAGATGTTACAGATATTTACCTGAAAGCAAATGATCGCAAGGCATACTGTGAGATTTTAAGCAACTGAATTGCTACTCACATAAAAAAGTCATGCAGGCACAAATGTTTAAGTTTAAAACATATTCTGCATTTTATCTTCTGCCTCTTTTTCATCTCCCTTGCCTAAGATGAATTTGCCAAGTCTGTGCAGGAGAGAGAAATAACCTCAAAATCCAATTATGATTTCATAGGTCAAGACATCTGTCTACTGAAACATCAAGTTTGTTATTCCCTGAGTCAGCTGATAAAGGACAAGCAATGACATTACTTTCTTATAAGCAATTTTTAGGAAGATCTAATAGACAAGGTTTGTCTTCTGAAATTTTGAGTGAGATTTTTAAAATAGTAATCCAAATTTATTTCAATAGATCGTTCACTAACACCTGATAGAAGCAGATCCAAACATCCAGGATGCTTTAGGTCTGCTTCTAAGTAGGTAATATGATTATCATTCAAAGTACCAAAACAGAAAGAATAGTAAAGATCTTTTTAGGTCACTTGCCTTTAGAACAGACAGATGCTGGAGTTCAGGATGCCTAAAAGCTTATACAAAAAGACTGCAAACCATTTTAGTGTAAATTTTTGGCAAATGGCAAAAAGCAGTATCTGAGACATGGAATACAACATAATTTACAGTCTTACATAATAAATAACAGAAGTGTGTTTGCTACAAATAATCTCATTGCTGATGACCGTCTGAATGTTACTCTCTAATCAGCAAGCAGTGTCCAAAGTTGTTTATAAAGAACAAGCTGTTAAAAACATCAAGAAAATAGACTTTTTGGTGAAGTGCCCACATAGCATTTTAATAGTGCTGTAATAATACCTTCCAGAAACTACTAAATTCATGTATTTTAAAAATTCTACAAGAGTTATGAAGTACTCTTGTACATAATAATACTCCTATACAATATTTACAACATATAAAATGCTGCCATTGCACTTTTCTTTACAGTAATATATTATCAGGAGAGCTAACAAGTTGTAGATGACATAAACCACTATCGGTTCCACAAGTATATCAGAATATATATATATACCTTCCTATATATAAAATAAAAGGGAAAAGCCCAGTCTATCTGACAAATAAGGAAGCCAAATGTGGTTTTGTGCCTAAAAAAATCTGAGTGTCCGAAGAAAGATCACTTCTTTCAAGCACTAAAGTCATTAGAAATGTCATCAGAGGTCCATGAGTAAAGTGACAGAGGTCACAGATGCAGCAGACACTGCAACTTTTTTTATTTTCCTTCCTCCCTAGTCATTTCATGGACAAAAAGGGCATCGTCAGAATGCCACAGCCAGCGGTAGCAGCAGCTTCTTTTGTATTGGGCAGCTATAAGTGATCGTAAAGAGCGAAATGGTCAGGCTTTTAACCCACACTTACTTTCCAGCCTTAAAATCTCTCCAAGCATTTCACACAAGTTCAAATAAATGACAGTTGCTACAACCTAGGCTGATGTTCTGAGGACTTGTTTAACAGCAAAGCACCCAGATATAGTTCTGGACATGATCAATAGGGGTGTATTACTGTGCATATTATGCATTTCAAGCTAAGGCATATTCATATGACCACTTACAGATCTCTAATATTCTTATGACAACACTTGTAAAGCACTGAATGCACCAGCTGCATATAGTTTCCTCAGTGAAGATCCTCTGAGCAATGCCAGTGACAACACTTTGGGATAACTACCTGTTATCATACAGCTGTTTTGTACTGAGTAGGTCCCACTGTGCTCCCACTGAAGCCCTCACATCCTGCCCTGCTACTCTGATCTTGTGAGACCCCACCCGGAGTGCTGCATCCAGCTCTGGGGCCCCCAACGAAAAAAGGACATGGAACTGTTGGAGCAAGTCCAGAGGAGGGCCACAAAGTTGAAAAGGGGACTAGAGCACCTCCCCTGTGAAGATGGGCTGAGAAAGTTGGGGCTGTTCATTCTGGAGACCTCGTAGCAACCTTCCAGTATTTGAAGGGAGTTTCAGGGAAGCTGGAGAGGAATTGTGGTGATAGGACATGGTACAAATTGAAAGAGGGGAAATTTAGGTTAGAGATTAGGAAGAAATTTTTCCCTGTGGGGGTGGTTAGACACTGGAACAGGTTGCCCCGGCAGGTTGTGGATGCCCCAGCCCAGGCAGTATTCAAGGCCGGGCTGGATAAGGCCTTGAGCAGCCTTGGTCTAGTAGGAGGTGTCCCTGCCTGTGCCTGGTTGGGACTAGAAAGTCCATTCCAACCCCTTAACATTCTATGGTTCTATGATTCTATGATGATATGAGTAAAATTACTTAGCTCTTAATCTGCTCATCTCTGGGGTCAAAATTGGTGTTGCATAATATGGTCATTTGAGGAATGATAGGACTGATACCTCTGAATCCCCCACTTCTGTCCATGGTCAAAGGACTATTCACAGACTGCAAAGACAAAAGGGATCGCTACAGTTCTTTCAGAACAGTCACACAGAGAAATGCAGAGGAAAGTCCAGCAAACCAGTCTGATACCGGCAGTGACTCTGTGAAAACAAAGTGCTCTAGGGTCCTGTTCTAGGGGGAGAAAATATGGGGAGTGCTGCAAAAGATCCTGGCATAAATGAGAAATGCTCTCCTGCGCTTATTTAGAACCACTCCTTGTTGTGCCACTCTGCTTGTGACATATTCATTTCCTCTTCTGCTTTTTTATTAGCATGCAGTACCTCCACTGAGTCCAAGGATAATGGGAAGGCAATACAACAGGTTTCTGCACGAGAATAAATGGTGTTTGGAGGTCTGAACAAGAGAGAAACGGGAATCCAAATATTTCTCCTGATCATTTTTATCAATCTTAAATGCTCATAAGGAAAACCTCTAATCCAGTCTTCCCACTAGAATCTCATTGATCTTTATGCTGTCAGTCAGCATAAACCTAACATTGTGTGGAACACATCTACTGAGACAGAGATACCAATTTATAAAGTAGTGACCTCACTTCTTCTTATAACCACTGGAGTGAAATAAGCACTTTTGAATTCTATTTCATCCTGAAAAGGATGTTCAAAATAACTCAGATTAATCTTATCCTAAAGTTACCTATTTCTTTCCACAATGCTTGAAGAGACCTGATGGCAGCCAGTGTAGGCAGACACTTACATGCAGATGAATGTCAGACTGTGATGCTGATTTATTTACAAAGACAGTACTGATCTGACCTGATACAAAGGTTGCAGATGAAGTAGGTTTTCACTACCATTTGAAATTCTTCTGTTGTTTACAGGCCTCTATGTCAACATAACTAAGGATCAGGCATCTCCGCAGGAATGTGCCCCTAGCCTCTAGGTCCCAAGTGGGCATCCAGAGGGGGCAGAATGGAAAAAGAAATAGTGACAGGTGCCCCTGCCTTGCTTAGTCTGCTAGAGGAAATTTTAGGTCTGTTAGAGAGGGATGCCACTAGTGCATTGCTGCACTTTCAGTTATGGGCAGCTCCTGCAATGCCAGACCCAGAGGATCCCTTGCTAAACCATTAACTGTGTTTCTTGCAGGTACTATAATCAGTTATCTTTCTTCAACAGCTGCCTCACCCTTTCAGCAGATTTTCAGGAATTGGTGGGACAGTAGTGAGTACCTCTAATCCCGTTGTCCTGTAGGACACAGACCACAGTGGGAGAAAAGTATTACTGAAAATCACACGGATAAAGGTTCGGGACCTGGACATTTATCATGCTACAATAATTTACTGGTAATAAAACAACCCCAGTTGTGTGGCAAGCTCTGTTTGTCCCCAGACTGTAAATTTTCTTCTTGACTATGAGATTTCCACAGAACAAGGGTCATAAGACGTGAGTTTGAGTATCTCTGTGAAATACATGTATTTGAGGATGCATCCTTCCTCCCATTACTTGGCTTTTCAGCCTTTCTGGGCACTAATATTTCCAGAACAAAAAACCCAGAGTGTTGGCTCAGAAGAGCTATTTCAGTGCCCTCCAGGATCCAGTAGAGTAAGGCAAATACAGATGCCTTCACCACACCCCAGAGATGCACAGCCCTTACGAGCACAGAGAGGATCAATCTGAATTTTTACTGAAAGGCAGTCTGCTGGCTCTGGCTGAAAAAAAAAACGCAAACTGGCCACCAGAATCAAACAACCCTTCTGGGACTGCAGTGATAACCAAGAAATGGCAAAGCAGAAAACACAGAAACAGCCCTTTTTGACAGCAGGGTCAACCCATAGGCCCCTGCTAAGTAAACCAGTTTTGAAAATGGAAATCTTTTTTACAAGTATATCACTGCGTATTCAACATAAATATACTTTGAGATATCTTTATTTTTTTTCTCCTGTATTCAGGACTACTCCCCACTAAGGACATAATGCCTGCAGTGCTCCAAAAGTCACAGATTGTCTAATTATCTTCAATTCATATGTTTTTTAGAGGCTCACAAAAACCTGTGACATTGAAAGACATTATGGAAAGACACCATTTCAATAATTGGAAGGATCATTGGAACACTATTATAGTAATTTCAAAGGAACAGAGCACAAAATAACGGTGTTGGGATATGGGGGCGGGTAGTTTTTCATTCACCCTTTCTCTTTACACAGCAATAACCAACATAAGATCAAAAATATAAAATCTTTCCTTCCTTAACACATCGATAACACATGTCTCATGAATCATTTTTGCTATGTCTGCTGGTCATGTTTAGTTCTGTAATCACTTCCATTTTATTTTACTTCTCCAAAGCAGGAAACATCTGCTTGTTTCATACATTGGAGCCTATGCATCAAGTCCCCTGGAAAATAAAATTCTAAGCCCTACCAAAGTAAACAGAAAAAATCCACTGATTTCTCTGAAGGCCAGAACTTGGTACAAAATCTTTGGGTTTCAGGTAAATTTTCAAGGTTTAGAACCTTTCCTGGACTTCTGTAGAACCTTTCCTGGATATAAGTACTTCAATGAACATAGTCTCCTTCATCTTTATCCATTATCTTCCATATGATTTATGCTAAAAATGCTCAGAGCTGCCTCAATTCAGATTTTAAGTATTCTTTGTGCAGGTAAATGCAACATGAATCTGGAATCAAAGCAGAATCTGTTCTCAGTGCTAGTTACCGCTTTTCATCATTTTAAAGCACCAAAAAGCATATATATCCTCTCTCCAAAATAACAAATATCAGATAATGGCATGCAGAAAAAGACCAGTTCTAGGCAAGAGATTTTGTGCTGTCTTGGAGCTACAACATTATCTTCCTGTTGTTTGAGTCTCATGTACTGGTTCACCTTTTACCTTTGCTCAACCTATCCCCTCTTGTTCCCTCCCCTCTTTCCTTCCTCTCCTTTATACAGATGTGTAAAAGCAACCCAATCCTAATGATATAAAATGTGCTGGTTTATGTGTTATGCCAGCAAACCTGCATGGCTTCATTTTCCCTCCAAATATGGACAAGCCACCTTTTTTTTATGTGCACTCTTTTTATAAAAGTGATCATTCTGAAAAATAAAACATACATTACTGCTTTGAGTGAAACATGACACGGTATGTATTAAAAGCTCATCTACATTGAAAAGTGCTTTCCTCATGGCATGCAGAAGGAAAATGTTTGTTTTGATTTAATTAAGAAATCATTTACACATTTGCCCTTATTTTATATGTTGCTTTTAATGTACAACAATTTCTTTCCTTCGGAGAGTTCTTAATGCTCTGAAATGGTCAGGGAATAAAATTAAATGTTCAAAGATTTTGCCATCTGGTGGTTACAGATATCACACTTGTGATGCTGAAGTTTGGTTGTCAGACCCAAATGTGTAGAAAATGATTAAAAGTCTTTACTTTGGTCATGCAGGAGATGAGGGAAAAAGGCTCAGTGTGCAGTGTAACAGATGTGAGCTCTTGGAAACGTGAACTTCAAAGCCTATTATGCAAGGAGATATGGTAAGCACTGTGGACTCACGGAGTATTCAGAAAATCTTTTGGATCAGTGCTATAAAAATTATGTGCAGAGAAAACCTCACTCTCCTGAGAAAATTTGTTTATACCAGCTTACTCCAGCTTACTTGGTTACTTACCAACCAAGAAGGCAAAGGATGAAAGAAACATCTCTGCTCAAAGCACATACACAAAGCCAAAAACTGGAAATCTGACAAACTTGCACCTGCAATTTCCCAGGATTCTGCAGGACCAACGTCTTATTAACCTAGAAAGTAGGACATTTCCAAGGCCTTTTCTTTTTAATAGTTGATGTGTAACACTGTGTCCTAGAGGATGAATATGTTGCATTTGTAAATCTAGTTTGAAATTCCCTAGTTCACTCCCTTCTTGCTCCAAAAGGAAACACTGTGCATGCAGAACTAAAGCCAATGCTGCATTTGGAGGTGTCCCATTGCCCTTGATTAGGCTACTAGCTTTCTCTGTCTATCAGAGCTCTCTAATTCTCATGGTGTCTTTGTATTCTCCATGATTATTCTTTAATCACATGACCTAACGTTCCCAAACTCTGATGTGTTTGTCACAGCAATATGATTAATCTTTGCACAAAGCTCATAAGACCATTCATTAACAATGGAACATCTTTTTTGGAAAGAGAATCACCAGCCTCCCCATCAGCTTTCTCTCAAACATTTCTTCTGACACAAACATCTTATTTGCGCTTTCTTGTTCTCATGAAACAGCGGAATAAACTGAGCGGAGGATATTTAAGTGACATTTACACCAGTGGTGGCTATGGCGGGCTTTACATTTTCACATTATAGTTGCTGTCCGCATAAATATTTTAATTGCACCAATATTTACATAAGAATACAAGAAACAGCAGCATCCCTCTTTCCTGAGAGGTACTAGCTCATACAGAGTACATGACTGAGAGCACATAGCAAACATTACCTTATCCTGTGCCTCTCCTCAAGCCCTTAGCATTACTGCACAACTGCAAACCACAGACTATAGTGAAAAGGCAAACATTATCCTGAATTTCTCACAGGCACTTAGCAAACTGGAGACATTCTTTGCTCCTGCCAGAGCAGGAAATCACAGGCACTCGGCACTAAGGAACTGAAAGCAAGTACAGTGACAAAAGAAGCAAACGGTAGTGAATGGGGCATACAGGAAGAGGGCTGTGTGTCCATTTCAGATCTGAGGTCTGTTGCTCTCAGTAGCAGCTCCTATACTGCATATGCATGAACGCATTTCTGAAAATATAAGCCAAGATTAACTAAAAGGAACAACTTTAAACAATGCCACAGGCAGCTTCTGACTGCTGGCAAGCCTCCACCAGGCTCACTGATGCTGGTCTCCCACAAGACTGTGTTTCAAACAGCCATTGTGCTGCACTGGTGGGAAATTCCAGGTTAATATTGCTCTGAGACACACGGTCCTATCAGTCATCTCACTTGGAACTTCTATACCAAGTATTCATGGGGACTGGGTAGTGGAGAGGCCAGGTCTGCTCTGTCCCATTGTGTAGAGGTGTCCAAGGAGCTTGCATGACTTCCCAAAATGCGATGCTTGGAGACAGTACAACTTTAGGATATTTGCAGTCAACAAGGATCCTAAGAGCTTCCATCAGTGATGTAAACTTTGATGCCTTTGTTGACCATTAGACATTGCTGGGCACTGTGGTTCACACATCTGCTCCCAGGGGTAAGCCAGGCACACTGAGTTCATCTTCTTACTTTAACACATAAGGACACTGCTGAATGCACACAGGCTTTGAGCTCAATGAACTTCAAGCTGACAATGCAGATCCTATTGTTTCATCTTTCTACAATCTTTCCTGGCTAGTTTTGACCATCTGTAATTTTTATTGAAAAACACCATTAAATTTACTTTACTAAACATATTCATCAAAAAATCCATTTTTTCCCTTCTACTGTCCTGGCTAATTTTCTCTGTTGGTCCAACTTTGAAGCACTATTCCTTTGGCTGAAAGCTTTTTATTATAGTTACATAGACACTGTAATTTGAAAGGCCAGGAAATCCCTCTTATTTACAGTATAAAGTTTACTGTCATGAAACCATGCATTATTAATATAATAAGACTAGGCAAACATGACACTGCAGGAAAATTGGCACAACATCAGTTCAAGTACACAGTAAAGGTTTTCCCTTACAGAATGTTTAGGCTAATAAAGGGCACTGGCAGAGCTGAGCTGCCAGACAAGTGCCTGATGCCTTACTGGCCTTCAGTCCAGAACAGTCAAGAACTAAATCCCATTCCCTCACTCCACCAGTCTCCTCAGAAGATGTTGAGACTACCCAGTGGTTGTCACTAACTGTCCCTGTTTTTTTTAGACTCCTGGAAATAATGTTTAAACTATAACTGAGGAGGAAATTCTGTTTCCAGCCAATCGATAACCTTCCCTCTTCATCATTTCCATGAGACTTTACATGCTTCTTTTTCTGCTGCTTCTGCTACTTCAGTTATCTCTGGAGTACTCCCACTATGTCTTGCCGGTCTCTGACATTTGCCATCAAAGAAACCCAGCAAGGATACGATTATATATAATGAGGTACTTATATATATATATTATATATATATAAGTACTTCAATGAATTAACTCTGTTCTAACTAAAAATATAAATAAAAAATATATGCACCAGGAGAAATCCAGAAAATTCTATGAAATTCACAAAATTCACATAACTGTGAGGGTTGATGACAAAAGAAGAGGAAATTAGACCAGAAAGACTTTGTTTGATCTCTATACCTAAGTAAGCAATTCCCCCAGGATACCCTGAAGGTATTTTATGTACTTGATAAAACCCTGCCTGCCAATATTTGTGTGCTGCAATTAAGGTTAGCAGAACTGCAGTGTCACTCTTCCACAGAAAATAAATAGATTACAAGCAAACTCTAATGACAGATATACAATTGATTGTTAATCTACGTACATGAATATTTAGATAATATGCATAAAATTATAAATATGAAATATGTAAATAATTGTTCTTGCAAGAACTGGCTCACTGCATGAATGCCTTCCTTTTCTTTGTTTCACCCACTCTCAAAGTCCTGATTCAGAGGTGTTTGGATGTGCTTAATTTCAATGTCCTGAGAAGATATCTTCAAAGTAAGTTCTGATTTGAGGATCTTGGCAGGGGCCCGAATTACAAGGGAAGTTGATCTTTCTAGGAGAACGTATTTTCATACTGTTTCTGTCTTGTTTTTACAGCACGCTCTAAGCCATGATATCATAATGCAGTATTATATAAGTTGTGGAAGCAAAGATTTCATGTTAGAGTAAGCCTGCATACCACTGGTGATAATGGGATTTTAACTCAAGTATTTTGTCTAGAACTACTGGATTATGACAAAAATGATAATGCTGCTAATGGCAGAGAGGACAGTGACAATGTGACAGTTTCCATTGACCTTTACTGATAATGCATGACTACAAAAGGGCATTGTAAATGTTATGCCTTCAACATCTTTATCTACAGCTGAAACCCAGCTAAAGGAATAAAACTTTTTTTTTTTTAATTATGCAAATACTAAAGTCTTTCTATCAACACATAGAAAACTGATTTCATTATCCCGTGATGAGGTCAGTTGGGTAATTTGGGGTTAACCAAGGTGGGAAGTTTCTTCTATCAATGTTTATTTTAATTGCAGACTGAATAATTACAAAGCCATCACTAGCAAAATACTGCAAAACAGGTTTTGTTGAGTTTTTGATGGGATACCCTTCCTTTTCAGATGAGGGTGAAAGAGCAGAGGAGGCTGCTGTTCTGCTAAGTTCTTTATTTTCATCATCTCGTAGTTTTCTGAAGGCAGAGTTCGAAGGGGTTACAAGATAAGGCCAAACAGTAACAGCAGCAGCAGCAGGCAAGCAGCAAGTAGAAAACAGCCTCTTTTTCTTCTAATTTTAATTTTTTCTTACAGAAATGTGGATTATATTTGTTAATTGACCAATGAAACTAACACACGATTCTAGTTTTTCTTTTCTTAACCTATCCTGGTCTAATTCTAACATTTGTAAATCTTACACAAGTATTACATAGGTATTACACAAATTTACCTATACAGTTTCTATCAGCTCTTATTGTTTATGTGAACACTCTATCTAAAAAATGTGAACAGTATAGTTCCATGTATGTTTTGTCCAAAGTAAAGAAATTCTGTGAAAAGGTAACACTGCTGCAGTAAGAACTATGTATAAGGTCTCTGCTGCAGCTTTTCAATGTTTAAAGCACTTGACATATATTTCTGCTAAAAGTCAAAAATCTGTATTTCTGTTTCACTTTGATGTGACTTCATGTATCTCAGCTTATCCAAAGATTTTAATTCAACCCCTGTGCTTTGGCTTTCCTCTGGGCCTGGGTCCAGAGGAGCTTTCACTCCCACAAGGTTTCTTAGAAAAGGTCCCTCAGTTTTCCAGTTCATTTTTTTTTTTGCACAGCCCTTTAATAGTTAATTGGTTTACTATTTTGATGGCTGGGTGAAATTCTCTTGTTGAATTCTGACACACAGTAATAAGTTTAAGGATTTTTCGCAAATGAGAAGATAAAAATAAAAGTAATTTATTTTTATGTGGTTCTTCCAGACATCTAATTAGAAAACTATTAATTGCCACTAAAGACCTTCAAAATTATAACCATAGTTGCTCTTAAACAACATATGGATAAGTATGTTTTCAAGGAGATCAAGAGGGGAAAAAGAATAGTTGTAGTTCATAAAACTAAGATGGGTTATTCACACTTGAAGGGAATAAATTTTGCAGTGAAAAACAGAATGTGAGATAAAATGACTTTGCAGGAAGATCAGCTACTACAGACAGAGTGGACATGGAATTCATCCATCATTTCTTCCCTGAAGAAGGTAATTCAGCTGGAAGCATCCAGTCCCCTACAGTCATGCCTATCAGATGAACCACTTAAAAAATTAAGTGGATGGATAAAAAGAAATGGCATCTAAATCAATTACATAAAGAAATCCTTTTGACAAGGGAATGAGAAAACAGCGGTTTTTTTCACTGAACTGAGATAAAGGTTGAGTTGATTTTTTTTGGTAAGCTGTCCCAAAAGTTCTGCAAAACAAGATGGTTTGACTGAAGACTTTAAACTGCAATGAGAAAATTCTGTAGTAGTTTAAGAGATGGTATGGATCTGAGATGCCACTTTTACCTTTGGGCATGAAATATAGCTGAATAAAATTTTCATCCTGCATACCATTGCTGCAGGCTCACATGCTACTCCTGTGATTATCTTCTTCATTCAGGAATTTGATACATTCACATTTTGTTGCAAACCACAAGGTTAGAATCTGTGTGAAATTTCAATCTATTAATAGAAACCCGTGCTATATGTACTCAGAAACACCTAAGCTGTTTGAAAATTAGTTAAAATAAATTAGTGTTTAATTTATTGAACAGCAAATGATTGCTCTGTAAAAGTTTATGTTGATACAGTATTGCCCTGATTTTTCATTATAAGACTTGTTGTCAAAGCTAAATATTTCAGAAGTTTTCAAAATAGTTTTCCACTCCTGCAGGAATATATTGTACCATTACAAGTAAATCCTTTGATCATGAATAGAACTAAGAAGCTGCTACTCATATTGACATGGCAAAAATATGTATCACCATGAATTAACATCTTACCTAATTCAAGATAGAAAGATTCCAGGGAATTCCAGGAAAGTATGACATTAGCACAGATGAAGCTGCTGGACACAACTTCAGAGGACAGGAGAAGATACTCCAAAGATATATTAAATAAATTAAACAGAAAAGCAGAAAAATCTCTTTCAGAAGACAAATTTCAAAGCAGTTCTAAGAGTCGACTGATTAAAGAGCTGCAAGGTAGTTATACAATATTGATACATGCTTTAGTTTTAAAACCAATGAAGTGATATTTTTTACTAGATAATAGTTTATCTAAATCATAAACCAATATAACTTCAGGTTTTAAATATTCTTAGTCACCACAATAATACAAATGCTAACAACAGAAAAAATAAAATTATTGTTCTTACTCATGACAACTGTTTAAAGTTCTCCAGATTCCTTCTTTTTTTTGGAGCATTTCCCCAAAATAAAACTCAGCTAATGAACACTAGGCATTACCATCTTGTAGGACCTAGACAGACATCGAGTAGGCTAATAGTTTCTCTTTGGCTGCTCCTCTGGTCTCACCATGCCTAAATTGAAAAGATCCCACTAAGATTTCCTGTGAAAGTCTCTTCTTTCTGTGTAATCCCTTTGCTCCATACTTTGCCTACAAAAAAAAGACTTGAATGAGAATCACTCATTATAGATACTCGTTATAGAACTCCAGCTAATACTAGAATTGTTTGCAGAGGGTACAGATATATCAGGGGGGTTATTTCATGTAATGGAAAGAAATGCCACTGCCACTTCCAAAGCAGGCTATTGCAGTTCAGTCACATGCAGAGATAGAGGAGCACTTCCTTTCTTAGATAACTACTTTCAGACTGTTCACAAGCAGAAGGTTTTAATGTCTGCTCCACAAAAGCATCTGCATCTGATACATTTTGGTTTCTTTCCCTTTTTAAGGTCTCTGAGCTCATTTCTTGGGATTTGATCTTGAAGAAGCACCAGTCAACCTACCCTGTCAGCAAACTTGAACATTAGATTCAGGGTAAATATTGTTAAGCCTGCAAGCCCATTTCCTCATGTCTGTGCCTCACTAGGTACAAGCTGGGAGGCTGGTCCTAGGTGACTACACTCTTCTGCTAAGTTAAGCAACTGGCTAGAAGCTATCCCAGTATGCAACAATTTCCTACTATTTGGAGGATAATACATAATAATGTTGCCAACAGCAAGAAAATTATATTAATCATTACATGTTTCCTTGGGTTTGGAGTTCAGTGAAAAAATACCCACAGAAGCAGAAATTTCTTGGAGGGTTTCTGTGATAGGTGATGATACCACTACCACATTAATGCAATTTTAAGTAATTTCTTAACACATTTTGTGAACTATTAACAAAGTTTTCTTTCTGAGTTCAGTGACTCTACCAAGAGTCTTTTGAACCTACAGACCTGGTAGTTTATTTTCTTTTCTGGCTTTTATCCATTTAAATTAATTAATCTTCCATCCAGGACAAAATTAAGGATTCATGAGCCTCATTTCCAAAAGCAAAACTACTGACTGACTTTCTCTAGATGGCATTGATTAGATCATCTTAAACCCTTAAAGTTTAATACAAATGCTCTTATTTTACTGAAATAGACAAAGGCTTGACTTAAGATGTCAAGATTTTGATAAGGATTCAAAAAATTACCTATTAATATTTTAATAATATTTCCACAAATGATACACACTTGCAAAACCCCATTACAAAGCAAAAAAAAAAAATTATTCACAGAGGAACGTATTTGCCATCTTAAGGAACATTTTTGAAGTTAGGAATAAATAACAGAATTTTTCTGCTGTGATGATGTACTTAGCACTGTTGTAAGTCGCAATGATGATGTTGGAAGAACATTTATAAAAAAAGGAACTAGATCTTTAGTACTTACAAATGGAGTTAACATCACTCATTTCCTCAAGATTTAAGGACATCTTGAAATATAAGCTTACTCAGAACAAAGAGATATTGTACTTACTAGACAATTTAAGACATGTTTTACCAAAAAAAGCTAGCAAATATAAATACGTTGAATGAAAAAAAGTTCCTCTGAGGCTGAAAGATTCTCTTTGAAGATGCTTGAAATGAGTAAAATGAGAGTCTGCAAGACTTATGCTGTTCCTTAAAAACACATAGAATTTTTTATCCCCAAAAATTTTTTATCCATGTTTTGTCCATGTCCTTCTGTTTCCCCGTAACTTTCTTCATGCCTCTGTTTCTGAATATGGTCTACCACCAATTTTCAAATTATATTTTGATAATTAATGACAGTGGGACATCTTGTGCTGTCCATATACCTTACTCCATGTAGCCCCACATATTTCAAAATGTATTGCAAATAGAAGCATGTGTTTAGATATAAAAGCTGGGGTGCGCGGAGATTTACAAGTGTTTTCTAAGATCTCACAAGGACCCATCGCTGAGTTAGGGGTAAAACCTCTGTTCCTTCATTCTCAGCCTCCTGTGGATGTGGCAGGTCTCCGTTGTTTCAGTTATTGCACAAACTGCTACAGCCTGACCAAAAGAATCCTGGGATTTCTTTTCTAATACTAATTCTAATGGCTGTAGCAAAAGGAATACAGTAGTCCCCAAGGTTTACATTATAGCCTGGTATAATGGGTATTCAACTATGCAGTCCCCATTGATATTAATAAAACTGGTGTGGCTGAAAATCTGCATTTGGCTCCACGATTTCATTGGATCTCATTTTTCAGCATTTATTCAGCTGGTTTACAGGCCACTACTGACATCAAAATAGTGCAGTGGTAACAAGGAGCAAAAGCTGACATATTCACACCCTTCTTGATGAGTTTTCTTTGATGATATGGAAGAGACAGTCTACAATGTTATCCTACTGAAAAGCAGTTTATTTGCAGCCTGCACATTTAGCCCCATATTGCTCCACAGCACCAGGCTGATCAGATCATGTTAATCATTAGCCAGAACCTGATCCTTTTGAATCAAAGCTAGCTTTAGCACTGAACTTAGTGGGGCCATCAGGATGAGTTAATGGCACAGCAGAGATACAGTAAATTTTTTTTAAAAAGAAGCATCTCACAAAAAAGCACTTCTGCATGTGTCAATGACTGAATGCTGCAGACTTCACTGACAAACTAAACATTACACAGGGATTTGAAAACAGCCTGCAGAAAACAGCTTTAATTCCTAGCCTCTGAGGCTACAGAAGAAGAGCTACAGAGAGACATAGGAAAGCATGATAAAAATAAGTCTTGGGCAAATTCTAGATTTTTCTGTTTATTGGAGAATTAAGAATAAAATGAACTGTGAGGCAAAAATTGAGGCTTTTGAAACTGCAGGTATGTTGGCAAGCAAATACATATTATTTATGGGACAAAAAGTAAATCTTTCATTTCAAGATGATTTTTTTTTGTCTATAATTTCATCAATTTAAAATGTTTCTGAACCTTTTAAAACCTGAGCTAAATTTCAAAATGAAAACTCATTTTAGTAAGAAAAACATTCACTGCAAATTGAGGAAATAAAAAGGGGAGGGTGCTGTTTGTTTGGGTTTTTTGAGAGATCATTTCAGAAGGTAAATACTTGTGTTTCTTAACATTTGGTATATTTTGAAAAGTTGAGCCTTTATTGGTACAAAATCCCTCCATCAGGCTTCAGATTTTTTGGGGAAAGGGGACCAGATTTTTACTGATGTGAAAGAGTTGTTAAAAGAGAAGAGTTTCAAATGTACTCCAATGTCACAAAAGCTACATTTCTTTTATCAAATTAGATGGAATTTCTCACCATTCTGTATTCAATGACACATTTTTTATTTCTGGTTCCTTTCCTTTTCCCTGATTCTTTATCATGAAAAAAAGGCATTTCTTGTACAAACTGATCCTCTATTTAGAAACCCATGCCAGGTGACTTAGGAGCCCATTTTGTGGCATACAAAATTCCTATTCCTGCATAGAGCATACGACAGTCTGGACATCACAAGATGATAAAAAAAACCCTACGGAGACCATCTTCTACCACATACATGCAGTCCCTAGCACTGTGGCTGAGTCCAGGAGTCTCATTAGCAGTATCAGACAGAAGGAACATCTTCAAGATTTTCTTTCTTCCAGATGTTAATCTAATTTCCACCTGCTAGCAAGGGATGATGAGAATTCACTGACCTGAAAGAGTGAGTAGTTACAAGGGAAAAAGATAAAAGTGTTAGTCGCTGTTTCATCTCAACTATATTTCTTCTTATGCATTTCATTGCTCATTTTAAACCACATTTTTCTGGACTAATATAACAAATAGTCTTGACTTTCCACATGGGATATAATGTACTCCGAGCTAACAATCATATAATCTTTTCCTCACCCCAGTATAGCTTCTGAATGATTTCATGCTGTGAGGCATTTCTTGAATGCTAATTTCTGAGCAGTTGCCATGACAGGTTGGGATAGGAAATCTTCTGCATTTGTTTATTCTGTACTACATAGAGAGCTGTTGGACTACATAAATGCTTGACAGGTTGTAGCCTTATATCTTGCCTACAATGGACCTAATTTAAATTTCTCTTACATTGATTTAACTGCACTAGAATCAATAGAATTCCTCTTGATTTTCATTAGTGTACTGTAAGAGACAGGGATCACACTCAGTATGTTGAATGCAGAAACTCTTGTTGTTGTTTAAAAGAACTGCAAGTAAAGTCCAGTGAAAAGAATGTAATTAGTGTCATTCCAGGCTGACATTCTCTTTTGTTCTGTTCTCCAATTTTTTGTTTCAAACCAGCCTATAGCTGAGTGTTATGGATCAGATTGTTTTATAGTACTAAACAGCCAAAGAGAGCAAAGCAAAACTAAAACTGTAAAAAAACCTGCAACTCCACTGAAATTAACTGAGCTGCACAGATGTGAGGAAGGTTAGAATTTACTTTCTGGAGGATGGAAAAATACAGGGACATAAAGCTTTCAACTTCATGAAGACAAAAAAATGAAATTTCGACTTGTAGAGAGGCAATCCAAATGTTTTAGATTTCTCCCTACCTCTGATTAAGGTTTATGACTCATACTAAAATCAAATGTAACCAGTACCTGTGAAGGATCATCAGAATTATGACCTCAGAGCTCAGGCTGGAGGTAGTCTACAGGTGAAGATTAAAGACACCAACTTATTAAGAAAGGCTATACCTTGCCTAAGGCAGAAGGAATAAATGAATAAAGCTCAACTGTATCTATTAATGTTGATTGTTGAATAGGCAAACTTGTCTCTAAGTCCCTGGAAATTTGTGAGGGCAGAGTATTCTAATCAGGCTTCAGAAAAAAACCAAAAACAAACAAAACCAAAAACAAACAAACAAAAACAAATACAAACAAACATACCCCAACCTAGAAATACAACCAGAAAATATTGTCCAATTTCTTCCTCATTGCTGTTTGTCATCCCTTTAATCCTTGATTAGGAATTGAAATCATCGCATTTCTGCATATTTGCCAGTCTGTGCTCAGTGCACAGTGACTGTCATTTTGCTTCTGCTAAACTGGTAGGCACATTTTGAAAATGTCTCCAAGACTCTTGTAGAGCTGCAGTTTCCCTTAGAATACTCCTGGCATGAACCAGGGTGAAATCCCAGCTGAGCACTATTCCAACACTGTTCTTTTTGGCTTTGCACCTTCACACTCTGTGGTTGCCTTCATGCAACACCCAGAGGCATGCAGCATAATTTCAGGTTTCTGCCATAAAAACACCGTTCTCAAAGGCTGCTACATAATCCCCACACTATTTCAAATCCTTTAAACTGAAAGAAAACAGAAACAAAATAACAATTTTGCCTTGCAGCCACAAGGGGCCCAGCGGAGGCAGAAGGTCAAGTGCCTTAGAGTTTGGATGTAGCTTGTGTCATTTGGCCTGACAGCCAAGAAATGGTCCCTGGCCTAACGTTACTTGGCAGCACAGATGTAGCCAGTGGGGCCAGAATTTTATTCCAATCAATGGTAATCAGAGATAGAAACAGAAAGAGAGGCATTTCTGAGACCCTCCGAAAAACTTATCAAATACCTCTTTAGCTGCTATAGTAGGCTGAGTGAAACAGGGAAGATAGGAGGTGCATGGCGATGTCTTAGATGGCATTTATTGCCTAGTTGCAAAGAGAATAAAACATTATTTAAATAAACATACAGCACGTTTTTCTGGCAATGTAAAGTGTGTACACCAGAGAGGTACAAAGCAGAGCTGTTCAGTAAATACCAGGATTTGTTCTGTTTGCTGAAGGAGGTCCAAAGGAGTCAAAGTTTTTCTTGTCTGGGATTTTTAAATCTGTTTTCAAATCCTTTACCAAAACACTAGTCCAAACAAAACCAGAGAAAAGAAACATAAGTTTTTTGAAAAATGTGGCAGGGGGTAAATTCTGGTTCTTTATGATCAGAAAAGAAATGTTTTTTAAAGAGCAAACCATTTTCATAAGGGTTCAGCTGCATCTGATACTTTGGCTGCAGTAATCCTAACATGAATCTTCAGGGCATAAGAATAACTGAGATAAGAAGGGCATAAGGAATAATTGTCACATATACACTGGCCAGTAGAAACCCAACAAAGCTAAAACTTACAATTAAGATTTTTTTGCCTTTGTGATGCAATGCTGTGCTGTGAGAAGCTGTGGACCAGCTCCTGCACACTGTGAGTCTGGGATGCACACAGAAATGTCTGTGTAGAAGAAAACTGCTTTTCACTGTGCACTGCAAAGATGGTAAAGTCCTTAGTGACCTCTTCCAGGCACTTGGCATCAGAATAAGGTTTGAAGGCAAGTCAACTCTTCTGAGCAGTTTAGAGGTATCTCGTACACTGTCACTTCAATTGAGCTTATAAAGTATTATTCTGAGGTGCAAGGCTATTTCACCTTAGAGAGAGCACCAGGAGTCATTCTGTATCCTAACAAAAAAAAAAAAAAAAAAAAAAAAAAAAAAAAAAAAAAAAA